>JAMWFC010000132.1:1222351-1323628 GCA_027475525.1 Macrolepiota albuminosa
GTCACCAGCCCCGATCAACGATCAGATCACGCGACTCGTGCCGGCCATCACGCATCACGCATCACGGCTCCATCCGCTGATAGGACCCTATACAGGTTAGGCGCATCAACGGCAGGCTCGGCACCGGCTCCGGGAACCTTGCCGCACTTGTTCTGAACTTGGCGCACGCATTCTACCCATTTTAGGCCATTCCCGACGGCCGCGCACGGCAAGAAGCAGATCCAATCAGTGATAGCGCCGACGGCAGCAAGAATGACAACTGACAGATGGCATCAGTCAATAACGACAGCGCTTAGCGAGAAGCCTGATCATCTATCAAAAACTGACGGACAGCTTGGCGTTTGACCTTGGCGTCCGACACCGCTTAGCGCTTCGATTTGGCACCTGGCATCGCTTAGCCTTTTGGACAGACAGAAAGGTGATGGACTGATGGTTTAGCGCCGCGATCTGCCGCCTGGTGGCGCTAAGGGTCTTGAATGGACGGCAGGGATCTGAAACTGTTGGAGCTACCCCTTTGAAATTTTCCAGTTTACCGCACTCTGGCGTCATTAGCCACTGGCGACGGCGAACTCATTGTAGTATAAAAGTACTTACCGACTTGTACATAGATCATCAGACGAATAGACCACAGTTTACTCCCCTTACTTCAGTCTCTCCCTTACGCTCAAGAGCTCATTTACGCTACGGTCGGCAACGTCAAAACTCATCGGCAGTTGCAGACGTTCGCCAACACTCGACATACTCGCGCCTTGCAACTACGGCAGGCATTATCGACGCTTAGAACTTCGCTAAGCTTATCGTGCTCTTGCCGCTCACCCTTGCCGTGTTCACTTACCGCATTTCCTTAGGCGCTTTACCTTAGCGCTTGACACTTGCCGACCCCGTTACCAATTTTTACCCTTTTTCACAGACGCGTTCTCTGGGACCTGCCCGGGACTCCTCACATCACTTATAGCGCGCCCAACGCACACTCTTGGTACGGTAACACAATTGCTACATTTGTTACTGACCAAACTTTGGGCGTCATCAAATTGGAGCCCACCGCGAGGGATCTCTAGGGCAGAATTCCGCCAGAAACCCGTCTCCAGCGTAGGCGCCGCCTGCTAGACCAGTCGGCAGAAGGCATAGCTCCTTCCCACCCATCAACTCCACAACCACCTGGTGCCTTACCGGGTCTCTCTCTAGCCCAGGAACTACAGAACGCCACTGTAGACGCTTTTCCTGATCTCTTCCCGCACTCCCTCGATTATAGTGCCGACGACCCCTTAGCGTCGCCCTTTACTTTGCCGCAATCAGTTACTCCCATCACTCCGCTAACGCCTCTTTCTCAACTCATTTCGCTTACCCCGTCGCCAATCTCCAGAACTCCTTCCCCACTACCGCTAACCGAACTCGCCAACACAGTCGCTATGGAACAACAAGTCCAGCGCATGCCGCCACGCAACCACTTCTCGGCACCGAAATGGGACGAGACCAAGCCACGGGAGCTCTCCCAGTATTTTAAAGAATTAGAGTATCTATTCAGGGACTGTAACATTACCGACCACACGCAGATGAAGGAGTATGCGGCAAGATACGTATCGTACGACACGGCAGAGACTTGGACTGGTCTTTCCGAGTTTGCAGCGCTCGTTCCCGCCACGCCGACAGCTCCCGCCCAAGGCGCTTCGTATGAGGACTGGAAGACGGCAGTAATCCAGCTGTACCCTGGCGCTGAGGAGGCTACGCGATACACGGTAAACGAGTTGCAGAAATTAGTTCAGGAATCTTTCGACAACGGCACTTCTTCTCTTGGCGCATTCTCTACGTATTACCGCGAGTTCCAGAAAATCGCTAGATGGCTCTTGCAGAACGGCAAGCTTTATATTAACGAGGAGCGTCGCCTGTTCCAGCAGGGCATCCCGACTTCACTGTGGACTCGTATTGCCCGTCGCCTAGAGATAGTTCAGAGGAGCGTCGCCTGTTCCAGCAGGGCATCCCGACTTCACTGTGGACTCGTATTGCCCGTCGCCTAGAGATAGTTCATCAGGCTCACCACCCAGACGAGCCCTATAACGTTGCCGACGTCTTTGAAGCCGGTAAATGGGTTCTCAAGGGAACGGACACTGGCGTTGGACTGCAACGCGCTAGGATGAGCCCACCCCCTGAGCGAACTAACGGTATCATTCCCATCCCGCCTCCTGTTGCCGACTTCGTTAAGAAAGAGGAGCTCAATGCTGCTATTACCGCCGCTGTCGCTTCCGCTATGACTCGCATCGAAACCATGATTACCACCAACCTCACGGCTAACCGACCCGCTAACGTTCCCGCACCTGGCCCTTGCCACTTCTGTGGGGAAATTGGCCATACTATGACTAGAGGACGCTGCGCTACCCTCGAGAATTACGTTCGCCAAGGAAGAATTCGAAGGGCTATCGACGGCAAGATAGTCCTCACCACTGGCGCCACCATCCCCAACTACCCAGACAAGAAGTCCTTCCAGGAGCGGGTAGATGAATGGCATAGGCGCAACCCAGGACAAATCGTTACCGGCACGCTATCTGGCAACGCTAACCCCGACCCCGAACAGGCGACCCAACAGCAGATGATTCACGAGGTCCTACATTTCGACAGCGTTGGCGACCACCCTACTTTTTCGCGGGAAGAGCGTATCGCCAAGCTCCAACAGGAGTTGGATTCGCTAAAGAATCAGGTCTTTGATGGGGTTGAAGTTAAGCAGCCTAAACAACCTCTTAAAGGATACAAGCCGATGCCTCCCGCTAGCAAGTTACCGACACCTGCTCCTGCCGCACCGCCTGCCACTGCCCCTGCTCCTGCTTCAGAACCATCGTCGTCCGCTACCGCTCCCGAACCGCCTTTGCCGCCTCTCCATCCCTATTCAGGGATTCCCGACCGTTATCACGCTCCCGCACAACGAAATTTTGCCGCTCCCGAGAAACGTCCTGAGGGTGGCTACCGACCTACTGCGCCAATATTCGATATCGAGAAATCAAATCACGTCTTTAGCCGCATCATGAAAACCGCCGTCACCTTATCTGTTGAAGAACTTTGCAGTATTGCTCCCGACGTTCGCAATCAGGTGAAAACGGCAGTCACTCCCCGACGACCCTTGGCGACAGCCGTTGCCGAGGTCGATGAACTCGACGACGCGCTTCCTGGTTTCTCTGTTACCATCGACCCTCCCGACACTGAAGACACTCTTGCCGACCCCATCGCTAACGCCACCTCTGTGGACCCAGTGGAGACCTACCTTAGGTCGGTCGACCACGGCGAAGACCCGGCAATCCTTACCGTCGCCCAAGAATCGCACGCTATCCGCTCGGTAGCGCTAACCGTAGACAACAAGCACGAAGTAGAGGCAATCGTGGATAGCGGGTCTCAGATTATTTCTATGGCAGCAGAAGTCGCTAATGATCTAGGCCTCATTTACGACCCTACGGTGATACTAAACATGCAGAGCGCTAACGGTACGGTAGACAGATCCCTCGGCCTCGCCAAGAATGTGCCGTGCACCCTTGGCGACATTACCTTTTACCTCCAGATACACATTTTACGCTCCCCAGCATACGACTTATTACTCGGCAGACCTTTTGACGTCTTGGCGCGATCAGTCGTCAAGACTGTTACCGACGAAGAAACAACACTGACAATTAGCGACCCAAATTCCGGAATCCGACGAACGGTGCCAACGTTCCCTAGGGGACAACGAAAAGGCGCCCGCGCTAAGCCCCCGGAGTTTACCGACCAGCACGCCAACGAGCCTCCCCACCGGTGTTTTCACAAACCATCGAGGAGGTGATTGGCGACGATCACGGAGATGTAGCGCTAACGCTGGAATTTGACCATTCAACTGGTCTTGTAACTGTTTTGTCTACTGCTTTTCTTGACCAAGACGTTTTAACTACTTTACCCACTACCGACGCAGAACCTTCCCAGAAAAACCAAAATATTACCGACTCCTCTCTTGCCTACTTGTACCTTACCGCTTCCGAGTCATTTCAAAATATTGCGTCTACCGATACTTATCTCACCACTCTTCCCGGAGCCTCGTCTCCTGCCGTTCTTGGACTTGCCGCCCCTCAGGCTACAGTTCCCCTTTCCACCTCTGTGTATAACCAAGCTAACGCTCCCAAAAGGAAAGGGGTACAAGTTAAAAAGAAATATAAGCCAGTTGCGCTTAAAACAAAACCAATCGCTACGCACTCTCCCGAGACGTTTAGAATCGAGCGCCAGATCATAGGCGACCCTCTTGCCGACATGCCGACCTTGTCACCAAATCCGCCACCCTTTCAGCCCACAGGACGTTTTACCAAGGAACGCCAACAGCAGTTCGCCAAGGAGCACGACACAGGATTTTTGACCAAAGATGAGTTGAACGTCCTTACCGATCTTGTCGCTAAGCAAGACAAAGCCTTTGCTTGGGAGGACTCCGAACGCGGCAGTCTACGTACAGATTTCTTCCCGCCTGTCGTCATCCCGACTATCCCTCACGTGCCGTGGACTGAGCACAACCGACCGTTACCGCCTGGGATCGAAGCCGAGGTCTGCCAGATCATTAGGACCAAGATACAGGCTGGCGTCTACGAGCCCTCCAATAGTTCTTACCGCTCCCGTTGGTTCTGCGTCCTCAAAAAGAACGGTAATCTACGCATAGTCCACAGTCTTGAGCCGCTGAATAGAGTCACCATTCGACACTCTGGCGTACCGCCTTTCCCTGACCACTTTGCCGAGTCCTTTGCCGGGCGTATTTGTGGCGCCACCCTTGATCTTTACGTTGGCTACGATGAACGCTTAATACACCCATCTTCCCGTGACCTCACCACCTTTCAAACTCCGTTTGGCGCACTGCGCCTAGTCACCTTGCCGATGGGCTGGACAAACTCAGTCCCCATATTCCATGACGACATCACATTCATCCTCCAACCCGAGATACCGCATAACGTCCTAAGCTTCATTGATGACGTTGGCGTCAAAGGCCCCAAAGACTGGCGACTCGTAAACGGCTTACCGGCAACCCATCCCGAGAACTCCAACATTCGCTTAGCGCTATGGGACTTTTTCCAGCTGCTCAATCGAGTTCTCCAGCGTATGAAGTATAGCGGTGGTACGTTTAGCGGTCACAAACTTCTCCTTTGCGCGCCAAGGTTCAAAATACTTGGTCACATCTGCACTCCCGACGGTCGTGTTCCCGACGAATCTCGCTTAGCACTCTTGGAGCGCTGGGGTCCTTGCCGCGACTTATCTGAAGTTCGCGCCTTTCTTGGCACTGTTGGCGTTCTTAGAATATTCGTTAAGAACTTTGCCCATCGCGCACATGCCCTTAACCGACTCACCCGCGCTAACGAGCCCTTCGAGTTTGGGCCAGACCAGGTTACCGCACAACGAGACTTAGTAAAAGCTCTACAGGACGCCAAACCCCTAGTCCCCATCGATTATACCTCTGCCGACCCTGTCATCTTGGCGGTGGATACCTCGTACATTGCCGTTGGCTACTTCTTGTGCCAATGCCTTAGCGACAATCGAAAACAGCGACGCTACAACCGCTTTGGGTCTATCACGCTTAACGACAGAGAGTCTCGCTACAGTCAGCCTAAGCTGGAGCTTTATGGACTCTTCAAAGCCTTCCGGTCGCTAAAGATGTATTTGATTGGCGTGCGCAACCTTATTGTTGAGGTCGACGCTAGGTACATCAAAGGCATGCTGCAGAATCCCGATATCCAGCCATCTGCTAGCATGAACCGGTGGGTAGTCGCCATCCTCATGTTTCACTTTGAGTTGGTACACGTCAAGAGCTCTTTCCACGGACCAGATGGACTCTCTAGGCGACCACGGCAGCCTGGCGACCCGGCAGTGGACCCACAGGCTGATAGCGATTTCGAGGACTGGATCAATAGACTACATGGTTTCGTGCACCTCATACAACAACCGATTCCCCTACTACGACGGCAACAGCCTACCAGCATCCTGTTACATCCCATCGTCCCTTACCGCCCTGAGATCTTTAGCGCACCCCTCACGTTCTACACGGCAAGCATCCTTAAACAAGACTCGCCACCAGTAAAAGTCGTACAAGAACCCCAGTCGCTAAGAGAAGACAGCAGAAACCTGACCTACGATGCCGTTCCCCGTTCCGCCAAGGCAAAGGCGGAGGACAGTCGCTTGTTATTCGTTGAACAATGGCTACAAGACCTTAAGCGACCCCCAGACCTTACCGACGAACAATACGCTACCTTTATCCGCTATGCTACCCGCTTCTTCTTTACCGACAACCGACTTTGGCGACGAAATCGAGATGGCGCCCACAAGCTGATCATCAAGCCAGAAGGTCGCTTACGAGTCTTGCGCGCTATGCATGACGAGCTAGGTCATAGAGGTCTGTACGCTACTCGAGCTTCTCTGTTAGAACGCTTCTGGTGGCCACACGCTAGTGCCGACATCGCCTGGTACATCAGGACTTGCCACCTCTGCCAAATTCAACAAACGCGCCAAGTGCTCATACCGCCAACCGTTGCAACGCCAGCTCCCCTCTTCAGCAAAATCTACGTCGATACCATGCACATGCCCAAATCTGGTCGCTATAAGTACATCATTCAAGGTCGTTGTTCGCTAATCCACTGGCCTGAGTTTCGCATGCTTCAAAGAGAAAATACCGAGGCGGTCGCCAAGTGGTTATTTGAAGACGTCATCTGCCGTTGGGGAGCGCTAAGAGAAATCGTCACGGATAACGGTGCGCCTATCATCAAAGCGCTAACTTACCTCGCCAAGAAATACAATATACATCATATTCGAGTATCAGGCTACAACAAACGCGCCAATGGCTTGGTAGAGAGGCCACACTTTGACGTGCGGCAAGCGCTCTTCAAGGCAGTCGATGGCGACGAGTCGCGTTGGAGTGAGGCGACGTATTCAGTGTTTTGGTCGGAAAGAGTTACCATTCGTAAGCGCATGGGTTGTTCTCCTTACTACGCGGCTACTGGCACCCATCCTTTACTCCCTGCCGACATCATAGAAGCGACCTACCTTCAACCAGCACCCAACAGCATCTTAGCGACTACCGATCTTATCGCCAGACGAGCTATTGATCTCCAGCGAAGGAAGGAAGATTTAGAGCGACTCCACGAGGTAGTCTTTAGCGCCCGTCGCCAAGCAGCCCTGCGATTCGAAACCGAGCATGGCGCCACTATCAAGGATTACAACTTCCCGAGAGGAGCGCTAGTGCTTATGCGCAACTCCAAAATCGAGACCTCCTACAACAAGAAAATGCGCCCGCGCTATCTAGGACCTTTGGTAGTTATCTCTCGTAACCGTGGAGGCGCTTACGTGCTCTGTGAATTAGATGGTTCAGTCCTACACCGACCTGTTGCCGCCTTTCGCCTATTGCCGTATCTCGCCAGAGAACACATTGACTTGCCGCTTGAAGCGCTAGATATCGACACCGCCAAGCTACGAGAACTTGAAGAAACCGAGTTATTGGACGATGAAGACTTGCCGACTTTAGTTGAAGAAGAAGAAAATGATTAGAAAAGACTATAACTTGATAAGCTTTTTCTTTCTGTTACTTACCCTACTTATCTTTCTTGCCGACACTTACTATACCATATCTAACAGACATTTTCTTACTTAGTCAAGTCGCAGCGCTAGTGTGTCGCCAACGCTTAGCGCATTGCGCAACTCTCGCCAAGGGTTTTTCGCTATGATGACTTACTGAGCGTTTCCCTTTTCCTCAAAAATTTGTCTAAGTCCCCCTCATATGATTCATCTTACTAAAACCTACCCTAGGATGCTTACCGCTTACTGTCGCTTAGCTATACTTTGTTTGCTGCTGCGCTAACTCAAATTATAAAGCTTCCCCTCACACTTGGCAAGAACGCGGCAAGAAAAATATATGCGAGTCCGGCAATGAGTAAAATATCTACAAAACGGCCTATCTACGCTAAGGACCGTTTACTCGCTACTGTCCTCCATCGGCAGGGAATCGTCGGACACGGGCAAAGATGAGTCTCGAAGCGGCAAGAGGTCGCCCGGCAGGATGTTGTTGGCCGCTTGCCAATCCAGGGCGGCTTGGCAATCTGCCTGATAGTCCCGAAGGACACTAAGGCTGCGGCCAAGGTTGGAATACCGCAACCTTAGCGCCATTAGCTGCCCTCGGACCCGCTCCCGCTCTCGTCCCATTGCCGCCTCCATCGTTGCCGCCCTCCTGGAAAATCGCTCCAACATCTCCCGCGGATTGAGCGCCACCACTGGGTATACGAGGTCTTGCCCCAGCCAGTTGAAGGCGTCGCCAGTGACCGTTGGCTGCGGCTGGGGGGTCCACGAGGGATTGACCCTAGCGATCACGGGGCGCCTAGGCTCCAGCCCGGCAACGTCCTCGGGGTCTGAAACCTCCCAAGGGGCGGCGTTGCCATAGGGAGGCAACCACCGCCACTCAGGCTCTTCCCGGGTAACTCCTGCCCCCTCCTCTCCTTCCACTACCTCCCTTACCGATGCCTCTTCATCGCCCCCTTCCCGCTGAGTCGCCAACGTTTCGTCGGCCGCCAGATCCTCACTGCCTCCCGCTACCGCTACCGCCTCCTCTGCACCCATGTCGTCCTCCCCGTCCGCGTCCTTGTCACCAACCGTGGCCTCAGGCTCTTCCCTTGGCGGCGGATCCATTACCGCGTCATCCTCGTCGGGAAGTGGCAAAGAAGCCACTCGCAGGTGGATGGGGGAGAGCAAGTTGCTAGGCCCGGCTTCGGTGTCCCTTGGCGGAAGGCGGCTAGCGGCAAGCGCCTTTTCGAGATCCTCCATCTCAACGTCCTCGGGGGTGGGGGGAGGAGATTCCACTACCCGCGCGCGCTTAGCCTTGCCCTTCCCCTTGGCAGGTGAAGGGACTTGTCGTTTTAAGGGGACCGCCGTCCCTTGGCGCTCCCCGGCGCCACGAGTACCGACTGTTTCGTTTTCATCCCCTTGGCGAGTCGGCAGCGCCAGGGAACTCTTGCTGATTCCAGCCGCGTCGCCAGCGGCCTGCTTCTTCCTCTCCCCCTCGACGAACTCCCGCGCCCTTCTGACGAGTACGGCACGCTTGAAAGTGCGCTCCACTACCGCGTCGGGAGCCCCACCGCGTTCACGACTCTTGGCGCCGTCCAAGGTGCAAGCCCGTTTTAGCGTCCCGCACCGGTAGCAGGGCTGACCACCGGTGGGGTACCAACACCCCTCTGGGTCGTTGTCGGCCCAGCACTTGTCGCACTACAGAAGTGTCAACAGACGCGGTAAGAAGAGCTACAGCACTTACCGCTCCTTGGGAGTCCTTGAACTCCCGTCTTGCCGCCGGACTTGCCGTCTTCTTATCCTTCATTTCCGGCAAGACTACTCCCGCTTCCATTCCCTCATCTAAAACCGCCTCATCTCGTCGCGCTACCAACAATCCCTTCAGCTCTGCGTCGCTAAAGGAAGTTTGTGTTGGCGCCTGCCAACTAGGCGGTTAGTGGAAAAAGTACCTTGGCGCGACCAACTCACAGTGTAACGAGGGGCGGCAGCCTTACGAGACTTAGGAAGAAATAAACAAAAGTCGGCAGCGGTAAGGAAGCATAAACTTACCTTCTTCTTCAAGGTCTTCCCAGGCTTGACCGGAGAGCCCGATTTGCCTGCCGGCAGTGCTGGGCTTAGGGCACTGCCGGCGCGGGAGTCCTTCTCACCTGACCCCTGCTTCCTCCCAACTGGCGACTTCTCACTGGCGACCAGGTCTTCGCCAGCGGCCTCTCGCTCCTCCAATGCCCTGGTCCTCTCCTTGGCGTCGCGGGAAGCCTCTTCCAGCACGCTCTCGCGAATCGCTGCCATCTCCGCATCCACCTGCAAATTAGCAAGAGGCGCTAACACCTCTTGCTTGCTATGAGGCGATAGGTCAGACCACAGCTAGGTTAGAAATCAAAATCAGAGTTACTTACTCAGGCGCGGGAGCGCTCACCGTCATCGGCAAGGCCCCAGATAGGATATCCTCTAATTCGTCCTCAATGGTGGGGACAGGAGGAGGCGCCTAGGAACCCGGTCAGCTAGCGACACGGCAAGAAATACAAACCCTTACAAATCGAGCAAAGGGCGCTAGCCACTCTGCGCCACGGTGATCCAGGTACCGCGACCGGCACCACTCCCGCACTTCGATTTCGCGATCCCATCCCACGCCAAGAACGCGCACCTCATACCACCGCTCCAATAATTTCATAACGGCAACAACCAAGTTGGTAGGCGCCTCCGCGCCCACACCCTCGATGCGCTTGATGAAGTTGTTCGCCTTAGCAATGTAGGCGGAGGCGGCGTCTTGAGCCTCGCGGGACGGTACTGGAGGCGGAGTTGGAATTCGGAAAGACATATTTTTTTATATATAGAGCGCCAGGTAAAGATGGGGAGGAGAAACGAAGTCCACACTCATGCGCCAGGACTATAAACCAAATCTCAAGAACGCACGGACCACCTGTCACAAAAGCGGTAACGGTAGCCTTATTTGGTGACTGAGGACAGTCAATTTTTCAGTTGGGGGGAGATGATAGGACCCTATACAGGTTAGGCGCATCAACGGCAGGCTCGGCACCGGCTCCGGGAACCTTGCCGCACTTGTTCCGAACTTGGCGCACGCATTCTACCCATTTTAGGCCATTCCCGACGGCCGCGCACGGCAAGAAGCAGATCCAATCAGTGATAGCGCCGACGGCAGCAAGAATGACAACTGACAGATGGCATCAGTCAATAACGACAGCGCTTAGCGAGAAGCCTGATCATCTATCAAAAACTGACGGACAGCTTGGCGTTTGACCTTGGCGTCCGACACCGCTTAGCGCTTCGATTTGGCACCTGGCATCGCTTAGCCTTTTGGACAGACAGAAAGGTGATGGACTGATGGTTTAGCGCCGCGATCTGCCGCCTGGTGGCGCTAAGGGTCTTGAATGGACGGCAGGGATCTGAAACTGTTGGAGCTACCCCTTTGAAATTTTCCAGTTTACCGCACTCTGGCGTCATTAGCCACTGGCGACGGCGAACTCATTGTAGTATAAAAGTACTTACCGACTTGTACATAGATCATCAGACGAATAGACCACAGTTTACTCCCCTTACTTCAGTCTCTCCCTTACGCTCAAGAGCTCATTTACGCTACGGTCGGCAACGTCAAAACTCATCGGCAGTTGCAGACGTTCGCCAACACTCGACATACTCGCGCCTTGCAACTACGGCAGGCATTATCGACGCTTAGAACTTCGCTAAGCTTATCGTGCTCTTGCCGCTCACCCTTGCCGTGTTCACTTACCGCATTTCCTTAGGCGCTTTACCTTAGCGCTTGACACTTGCCGACCCCGTTATCAATTTTTACCCTTTTTCACAGACGCGTTCTCTGGGACCTGCCCGGGACTCCTCACATCACTTATAGCGCGCCCAACGCACACTCTTGGTACGGTAACACAATTGCTACATTTGTTACTGACCAAACTTTGGGCGTCATCACCGCGCCAATTGATCGCGCGCCCCACACGCGCGATCCCGGTATACAGCCCCTGCCGCTACTCAATAACCCCCGGAACCCATCCCAGACACCCCGGAACCCCGAGACCCGGCCCCGTAGTACTTATAGTGTAGCTCCCTGTTGTATTCGGTAGTCTTGATATTGCATAACTGTTACTTTGGATATTGCGTGCCCTCTGTTTGACTGGTACGCCTTGTTTGGTATGCTTCGACTGGCACGCCTTAGTATTCGACTTTGGATATTGCGTGCCCTCTGTTTGACTGGTACGCCTTGTTTGGTATGCTTCGACTGGCACGCCTTAGTATTTGCGTGCTCTAAGTTTTGGTACGCACTTCGCGACTCTTAATTTACTGACTTGGTCTCGTCTTAGAACCTCCGGTTCACGACTCGACCCCCTCTAGCTCCCAGCCACTCTCATCCAAAACCCCCGGACTCTAATCCCCTCTCCCGGGATTACCCCTGTCCCCGTCTTGAACCCCGGAGTCCTAGCCCCGGAGTTCCAGACACCCGAGTGTCCGTAGATCAAGTCCGCATTGTAAGGGCGATTGCTTTCCCGGAAGGCCCCCGATTCAGCGGAACCTGACAGTCTTGAAGCGGAAGAGGCATGAATTATCCAGCATCTAGACAAGGAGTTGGTAAGATAACTTCAAAATGTGTAAATATATTAGGATCTGACTGTGTGCCATAGAACTTTGTATTGTCATATCTGGGGGCTGCATCACTGAATAATGTGGTCTGCAATGTCCCAGACATTATCAAAAGCATGAGCCGATTTTTCCCTCTCCAAAATCAGCAAACTTTGCCCACAGAGATCCTGGAGTTTGTTGATGGCCGTCAAGGTCTTATTAGAAATCTGTATGGCTGTGATTGGTGGAACCACATTGGCCGAGAGGATGTTCAGGTCTTAAGCAATGAAACGCTGGAGCATTGCCTTCTCGTACATCAGCAAGGCTTCCACTCTCTTGAAAGCTTCTTGGCATGCAACCGCTGGCCGCCCATGACATTGCCATCCGATGGATTGGTGTCCGTCCCAGCACCAGACGATTTGCTCCGTGTGTTTGCAGGTAGCAGATCCACCAGGGGCCACCAGCGGACGCTTCTAGCCCTAGACAAGTGGTGGTCGCTGGATAGGACGGAACATGTGCCAATGGCCAACGATATGATCCGCCTGTTTGCTGGCAGCAAGTCCGTTGCTGCTTCCGTTGTCAGTTCCGTTGCCAGGTCCGTGGATCCTGCTCGGACGGGCCAATTGACAGGCATCGAGTCCCATACCAACAGTATTGATGGTGAGCAGCCTGATCCTCAAGACTGCCTCTCCATGGCGCATCCTACCACTTTCCCTGATGTCGACTCTCCCCAATGGCCATCCCTGACACATATCGAACCCTTGAGCGCACAACATCCATTCCACCACCTCTACAGTCAGAGTAAACCTGGACTGGTGTATGGCCCTACAATGGAAAACTCTCATGTTGTGGTTCAACCGGCATCCCAACTTCCTTCCGCCCCAGCAGCTCATGTCCGTGGGACATTCAGGGAGCTGGGGGAAACTGACGACAACCAGGTGGATATCCCTAATCCATCTATTAGTGACCCTGACTTAGAGGGTATCCCTCCTTTGTTCATTCCTGCGGAAGAGGAGACGGAAGACGAATCTTTGCCGCCTTTGTTCATTCCTGCGGAAGAGGAGACGGAAGACGAATCTTTGCCACCTTTGTTCATTCCTGCGCAAGAGGAGATGGAAGAGGATTCTTTGCCTCCTTTGTTCATTCCTGCAGAAGAGGAGACCAAAGACAATGATTTGCCCCCTTTGTTCATTCCTGCGGAAGAGGAGATGGACGACGATTCTTTGCCACCTCTATTCATTGTTGGTGAAGGAGCAGAAGGACTAACAGCAATGGAGACCATGGCGGCTGGTGACGGCGGACAAACGGAAGTCCGGAGCGGCGGACGTATGGCGACCAAGGACGAAGAAAACCTTCCGCCGCTATTTCTTGTGACGGCAGAAGAGACGGATGGAGGCATGGCAGCCAATGAACCAAGGACGAAGAAAACCTTCCGCCGCTATTTCTTGTGACGGCAGAAGAGACGGATGGAGGCATGGCAGCCAATGATGAAGAAAATCTTCCACCGCTTTTTGATGTAACAGCTCTTCAAATCCTGTCTTCCCCCTTCCAACAATCTCCTTCTCCAACCCTACCTACTGGTAACAATGTCCGGGAGTGGGAGGAATATGAGTCACGTATGACTCGACGTGAGGATCAGAGAAGAATTAACGAATTGTATCAACAACGTGAGTATAATTTGGCACTGGTAATCATAGTTAATTTATTTCAACAGAACAAGAATTTCGCGCTAGAGCAAAACATGGTCGATGTAGGCCCATTGGCCCTTTCAATCAAGCTGGTCGTACTGATGATGTGTCTGTTGATATGTCAGAGTCACCCTCACCATCTTCATCATCAGGCCTGATAGCAAACTATGAAGACATCACACTTCCCAGACCTCAAGGGCCATATACACCGGACGACTTTGCATTTTTGACAGCAGACTACCTGCTTGATGAGGATTTGTTCTATTCAGACACATTACATGAATCTAATGAAGAGGAGGAATACACATTGGACGAGTAATTTAATCCTTAGTTACTATAATTCTTGGCTTTTCCGTTGGTTATTTTTCGTCAAGATTATCTGTCCTGGACGAGTAATTTAATCCTTAGTTACTATAATTCTTGGCTTTTCCGTTGGTTATTTTTCGTCAAGATTATCTGTCCTGTTGTGCCGCTGACGAATCCATTATAATTCCGTTTGATCCGTTACCTCCAGTTGTGCACTAGAAGGAACATAAAGTGACAATATTCTGCTAGACCACAGGACATTCTGTGGATTATACATAAATATCACTCTAGTATTGTGTACTAGGCTACAGCACTTTACTACAGACATTTCAATTAGTTTGGACAGGACTCAGGTCCACTAAGATTAACCATCCCATTGTTTTGTTCTATTATGCCACTCTCATGAACGCAAAAAACAACACACTCTTCAACGATTACACAAGGGGGACTCGAACCCTTGAATTGGGCAGTAGAAAGAATATAGACCAAAAAACAACACACTCTTCAACGATTACACAAGGGGGACTCGAACCCTTGAATTGGGCAGTAGAAAGAATATAGACGTAAATAACAATTAGGAAAAACAAAGTTATGTCATGTATAATGATGTGCACTAGTGGGATTCGAACCCGGCTCTTGTGCACAATATGAAATATCAATGTATCAATATTCCATTCGACCACAGATCCTTACCAAAAATTAGTACAGTTTACATCTAGTGCAAAAATGATGTCACTATGTTTAAATTAGGACCTTGCTTTGTTTATCATACTGTGTAGTAAATAACAATTAGCTAAAAACAGTGAGACAAAAATGCACTAGTAGGAATCGAACCTTTGTTTATCATACTGTGTAGTAAATAACAATTAGCTAAAAACAGTGAGACAAAAATGCACTAGTAGGAATTGAACCCGTCTACTGCAAGACATAATAAAGACCAATGGATAATATTCCACTAGACCACCGATGCTTACTTTACATTGCTATGATGTAAATAAACATCAGTCTATTCTTCTGTGTGTGGTCAAAAATATTTGAGTTCGATCTCAATGCACTAGGGGTATGATGTAAATAAACATCAGTCTATTCTTCTGTGTGTGGTCAAAAATATTTGAGTTCGATCTCAATGCACTAGGGGAGTCGAACCCACCTAATGCAAGGTACAAGGAATACCAATGAGAAATATTCCACTACACGACAGACGCTTCATGTATAATGCTATGGTGTAAATCAATATCAGTCCAATATTCCGCTACAAACCATGGTTTTCCTCTTTCCTGTATACTTCTATGGTGTAAATAAATATCAGTCTAATATTGTCAATTCAATACAGATGCACCAGTTGCAGTAAAATCTCTATCCGTTCAAATTCTGTATGGGTCTGTTTGTGCACTACATGAACACCGTCCTGACTTGTAGCAAGCGCCTGTGGTACAATGGAATATTCATCAATTGATATTTCATATTGTGCACAAGAAGTGGGTTCGACTCCCAATAGTTCACATTATATAATAGCAGCAGGCCGCTGACGTCCACTAGCGTCATGAATTTGATCCGTTGAAAACTCTAGAGATTTCTGCAGCGGGATAAAATGGACGAGTTGACGCATGTGGTCATTCCAGTGCTCATGACCAGTTGATAATACACTGTGGCGGGCTACCTTTGTGCTGGTCTTTGTAAAAAAGGTAGTCAGCCCTAGTGTATCGTCACTTGTCATGTGAACTGGAATAATTTCATGTGTCAACTCTCCCATCCTCTCTTGTTTCAGTAATTCCTAGAGTTTTGGTCAGATCCACTACCACAGCGCATACTCCAGGTCAGTGCGATGTATATGTAGAGCAAAAATGCACCCATATAAAAACACAGCATTAGTCTCTGTTAAGGTAAAGTAGGAGTAGAACCCACCACTGTACACAATATTGAATATCAATAAATGAATATTCCACTGAACCAGTGGGACTAGTTGCACCGCTGACATCAGCTGGCTCACATGCTGACGTCAGCTACCGTCCGCTACTGTCCGCTGGCATGCCAGCAGACAGCGGACACTCACGCACCCTCTTCCGCCCTTCCCCCTCTTTCTCCCCAGTGCCATCCTCTCCACTCCCCACACTACCTCACACGCCACACGCACCCTCTTCCGCCCTTCCCCCTCTTTCTCCCCAGTGCCATCCTCTCCACTCCCCACACTACCTCACACGCCACTCCCGTCCACCACATGCACCCCACTTCCCTCTTCCCCCCTGACCTGACGTCCGACGTCTGCTACGTCCGCTGGCGTACCAGCGGACACCCACGCTCCTCCCCTTTCCCCTTCCCCCTCTTTCTCCCCACCCCCATCCCTCTTCTGCCACCCCCCACGCTCTCTGAGACGCCACCCCATGCGGCGGACACCCACACACCCTGTTTTCTTCTCTCCCACCCTGATGCCGGACGATGCCGGGAGTTGCTGACAGATTTCCATGGATTCCGACGGATACCAGCGGATATCTGGCGGATGCTGACGGATGCATGACAGATGCCAACAGATGCCAACAGATGCCAGCGGGTCACAATGGCTGCCGACGAACTCCGACGGATGCCAGCTGATGGCTGCTGATGCCAACGCCCCTTTCAGGCCACAAAAACTCTTTTGGGAGGTATGCCACCCCCCTTCCACCTCAAAAAATCCATACGGGAACCTGCAGAAACATAGGTGGGCGTCCGTTCATTGTGTTATCCGACCTTTGAATCTATCCGTTAGTAACGGACCTGTGGTGCAACGGTTAAATGTGCGTTCCGTTGCTGGAGGCTTTCCCAAGGCCGGGGGTTCGATTCCCCCCCACAGGCATACGGCAGGCAAGACGAAGTTACTTTTTTCCTTGGTCCAACCAGACTCCGTGGACCTGCGTAGGCCTCTGTGGATGTCCGCTGGTGTCCTGCGCAGGCCTGGGAGGGCCCACGTAGGTTTGAGTCCGTCGACGTACATCTGCGTGGATGTCCGCTGGTGGCTTGCGTAGGCCTGCGTAGATTTTCAGGGCCCTTTTGTGGACGTACGCTGGCATCGGGGGTGGGAAAAGGATGGAAGGGGAGACGCGCAGCCTCGAGTTATTGCGGGGAGGAATGGAGAGGGGAGGGAAGTGGGGAACCTCGAGGAGGGTTTATTCATGCCATGAAGTCCACCAATGGAGGAGGTTTTCACTCATGTGCTGATGCCCGCCGGCGGCCACTGATGCACATTGACGTCCACTAGTGTCCGCTGGCATCCGCTGGGCCTGCGTGTGCATGTGTGTGCCTGCCTTTTATCGATCCACTGGACCGTGTCATACAGCACATTGTGACACGTCCGCAGCTCTGTATTCTATGGCACTGTGGGGACTGCTCCGCTCCAGTGTAGCGGACTCCGCTGGACACGTATGGTACGGCACAAAGTGGGCTCCCATACAACGTATGACATGTACCGTTGTGATGCCCTACCCTGATACAATATAATGTAAAAGAAATACTTAACATTTGTGGAACTCCTTCCACAGAGCTAGTGAGCACCAGTGACAAGCAGGAGTCAAGTGGGCATAGAAGCAAGCAAGAGTCAGGCAAGGGACTAGCAAAGCTAACTGAGTGGTCAGACATCACTAGACAGCTTACAGTAGGTTTGTGTCGGGGGACTCCTCATTTCTTCCTTCTTTCACTCCTTATCTCTTCATGCTCTTTTCATTCATTCTCTTATTTCTTCTGACCTTATCTCATTTCACTGTTTCTATTCTTTCAACACTATCTGTTAGTACTATTCTCAGCTCTTGTGGTGCTCTGGTTCTTTAGCTACCATTCAGACAAGTGTGGGCCCTTCAGCACCAGTTTCAGACCACTTACATAAGCCAGAGTTTGCCTCTTATTTGTGCAATTGTTTGTGTAGGCAATTTTGAGTTTTTAAGGTTTTGTTGTACTATACAGTTGTTTCCCATGCTTCAGAGGCCCCGGAAGCATCCAACCTGGCATAGGAAATCCCTAGACTTGTTCTCTTTGGATCTCCCTCTGCCAGCTGTGTGACTGAGCCACAGCCTTCAGAGGTCACCCTTACAGTTTGGTGTGTAGACCAAAAGAACATTTCTATTGTTCAGTCTGGAGATATTCTATTCACAGACTGCTTTTATATACTACATTGGTAGCTGTGCTATTATTAATACTGCTTAGTTAATTGGGCCCTGGTATGTAATAGAGTATGACTAACAATAATTGATGCTGAGTAAGGTCCATGTATATGACTCATCAAGATTAACTACTAGAAGATAAAAGGGGATAGAATGGGCCAAGCAGTCATTTAGATGTGCTAAGAGTAGGCACATCATCAGACTAAGCTTGGAATAGAGTTGGAAACCAGTCCCCTGACATCAGCCTTCCCTCTAGATTTGTTGCCTCAACAAAGAGTGTTTATCTTCTCCAGGTTGCATGAGAGCATTGAGCAGTGTTAGTGCCACATAGAGGTGCCTTAGAAGTGCCTCAAGCATAATGCCCAGCATAGTCAATAACCATCAGGGATGATAGAGCTAAAGTTGGAGTAGAGAGGGCTATAGACAAGCCAGCAGGTAGTGAAGATGCTGCTAGAGTCGGTACAGAAGGCAGAGTATCTCAATCAGAAGGATCAGAGAAATCTGGGGTAGAATCATGCATAGGTGACATAGGAGAGAGAGGTGGTGCAAACTGGGTAGAGAGTTTTAGAGTGGACAATGCAGGTTCTCTAGAGGGAGCCAGCACAATGTTGCCATATTGCTGCTTCCATGGTGTGTGCATATGCTTCTTAGCAATGTGCTTTCTAAAGACTACAAGAGCTTCATCCATTTGCTGGTCAGTGCCATGGATAGTGAATACAAGCAGGTGTCTATAAAAGAAAATGTATCAATGAAGCAATAAACTTTGAATTAACAAGGCAGGCAATGTTGTCCCAGCATGTGTTGTGTTTAAATTATGAGGAGTTCTGGCAGAGTCCTAGTGTGCTCAAGATGTCAATATATAGAGAGGCACTAGATGTTAGCACTCCTGACATTACCTAGCAAACTGTAAGCACTAGAGTTCTGACAAAGTTATGACAAAAAGAGAACAGCATAATGCAATAATAGTGCCCACTATTGGCACTGTAGACAACAAATAAAAAGTAGATATAGCTAGTGCTGAACTTTTTAAAGAGACAAATCCAGACTGGCAAATATGAATAGTGAAGGCAACTGGAGTTCTTATTTGTTGTTATTTCCAACACTATCTGTTAGTACTATTCTCAGCTCTTGGGGTGCTCTTATTCTTTAGCTACCATTCAGACAGATGTGTGCCCTTCAGCACTGCTTCTAGACCGCTTATACAAGCTGGAGTTTGCCTTTCTAACTTCCAAAGTCCAGAGTTTTAAGCTTTTGTTATTCTGCACAGTTGTTTCCCATGCTTCAGAGGTGTAAGAATGACCTCTGGAGGCTGTGGCTCAGTCATACAGCTGGCAGAGGGAGATCCAAAGTGTATTAGAATATATCCTGACAATATCATAATAACTACTCACCTGGCAGAGGAAAATCCAAAGAGAACAAGCCTAGAGATTCCCTATGCCATATTGGATGCTTCTGGAGCCTCTGAAGCATGGGAAACAACTGTACAGTACAACAAAACCTTAAAAACTTGAAAATTGCCTAAATAGCTTCTGGAGCCTCTGAAGCATGGGAAACAACTGTACAGTACAACAAAACCTTAAAAACTTGAAAATTGCCTAAATAAACAACTGTACAAACAAGGCAAGAAAACTCTGGACTTTGGAAGTCAGAAATGCAAACTCCAGCTTGTATAAGCAGTCTGGAAGCAGTGCTGAAGGGCACACACCTGTGTGAATGGTAGCTAAAGAATAAGAGCACCCCAAGAGCTGAGAATAGTACTAACAGATAGTGTTGGAAGAACAGAAACGGTAAAATGAGAGAATGACAGAAGAAATAAAAGAATGAATGAAAGGAGAGTGAAGAGATAAGGAGTGAAAGAAGGAAGAAATGAGGAGTCCCCTGACAAGAGGCCTCAGAAGAATTAATCCTGGCATAGAAAATCCCTACACTTGTTCTCTTTAGATCTCTCTCTGCCAGCTGTGTGACTGAGCCATAGCCTCTAGAGGTTGCCCTTACAGATTTTGCACCTTCAATTGCTATTATGACCAGTAGTGTACTGTCAATAGCAACTAGTGCAATACTTGGTGTAAGTATTACTCAGTTCTGAGGCTTTTTTGAAGTTTTAAAAAGTCATTTCTAATCCACACTAGTGCTTGACAATAAACTTGATGTATTGAAGAGGGTAACTTCTCAAAATACAAAGTATTCTGAGATGTAGAAGTTTTTAACAAACTCCAGCCTAAGTGATTCACTTCTTAGGAACCACCAAGCCTTTGCCTATTAATTGCCTGTCTATTCTCTACTCTACTTGGACTATTTAACTAGAAGGCTTACAGTTTTTTTCAGCCTTATTATTAAATGTTTATTTTGACTTCTAACTAGCAGTGTATCAGCAACAGCAACTCTATACTTCTCCAAAAGTTTAAATAGACTTGCTCACTTTTTGACACAAGTCAGAATTGTTAGCCTGTCTCAGTAGTTAGTCAGAAAAATATCAACAGACACTGTAGAAGTGTTATTCTTGGTGCCACCTATTATCTCTATTTCAGATAGTCCAAAGTGTTAAGCTTTTAGTAGGTCTGGCTCTATCAATGTCAAAACTAATGCTTCTGATAGTGGTGCCCTAACAGATGGCAATGCTTAATGTTTATCCTCATTTGGAAATTGATCAGGGTTTGATGAACCACTTCTTTATAGTTGCACTAGTATTGTCTTTTTACAAGTCCTGAGTCTCTGAAGTCAATAATGTTGACTAATAGCTGAGGCTTTAAGCTGCCAAAGATAAACTGAGCCAGTAAAAAATAGTCTGAGTTTCCAGATTAACTGATAAGGGTAGGTATATCTTGTCTGCTCAGCCTAAGCAAAAGCCTATCATTATTGAGAAATGCAAGAGGAGGGCATGGTAGGAGTTTGAGAGGACTTGGAGGACTTAGGGCAGCCAGGAGGAGCAGAACAATGAGCAACCAGAGCATTACTATGCTTAGAAGCAGTTCAGGTAGCAGCAGCAATAACATATCTACTTTCCAGAACAGCTAGTCTGCATTTGAGGGCAGCAAGTATCAGCTGCATCTGCTGCATTAGAGAGAACCAGTCAGTGGTTCAGTAAAGCATTGTGGATGGGTCCATTATTTCAGGAAGGGGAGACATTCTAGAGGCCAGGTTGGAAGAGCAAGCAGAGAGGTGCTGTAAAGGTACAAGTTGTAGAGGTAGAGAGAGATTGAGAGTCAGAAAACATGGTAGAGAATAGATTGAGTACTAGTATGTAGAAAGAAACTCCCAGCCTGCCATTGTGGCAGTGGTGTCGGTTACTTCCCAGTTACTCAAATATGCTTACTCTTTGTCATATTTCTTTACTCTATCCTTGTAATGGTACCATCATTGACAATCATAGCTATACAGTTCTTCTCAGCCACTGCTACACTGGTGGACTTTAGGTAGTGTCCAGATATGGAAAATCCTCAGTTCTTTTCTAAAGACTGAGGGTATGGTTCTCTATCTACCAATCTTTATTTCACATACTTACTGTACACCTGTAGAAGATCTTTTACATGACTTACTACAGGTTAATACAAGAAGTTCTTTTCTAAAGACTGAGGAAGATCTCTTATGTGACTTACTACATAGTAGACTAAGAAAGCAGACAGTGTAGGAGGCTGAATAACCTGTAAGGAGAATGCTTAACATCTGCAGAACTCCTTTTACAGAGCCAATGAGTGCCAGTGACAAGCAGGAGTCCAGTGGGCATAGAGGCAAGCAAATGTCAGGCAAGAGACCAGCAGAGCTAACTGAGCAATTGGACATCACTAGAGCTTACAGTTGGTTCAGTGTTTAGGCCAGAAGAAGAAGAAGAAGAAGAAGAACAACAACAACAACAACCACCCCACCTCATCACAGCTTCTCATAAGCATAAAATCTCTTTAACTCTTCCTAGTTACCTCAAATATTTCTCAATTTGCTTTCAATACTGCTGGTATATCTTTCTCTGTCCTCATTTGATTTCACTTTCTTCAACACATTTCTTGCAGTAATCTTGACTTACACATACATATACTAGCTTTATACCTAGTAATAAATCTTGTAGTTGCTATTGTAATTCAGTACATGAGGAAGAAAGCAGATGCAACATGATGATCATTAATGAGCATGTCACCAGAAGTCGGACCGAAGTCCCATGTCACACCACATGTCACATTGGATAGATATTACCTTGGCTTATACGGGAGACATTGCAGAATCGAACAACAAACAACAATGTAAGAAATCCGATCGCTGGGACTCGAGATTTGTAGGAGTTAAAGGAAGGTCTACATAGGAGTCGTTGCATTGTCCTCTCAAATTCGCCAATCCACGAACATACGATATTCATCCATCATTTCCCACTTGCAGGCACAGTCAACGCGTTGCGTCGGTGTCGGTACACGTGAGGTTACGATGACTTGTATTTTCACCGCACCTTATCATTGACTTGCAAGAATCCCACAGGTGTGGTCACTTGCCTTATCTCCATTCTACGATTCAGAACACATGGTCGGTAGATAAGTAATCCTGTGCCCCATCCTTCAAATCCCGCTGCAGGTGGAAACCTACCGTGTGGTGTACGTTCTAGAATAGGTCCCTGAGAGCTTGAAAAGAACAGCTTCTTTGACCACGGTTATCTTCTGAGCAGCAGTTGTATCATGTCGACCAATCTGTCTCCCGAGGTACTTGCTACACAGCTTGTCAATGAAAGTGATAGGGAGCTGGTTGTAGAAGGACCACTACCTGCTGTGGAACCCTCAACGTCAACTTTGGGCTCTTTAACTGGTAGACAGGAGCCGGTGGTTAGTAGACGGGAGCTGTGGAGCTATTATCGTGAGTGCGGGACGCGTTTCTCCGGCACAGTCTCTGAAAAGAATGAGCAGTATACTACAATGGTGACAACGTACGCGTCTCAATTCAATAGTCTTTTGAATTCTGACTGATTAGCGTAGGGCGTCGGACCCATGAATTATGCCATGACTCTCTTCCAATCATTGGCGTTTTCTGCTGGTTACGACCCAAGCAAGGGACCTGGCTCATCTTGCGATACAGATAACGCGTCAGGTCAATGTGTTCTTCCTTGGGCTGGAGGAACCAAAACTGTTTCGAGTGTTGTCTTGGTTGCAAATGGAGTCAGCTTCGCTGTACATACCTTTTTTTCATCTCCTCCTCCTAGTTTTTACCTCGAGCCAGGTTATGACTCTGATATTCACCACTATCGGTTCAGCGGCGGATTACGGTACTGTTGGTCGATGGTTGCTTTTTTCCCTCACTGTCATATGTTGGGCCGCTCAATATTCTACGATGAGTCTTACCGGTGCGTTAAAACCAAACACAAGATTCGATCGATTTGTTCGCTCACTGGAACATAGAGCCCTCGAGGTGGAGTATAGCAATGGCTCTGTATATGATTGGTTTCATCACCTACGGTGCAACTCTTGTATTCTACGCCGCCGCCTTTCCTCGCCTCGCGCGCAATACGGCTCGTGCGAGAGAGCTAAGGGAAAAGTATGAATCTGGAGAGATGTCTAAAGAAGAGTATGACTTGGAAGAATGTCTTGAGAAGAACCATATAAGTAACATCAGTACGGTGAGTGTCCCTGACATTCAAATTTCTCTTTTCTTGATTAACCATCTGACAGACTCACAGCAACGTAGGATACATCGGGACACTTTGCATCAACCTCTCTGTTCTTATACCTTTGAGGAATGATCCAAAATCCGACAATTATGCCCTCCTTTTGTACGCTAGCTTGCGCGAAGATGGCAGCGCTAAAATTAATACCCCTTCTACAGAACGAACACTTACTGGGTTGCACTTGGTATATGGTGGTGTAAGTTAACTTAATCCTTCGACGAACTCTAACTTAACCCTGCTCAGTCATCTTCCAACAACCTCGTCCTGGTCCTCCCCTTCCCAAGGGAGAAAGCTACTTGACCATCGGCTGGAAACAAGTGAGTCTTGACTACTCCGTCGATTTATGTTGGATGTCTTCTGACGAGCCCTTTCATCTAGATCTGGCTTGCTATTAAACAATACAAGAAGCTGCCTTACACGTTCATGTACCTCTTCGCGTTTTTCCTCCTTGCTGATGTATTTATTCAGTCATCTCAGTGATGTGATATTGATCTACTTTAGGGTCTAAACACTACCACAAGTCTCGTCGGAATATGTCAGAATGACAAATTTTCATTCAGTTTCCTTCAGAACACGTATTTGGGTCTCGCACAAGCTATCACATCTATGATGGCTACACTTGGATATTGGTATATACAGAAGTACTGGAAGTTTCGCACGAAGACGATGGTTGGTTTCTTGTTTATTACCTTGTGCGTCAACTCTCAAGCGTCTTAGTTTGTCGTGACAAATATCGTGACCGTTTTAATTCCTTTGTGGGGTATGATTGGTATTTGGACCACGAAATTTGGGTGCGCACACTACTCTTCCTGACCGCCTCAGTTCTAAGCTGCTCCAGATTTCACAATGCATGGGAATTTTGGTAAGCAACCTCTGTCAAAGTTCCATGATTATACCCCTTCTTCACGAAGCCCACTTTCCCTTGTTGGCAGGGCATACAACATTGTTTTCGGACTCTTCCAAGCTCCATATTATGCATTCTCACAGACGATGATGGCTGAGCTATCTCCTCCGGGCTTCGACAACATGGCAAGCAACCTTCCTCTATTTGGCAATTCACAGCCTTTGCTCAGTCTTTTGCTTACAAAGTTCTTCGGTCTCTTCGGTCTTTCAAATCGCGCATCCTCGGTGATCGGGCCAAACGTTATCCAAGCCATTATTGACGCTACAGGTAGTAATTGGATGGGGTTTCCGTTCCTCTTCGCGTTGTGTGCTTGTGCATCCCTTGTCATCTGGTTCGGAGTTGATGTGGCGAAGGGAAGGAATGATGCTGTCGCATGGGCTCAGAAGGTTCGTGCGGGGGGAGAGCATCCAATGTGGGTTGGCGAGGGAGTTGCAAGAAAGGCGTTGTGATTCAGGATGAGTCATGGCTTGTTTGAGATTTACCTCCAGGTTGGGAATGTTGTACATTAGTAAGTCAATGCGCTCTGCGCTTTCAAGGCATGTGATTGGTATCTGTGCCATTTATTCTGGAATAGGTGTTCTGATGGTCGAGGCAGTGTACTTGTTAGGGGGTGATAAGAATGCCGCGCCTCCTGATCAAGGACACTTCCCCTTCATAGTGTTCAACATGGTGCTGTCTCGCACTGACTCGTACCTCTCAGACATGTCGTTTGCGTCCTCTTTGTCGCAGTCCGACACAATATCTGGATCGTCAACTAGTGCAGTTTTTGTTTCAGGTCCAGGGGCGCTGACCGGGAGAGCGGTCAGGGCGCTGGGCGTAGCAACGCTTAGAGGGTTCGGGCGCCTCGTCATGGCCCGGCACTGGGCCACCGTGGTGCATGCTTTCCCTCACTCGGACCAGCAGGCACAGAGGATCCGACATATAGATGATATCTATGATGACCTATTGGAATTTTCCCGGTGCGTCACTCCAAAATATCTCTGTCGTTGATGAGAACTCGAGCGGATATTTAATAATAAATTCAAAGGCCCGGAATGTATGGCCATGATATCAACACCAGGTCAATGGGGCTAATTTTAGCACAAATTGGCACTGGTCAGACACGTTTTTTGATTAGGGCCCTGGCGCGTTGGCATTCTGTTGAATTGCATATTCTGATGTCCGGTATACTCACACAGCTTGCGCATGCTTGGTAAGGGACCAGCTTGAGATTATAGTCTGTCCAAGGTATGAGTACTCACTTTAACAACATAGGAATCCACTCTTACGTGGCGTCTTTTCGTCACCTCTTACACGTTCGGACACCGATGATCCATCAGATAAATGGAAAGTCGAGAACCAAGCTCTGTTGTTGGTATTATTCTTCTCCAAGGTCGTACGAAGTAGCGCTTCGGCTTGTCGTGTAGTCCTCGATGTTGGCTATCTGGACGTCCTCGTATCCCTACTACATTATTATGTTCGTTCCGACTATAACCTGTACCTTGCATGTAATGCGTCGTTGCTGGATATTACAGGATATGAAGAAACCCGCTTTCGTGTCGCGAGTCATCCTATTGTTGCGCTATGGCCGACTGGCTATAAGTGCGACCTCTTCCCTTTCAAGGCTCGACGTGAGGCTTTACTTCTCGGACCTGATTCGGACTTGGCCTTTGTTGAACGTTCTCCCTTCTCTGGAATATCTCTGTGAGCTCGCATGTTTGCTGCAGTTGACTGAAGGCTCAATCGATGTGCCACAGTGTCGAACTATGTAGTCAACCAAGTATCTCAGATATCAACCCTGACGAGCTGCTGAATATCTTGGTTTTCCATGTCACGCATGATCAGGCGCTCCGTGTCTTTCTCGCCCGTAACTCGTACAAGGAGAAGCTCTCGCTTCTATCCAAATTGTTCTCATGTCTTTCTGAATCATTGTAGGTTTTGCTATTTCGGTGTCTCATTAAGTCTGAACCGTTGTTTTCAGGAGACTAGAGGTAGAATCACCTTGGGAGAACATTTTGTGGCGCTATCAATTTTCCTTCTCTCTGTATTTCATTGCAGCGATCTCGCGGGGCAGCCCTGAGAACAAACGAGTCCTCCTTCACGCTGGGGCAGCGAAGTATCTCGTCGATTCCCTTCGTGTGGTGATGCCTAATGCACACAAATTCGCAATAGACCTGATTCGAGAGCATGGATTGTTCGGGCTGGTGAGACTCGGTTCTATGCCTGATCCACCGATGCAGCAGTCGCTATTTTCTGCTATTTCTGCACTTTTAGGCAAGACATCTGACGACTAGCGAAGTATCTATGAAGCAGTGTGCTGGCTACTTTCTTTTTACGAAACACGATGACAGTGCTCCATAGGACGAATCTAACCATCGCCAGTCTAGTTGACTGTATACCCTTCTTTTCTTTTTGTGATACCCCACGTTTACCCCTGTGACGTACTCTTTGTAGCTGGTACTATACTCTTTTCAGAAACTGCCATACAAATATATACATACTGTACGCCTTGAGCATCTTTGACCAGAACCCGAACTGCCTTGTGCTGGCGCTAACTATACTGAGTCCCCGTCTCGATTGCATACGGAGGTCGGGTTGGCACGTGGATAGGAATCGTGATGTGTGAGTGGCTTCCGCCCAGATTTGGACTGTTTCCAGAACGCAAAACATGCCGAGAACTGTAGTGGGTCGCCTCATTGCATCTAATCACAGGTTCGGTCTTGTTTATACCTTCGATAATCGGCTTAAACTGACAGCGCGTTTGGTCTGTCCTGAACCCTTCTTGCCATTACGTCCATCATCGTTGACTGGTCATCTCGTCGTCAGGCCTCTGTTCGTTGAATCGATACGATGGGGATCACACCATCTTCACCGGTACCTAAAAGAGCTCATTCACGCAAAAGAAAACATCGGGGCTACTCTGATAATGATGCTGCCATGAGTCATGTACTGCACAGACAAGGACAGCCACATCGCAGGCAAAGAGCTACATCTACCCACGGCCAAGCGTTTGAACCAAATCGTGCGCCAATGTCGCCATATAACTTCAATCCAGACGTGGGATACCGATATAGCCAAGGGCCTCATTATACTCCTGTTATTCCTTTGGAATCCAGAAAGCTAGTGCCATCGATTCAGCGCCAATATCCGGAGCCTGTCATCCCAATGCTGCCGTCACAGACACTCAATCCGACCCCACACACTCCTGTTATCCCTTCGATCCTAGCAAAACCCGGACCTCATGTTCAAACACCTGGACATCTGGCCGGAATGCCACTGCAGCAGCTAAATGCTCCAGTACAAGATGTCGATTTACAAACACAAACAGCGCCCGTGAAGCAACGATCGACAAGACGACGTCGCAAACGGAATTCATTTGTATTTGAAGTTACTATGGGAGACGGAGAACACAGTAAGCTCATTTCTGACGACTGTCCTCGGATATATCCATAGCTCTTGAAATCTGCAGCATCGTCAACGCAGAGACGTATACGGTCGCATGTTTCAAGAAGGCCATCCCAAACAACCCCATTATCCGAGCGCACACAATCACCGCAAGATCAACGCCAATATCCATTACTACGCGCGTCTTCGGTAGCAAACACAAGCAAGCAACCTGTTATCAATGATTATGAAGATGAGACCGAAAATTTCGCTAAAGGCAACGAAGAGGAGAGTTTGGATGTTGCTTCTGGTCCCAGTCGACGCATAAATCGAGTTCAGACGCCCTATTACCGTCCGCGATCATTACAACTTAGTAACGAAAACTCACCTGCCTCATCACATTCAGCGGAATTATCAGTGCCGCTTTCTGAGATGCCAAGTCAATTCAGTAACACTCACCCACTCCCTTCGAGTGTGAACCAAGGTTCGATTCGAGATCGTGCACGGTCGATATCGTCGTATACAACTACTACAGATATGTATGCTTCTCGCACAGTACCTCCAACGACGCCTACAAATGCGCAAACAATCCATACTGCTCCGTCTAGGCTGTCATACCAGGAAAACCAACTGGAGCGCAATCCCCTCCCTCCGCCTCCTGTTGACATCTTTGAGCTTCCAGAGTGGCAGCACTTGCGATATCTCCTCGAGATTCCACCCAAGCGGGACAACATTGGCCAGGTTAACATTGCAATTGGCGAGACTTCCCCTATCCATTCTGTATCGACTGGATCTCCGACACAGAAGCAGAAGAAGGGGTTGTTTCGTGTTTTTAGCTTGAAGAAGTCTGTACCGTCTGCACCGTCTCCGGCTCGGAAAGAGTCAACGCGAAGTCCGGGGCCTCCCCATCGTTCGACAGCAGAGACTGCTGTGGCTCTGCTATCACGACTCGCCCCATATGTCGTAGTGAACACGACACCTCAACAGCGTAGCGTGGGACAGATGAGTCAAGATAACTCTCAAGCGCCCGTGGTGAATCGGAACTCGCTGAATGTTTCTGCTCCACATCCGCAAACAGCATATCGGATTCCTGTACCAAGTATACCAGTGATGACTTCGCAATTCCCAGGCACACCCCCCACCGTTCCAACAAACACACCGCCTTATTCCAATAGTACTGGACTTTCTGATCATTATCCTCACATACCTCCAGCGCAAGTTCAAACCCAACCTGAGCCGGAAGCACAGCCCCAACGGATCATATTCGACATTAACTCTGGGAAACCATTTTTCCTCATGCATTCTCCATGGCCAGTCGTGTATGAGGACGAAGAGTACCCGTCCACCGCACACCTGCTCGAGGCGCTCAAGTTTCTTCCTAAATATCCGGAGATCGCGCAGCGGATACGCCTGACCAAGGAGCATCGCGACGTACAAAAAATCTCCGCTGAAAATGCTGCCTTGGTCGATCCTGCCTTTACTGCTACTGTAGTTGAAAACGTACGCCTCTTCCTTTGCTTCTCCGTTTCCCCGCGCAACTAAAGCTTTTGTAAAACCTATATGCTGCAGGTTCATAAAGTCGTAAGCCTTAAATTCCAACAACACGCGGATTTGAGGCATTACTTGTGTAATCTGGATGATGGTACCCAGATTATATATAATGATCCCTTGGATTCGTTTTGGGGCATTGGGTTTGATGGGAAAGGGATGAATGAGCTAGGAAAGGTGTTGCAGCGCGTTATGAAGGAGTTGAAACCGAAGAGACCTCCAAGACGAGCGACTTGAGAGGAAATTCGTTTCTGTTCTGTGTGTTTTGAGTGTGTCGGTCATGTATAATGTAATTCAACTATGATCAGGAAAACTTGTGGAATTCATTTCTGAGTCTGCGCAGCTGGGATTTCTTCTCACCCATCGTGAAATAGAAAGGTACCCGAATGGCTATACTATGACTTCCTTTTTAGTTCGGAGTCCCCTCTGAGTCTGACAATAAAATGTCTGCCACACCCAGCACCTTAAAGCACTCCAAATAATGCATACAAGATAATAAATCAGCCTAACGGGGTGAGGCAAGGCGGAGTTTAACCTTCTTTAGCTCCTCTTCAAAGCTGAAGGGGTTAAGACCGCGTCACCATAACCTAGAAAGGTATAGTCCAGCCAGGTAACCGATGTCAATCACAATGAAAGCTAATGACGTCGTCCGAGGTCAACCTGCGTTTTCTTCGATACAGTCACAACAGTAACGGTCGTTGGTATATCGTATCCATTGAGCCCTAACACACCAAATACCGAACGTAACTCATGCACCTTGTCTAGGCATGTATTCGTATCCCGCCTCATTTTGTTGACATCTATAATCACTTATCATTACTTATCACAGGCTTGCAGTCCACGCACATGATATCCTTGACCAATGATAAAGCGAGTCAGCAGATATACGATTGCCATGCATGGGCTACCTTTGTCGTGTGAACATTGTCGTGATATAGAAATCCTAACGGTAATCTCAGCGCGATTTCAGAGTCTTGTGTTATCACATTCTCCTCAAATTAGCATTTCTTCTTCTCACCTCTGACAAGGCTGGGTTTTTCTTATTGACATTGAGAAAACCCTGTGAAAACATGATTAGATGATCTCTGCCACTCTGGGATATTAAAACGTCGCTTGCTCTTTACACCCTACCTCAACTTTCGACGTTCGTGCGAGATTTTCTTATTGCTATGTCGATCAACCCCCAGAAACAAGATATGGAAGGGCAACCCACGAAGAGGAAATGGGTCGCTTCAGTAAAGGATCTTTTCAAGAAGCCCGACAATCTTACTTCATCGTCTTCTCAAAGCTCATTGGAGGGACCAAGTGCAACTGCAATCAATGCCCCCAAGGGCACAGATGTTTCATCAGGTACAGTTGAGCAGTGGATCTGTATTCGCTACCACTGAATGTTCCTGCTCTACCCTTTGTAAACAGTATACCGGATCCCTGTACCAAATATGCCAGTGATGACTTCGAAACTCCAAGATTCACCCCCCACCGTTCCAACAAACACATCGCCTTATTCCGGTAGTCCTCCTGTTACTGGACTTTCTGATCATAGTCCAGCGCAAGGTCAAACCCAATCTCAGCCAGAAGTTCAACCCCACCGCATCATCTTCGACGATAAGTCTGGGAATCCATTTTTCCTCGTGCATTCTCCATGGCCAGTCATGTACGAGGACGAGGAGTATCCGTCCACCGCACATCTGCTCGAGGCGCTCAAATTTCTTCCTAAATATCCCGGGATCGCACAGCGGATTCGCCTGACCAAGGCGCATCGCGACATCCAAAGGATTTCCGCTGAAAATGCTGCCTTAGTCGATCCTGCCTTTACTGCTGACATAGTTGAAAACGTAAGCCTCTCCTCTCGCTTTTCTGTTTCCATGCGCATCTAAAGTATTTAAAAATCCTATATACTACAGGTATATAAAGTCGTAAAGCTCAAGTTTGAACAACACGCGGATCTGAGGTATTACATGAGTTATCAGGTTGATAGTGACACTCAGTTTATATATAATGATCCCTCGGATTCGTTTTGGGGCGTTGGGGTTGATGGGAAAGGGATGAATGAGCTGGGAAAGGTGTTGCAGCGCATTAACAAGGAGTTGAAGTATAGGCTGCCCCCAGATCTTAATCGAACGAAGAAAGGTGGATTATTTAGTGTATAACAACATTTACGCAAGACGATTTCGTACCTGGGGGAAAGGTAGTTGGAACTCCAATTGATTTGTAAAATCTATGCTATATCAACTGAAAAACATATGATAGATTATGTCGTATAACGACGACAGTGATTTAATGATAGATGATTTTGAAGCAGAAACGTACAAATGCCCTACTTCATTCGTGGTTAATCGGCCATTTCTTCGAACTTGTTTGAATGTCTTTGAGTGTGTCAGTTCTTGTATAACGCTATTCAACTCTGATTGAAGCTTAATCCTGATATCCTGTCTGCACGGAGGGACACGGAGAACGGGAAGCTGATACCAGACTTTGCTACGCGTCCTAGACGTTTACAGTCGCCGTGTCCCTTAAATATGTTTCTATAGTTCCGCATTCACGTGCACGAGACTGAGTACACTTTGGCCTTACCTAGCGTACTCGTGTATTACCGTGACAGGTTGATCCTTCGATAAAAACCTCACATCCTCTATTAATATTGTTTTTATAACTTTGTCGAATAATCATTGACAGGGGAGACATTTCATATTTAGTGCAAAGACAGGAGGGTATTGAAAAGAATGACAGAAAATCGAGCAACATCTGTTAATCGGTAGATAGTTGAGATTATAAGAGAATTACATTCATGTATCCGCGGGTCTGGATCGGACGCATTTTCTCTTTACTGATATCACTGTCCTGTTCGTTGAAGATCCTGAGAGAACCTCCACATCTGATATTATTCTTGTTCAGAGGCGCTCGACGAGTCTCCATGTTCAAGGACACTTTTATCTGCCGAAGCCTTAGTTGAAGCGTGTTCCGTTTCGTGTTATATCTGACGCAGCATTATAGAAAACGATGATGTATTCGTGTGTACAGTAGATTATCTATCTGGAGTCAAATATCGAAGGATGATATGACTCCAGGGTGCGACAGAGTATTTATAGACGTATATATATATATATCATTATAGTGTAATAAACGCATGACAATGAAATAAGAGAAACATACGTGAATATGATGTAAAAATTATGTCATAAGTGAACAGCAGAAGCTACGCGTCATGTTCCTCAACAATATCTCGTTGATGGTAGCGGCTTGACTTGAGAAAACGCGTCCTCAGGATATTGAGAGCTCCTTTTACCATGCATACTCAGGACCAGTGTTTCAATAAGGCCTTGAGGGGGAATAGCCTCTGTAACGGTTTTGAAAGTCGTAGTATTGAGTACAGCCACAGGGGACCCCTCCGCCTCCCGTGGATGTAGAGTAGGTCCTGAGGGGAAAGTCGCCACTACCCGCAGCAGCGATAGATGACCGGCAGGGGCAAGGCTATTTGGAAGGGCCCTCAAAGTATCCAAAAGGTCGTCGGATAGCCGGGTTTCACGTTCGCTATCCATCTGATCAATTCACGTTAGATACTCTCGACAGAAATATCAGACCATGACATACTTCATTCCGATAAAATAAGTTTTCTATAGTGAGATGCTCATATTCTGACCAAAGCTCATCCGGGCTCAGTGTTTTAGCACTCCAAGGAGGCGCCTAAGAATGAAAATAATTTCAGGAAAACAGGGAACGGTGAACTTATGGAGGGGACATACTCCATCTTGAGTGAATTCACGTTCATTATCCGGGTATACATAGTCTGGTGAGGCTACTGAATTGCGCCCTGAGGTCCGAAGCATGACCCACATATATCCTTCGCAGCGTTTCAGCACGAAGATCAAGTCTGCCTCGCATTCAGGAGGACAAAGACAGAAGACCCCTGGTCGTTCGTGTCGCAGCCAAGCGAGTACATCCTCAGCAGAACATGCCAAATAACCAAGAGGAGGAGCATCAGGAAGGAGGGCGGACAGAGTGATCATCATCTCTTCGGTAACACCGTGTTCGTCTTTCTTCAGTTTAACCAGCTGTGTGGGATACTTTCTAGTCGTAGTTAACCACGAAAGAGGCGTAAGGACTTCAAAAATATCAGAAAAGGAATGATTGTCCACGCTCTTGAGTACATGGGCCAAGTACAGGGCGATATAACTTGCAGGTGTATAAGCATCACCGTTAGCCCAGTGGCCGCAAACATAGAAGCAGAAATCGTTGAACGAAGTCAGCGATCGCGGTCTTTCTTTGTAAGGAGACCTGTCCGAAAGCCATACAGCAGCAGCAATGAGAGGCCCTGGTTGATCCAGTGATATCTGACTCATATCCCTGTCTTTAAATTCACCGATTCCAGAACTGACGAGATCCACTCTGCCAATCCCAAAGCATGGTGGATGCTTTCCGGTTATGAGGTAGTGCATGATGACTTCATGGGTCGTTGACCGAACATGCGGGCGACCTGATAAACCATAAAAATGTCGAAACAATTGAGAGTCCGTACAAGAATGAGTGGCCCACATCCTTACCCTGCACAACTTCCCCCATGTTATAGAAGGGTGGATCAACTGTGCTTGGGCCTTCTTCGATGATATGGTCTCCTGCGTCGAGCGCGATATATCCAATGAGCTTTTTAATGTAGTTATTAAGAACACCGTGAGGATGTGCTACTCCGTCCATGAGTAGCACGGCTACGAGACTCGCAGTTAGCCGGTGTCTATGATGATGACATGAGAACTTGTAACGATGGGTGGAAGGTGCTTGCCTTGGCCTACACCAATCCCAGATACGACTGAATAAAGCGTCCGCTTTTGGCGACTGCGTGAGAGAAGGGGGAAGAAAAGAGAGAACATATCTCTTTTGTGTCTCTGGGTCATCAAATGTCCCTGTGTCTGAAGTCCATCTCCATGAAGACCATTCAGGTGATGTTTGAGGAAAGTCGCTCATGGGAATATTCGTCCCAGCCACGACAAACGTAATGTCAAGCGAAACAAGACGGTCTCTCCAGGTACGAATTATTTCCTTAAGAGCGGGATAGCGGTCTCGATCGTCGGGCTGTGAAAACCAGATCTCTCGAATGCCTACATTTGCCTCATCAATGACAAGGAAAAACCCGTCCGTTTTTGCCGATTCAGGCATTAGACTTTGGATGTCCTTCATAACTCTTGTTAATTCATCATCTATAAACTCCTGTGATTTTGTATCGATTGAGATCAAGATATCTCGAAAAGGGTCAGAATAGTCTATAATATAGCATGCCAGTTGTGCAAGAAGCCAACGACGTTTTTGTACCTCCCCGATCTCCCCATCAGCGCTGCAAATCTTCAAAAAGTCTCTGAAAATCAAAAGATGGGCCAAGAGGACGGCTGAAAATCGGCGAGCAGCAACCTCCCTGTTTTTCGCCAAGATGGGTTCAAATGCCAGGGAAGACCTATGCGGAAGATGTCGCACGAGGTCTCCGTCGCTAAAAATACGTCGATCGAGGGTCGTGTCAAGTGCACGGGCTTCTCCTTCATCTGCATGACAGGTAACATAAATTCCCCAGTGCTGGCAAAGACCTTCATAGAGTAAACGAGTCTTTCCAGTAGCTGATGCATTCACTAAGAACCTGTGCTGCGATTTGAGCTTCACAGGTCTTTGATATTCCGGAGAAGTACATACGTATTCTGACCCTTGCGGAATAGCCGCTGGATGCGCTCCTGAAGGGCAGGATGTCTCTGAAAAGTTCCCAGCTCGTGAAAAAGCATCGATGGTGGTCTGCGCTTTCCTGACAAAGAACGCAGGTCGATCGTCCTGATATCGAACGTGGCATCTGCATGTTCCTTTTCTAACGTCCATAGGACGTGTTTGGCCTTACCACGAGTGAGGTTCTTCAAATTTGAGGCTATTCTTGCAAGAATCACGGGTCGCGTGTCACGAAGGGAAAGCAATGGCTCTACTCCCTTGGGGCGGGAGAAGTCTATCGAAAAATATTCTACACTATCGGGACAATCCAAAGAATATAGATAGACGTACCGAGACAGATTTCCCAAAGCTTTCGAAAATCTCCTGAGAGTTTCGCCTCCTCGATATATTGGAAAAGTTTTGAATATCTGTACAACAAGCTGGCGAAGGACTCTGGAGAGCCGAGTGTACCTTGATTGTCTTTGACGGAGTCTGGACACAGTTGCGAGAGGAATCGTGCAGCATTATCGCAATCATCAGGGTTTGTGTAAGGACGAGGCATATGCAGGCACTGAGCTGAAGTCAATGGGAAAGCCAATCCAGTTCAATTGTGTGACTGTGTCATGAATCGACCCCAACTGGGGCTTATTTGTATCCCTTCTCCTGTTTCTCGTCTCGTCTTGTAAGTTTACAGGAAGGAGGCACGGAAGGAATGTGAGACGCGTTTGGGATGAGTGTCACAGTCACTCCTCGTTCTTTTCGTCTTTTCGTCACCTTTATCCCTATTATCGATTCTATTTTTCCTTTTATTGTCTCGTTTATCGCGTCATAGACTCCTTAAATCTCACGGGGGGAATGTAACGTGAATTTTGAATCGTGACGCGTGCGTGACTAGAGTCGGTTGATAGACGCCACCTTTGCTTGTTTGTTATTCAAATCATTTGCGCACTTTGTGGTTGTGCACATCAAGAGTACGTTTCCTACCCTAATACAACATGACTGGCAGAGAGAGGAAAACGCGTGGGAGGGTTAACACCTCAGTACCTATACCCAACACCTCTGTATTCACGCTTCAACCCTCCTCCCTCGCATCTCGTATTGAGCGATAGGCTAGGACCGGCATGGAAATGGTGGAAGATATGTGCTCGGCACAGATCTTGACGAGAGTAGTACGTCCGGAGGGGGAGGCCATTAACGGATCCGAACCTCAACACGGTCCAGCCGAGCACTCCTTTAGAGGAAGGACATCAATCCGGGCGTGGCATTGCGTCCAATGCGGACACCGGCATTCAGAGGGAGAGCGACAAACGGGAGCTGACCTTGCCTCAGACTCGCATGATACCCTTGCTTAGGCTGCCTTGTGCTGCCAAACATGCTTGTCCAACTGCCAATGCTGGGGACACCATCGGAGGAGATGCTCTGAACATCTTGTTCCCTGCAGTAGTGGACACCTTTTTGCGTAATGCTGTGCTGGCATTCCAGCCTAATCCTGTAATGCCTGCATTTCCAGCAGCATTTCCAACTGCAGCTCTGGTAGCTGTAATGCCTGTGTTTTTGTCTGCAGCTCTGATGATGCCTCTTCTCACCTCAGTCTTCCCTGGCTCTTGTTCCCACTCTGATCCCTTGCTCAGGGAGAACTCTAGATTATAGGGTCCCATCAGGCTGGGGTGCCTTTCAGGACAGTCTGGGTCAGCGTTGGGAGATAACACCCTCTACAAAGGGTACCTCTATGGATTTGTGCCAGACAGGTTGAGAGGAGTGTGCACCTCAGGAGGATCAGGTTGTGATGTTAATGGAGGCTCAACTTCAGACATTCCTCTGTGCTTATGGCTGTGTGAGGTCTTCAGACCAGGTTAGATCAATTTGCATAACTTGATTTCTTTGCCTTGTTTATACAGATTGTTGTCACGTTTTCCACCTCCATGACAGCCATTGGGGTGGGAGCTTATTATGCTCCAAATTGTACAGTCATTAGAAGAGACTTATTATGCCTATTTATGTGTTTTGGTGGGCAATTTGCCAATCCTTCTGGGCTTACCTATATATTTCTGGCTTGTTATGCCTCTAAAGTTTTTGGCTTATTATGCCTACCTTTGCGCTTATTATGCCAAATCTTTCATGGGCTATATGCATATATATTTTGGGCTTATTATGCCTTATTGTGCTCAAGCTTATTATGCTGTTTTCTATGCTCATTCCAAATCTTTTGTAGGCTATAAGCATATATATTTTGGGCTTATCATGCCATTTTTCATGCTTATTGTACCTATGTTCTTGCCATATCGCTGACTAAATGTGCCAAATCATGTCTGCATCAGGGGAGATTATGAGTGCTCTATTCAGTTTATTGTCTTGTTTCACTTGTTCCATTTTTGCATGTTTTGCCTTGATTTATTGGCTTATGCTATTTCTAGCCCTACAGATAAAGCCTTCACCTGGGAGGACTCAGAACGCGGCAGTCTACATACAGACTTCTTCCTGCCTGTTGTAATCCCGACCATTCCTCATGTGCTGTGGACTGAGTACAACCGACCGTTACCGCCTGGAATCGAAGTTGAGGTCTGTCAAATTATTAGGACCAAGATAAAGGCTGGCATCTACGAACCCTCCAATAGCTCTTACCGCTCCCGATGGTTTTGCGTCCTCAAAAAGAATGGCAATCTACGCATAGTTCACAGTCTTGAGCCGCTGAATAGAGTTACTATACGACACTCTGGTGTGCCGCCTTTTCCTGACCATGTTGCCGAGTCCTTTGCCGGGCGTATTTGTGGCGCCACCCTTGACCTCTACGTTGGCTACGACGAACGCCTAATACACCCTTCTTCCCGGGATCTTACCACTTTTCAAACTCCGTTTGGTGCCTTGCACCTAGTCACCTTGCCGATGGGCTGGACAAACTCAGTCCCCATATTCCATGACGACATCACTTTCATCCTCCAGCCCGAGATACCGCATAATGTCCTTAGCTTCATTGATGACGTTGGCGTCAAAGGCCCCAAAGACTGGCGACTCGTAAACGGCTTACCAGCAACCCATCCCGACAACTCCAACATTCGCTTAGCGCTATGGGAATTTTTTCAGTTGCTTAACCAAGTTCTTGTCAGGTTCCGCTGAATCGGGGGCTTTCCGGGAAAGCGACGCCCTTACGATGCGGACTTGATCTACGGATACTCGGGTGTCTGGAACTCCAGGGCTAGGACTCCGGGGTTCAAGACGAGGACAGGGGTAATCCCGGGAGAGGGGACTAGAGTCCGGGGGTTTTGGATGAGAGTGGCTGGGAGCTAGAGGGGGTCGAGTCGTGAACCGGAGGTTCTAAGACGAGACCAAGTCAGTAAATTAAGAGTCGCGAAGTGCGTACCAAAACTTAGAGCACGCGAATACTAAGGCGTGCCAGTCGAAGCGTACCAAACAAGGCGTACCAGTCAAACAGAGGGCACGCAATATCCAAGTAACAGTTATGCAAAGTATGTAATATCAAGACTAGCGAATACAGCGGAGAACTACACTATAAGTACTACGGATCGTGTCTCGGGTTTCCGGGGTGTCTGGGATGAGTTCCGGGGGTCATTGAGTAGCGGCCAGGGACTGTATACCGGGATCGCGCGTGTGGGGACGCGCGATCAATTGGCGCGGAGGGAGTCGTGATGCGTTGTAACGAAGTTACGTATTTGAGAGAGCTTAGTGTGCACACAACACTGAATCAGACCAGACCGGTCTATTGACAATGTAGTTTACAACAAAAATAAGCTGCTTTGTAAGCAGCTGAATAACTAATTATATACGAATGTAAATAAATATTATATTATAATAAATATAATATAATATGTACTAATATACAGTAAGTAAAGCTATGTGGCCAACGCCACATAGCGGACTACGCTACACACCCCCCAATCAGACCGAGCTACGGTCTCGAGATAATACGACGGTCATGCCGTCGGTAAGTCTGGGACGGGGGCAATGGGAGAGTCCCCAGGCTCCCGGAATGGATCGGCAGTCGCGTCGTCCATGTCGTAGTCGAGGAGTTCATCCTCGGGTGCGGGCGCGTAAGAAGTACCCGAAGGCCCTGCTACAGGCAGGGAATCGTCATAGTCCCGGAGGGGGGACAGTGTGAGATTGGGGTCGATGGTCGACCCCGAGACGGTTGGTTGGGGATCAGGCAGATCCCCGGTGTCGGACGGGTACTGGCGCGTCCAGATTTCGCGGGCATGAATGTCTTGCCCGATAGAGAGGTACATCCCCTTGGCGAGCGCGTCGTCGTATGCACGACGACTGTCCTGCTGCTGGAGCATCAGGCGTTGACGATCGCCGATGGTGCCCTCGCGCCACCCATCCCACTGAGGCGACGACTGTCCTGCTGCTGGAGCATCAGGCGTTGACGATCGCCGATGGTGCCCTCGCGCCACCCATCCCACTGAGGATGGACTGGGGTGTACCGTAGTGATCGAGGCGTTGTAGCCTCTCGTCGTCGATAGCAGCCGCCTCGTTGTAGAGCCGGCTGTCGCTGAAGAATAGATGGGCCAAGTAGGTGACCCCATAAGTGTACGCGTGGTCAGCCCAGCTGACCGGGATTTGGTTGTGAAGAAGGACGCGTAACGCGTCCGAAGTGGAGAACACGGAAGCTGACGCTTCCGGAATGTCCACAGCCCGAACCTCGAAGGTAGGGTCGTCGGCGTGGATGGGCTCAAAGACTCGCCCCGTGGCCGCCTCGTACTCGGCCACGGCCTCTTTATAGAGGCCTGGCCTGGCGAAGACGTAGGCCAGGTACTTGTGTACCGTGGCCTTAGAGGGGCGGCTGGCGCTGAGGGCGCGTACAAGCGCAAACCCAAAGAGGCTGCGCCAATGAATGCGCATGGCTCGGTCCATGGCCAGACCGGTCCACACATTGGACGTCCCAGGACGTCCATAGAGGAGGGCGTATGAGCCCAGGTAGTCCAAAGCAAATGGTTGCTTTGGATCAGGGGGGGTAAGGCCGACGAAGGCAATCTTCCCTCCCTCTTTGCGGCGATAGAGCTGCGACGGCACAATCATTCGCGGGAAACTCTCCCGCTCCTCTGGACTTGCGAAGGGTACCGCGATAGTCCTATACTCGACCTCGTCGAGTAAATGAGACATAGCTCTGTCTCGGGCCGTAGGGTGGCAGTTGAGCGCCACCCGCTTGAATTCGTTGAGCAAGAGGTAGCCCAACTGACGCTGCCGAAGCGGCGTAAACTGGTTGTTGACCAGTGCATGAAGTCTGCGGACTTCTCGAGGACTGCGGGGAAACCCGCGAGGTGCAACTTGGTACACCTTACTGTTGTGGGGCGTCGCGGCGGCGTTGCCCGGTTTGTCGTCCTCGAAGGACCTGGCTGCGCGGGCTTCTTGCCCGACGAAGATGGTATTGGTCCTTGGCGACCAATAGAATTGGGGAGCCAACCCCGCGCCAAAGAATGAGTTTTGGCGCTCAATAGTGTGATCACGGTAGATCACCACACCGAGCGCATCAGGGATGCGCCCAGTTTCGTCCTCAAGGAGGGCGGCCCCTCGTTTGGCGCTGTTCTGCGCCCGACGCTCCATCTTGGCTCGTCGATTGCTGTTGCGCCGTTCGCGCGCCATACGCTGTGCCGCCGTCTCGTGCGGCACTGGGGATTCCATACGAGCCTCTTCAGGCTCCTCATACCAATCGTCGTCGGAGGGAGGGGAAGGCAGCCTCTCCGGCTCCGACTTCTCAGAACGTGGGTCCATTGCCCACACACACCGCGGGAGTCGGGCTGGCAGGCCCTCTACCAGTATAGCGGGTAAAAAGGGGATGTTAGCCCCTGGGGCCCCTTTCGGGGCATCCTCGGGGAAGTGCACATTGACGTAGGCGCGCACTTCCGGTTGCTTACCCCGACGATCCTTTCGGGGTTGTGAGGCCTTGGCCTCAGTGGGGCGTGTGCTCACGCCCCTGGAACTCTGCTCCCCAGAGTGCGTGGTGGATACCACGGATACTGGTCGCGAAGACGCGACCTCAGACGCGCCGCTGGCGAGGCGCTGGATAAGCCGGGGGGCGGCTGGAGCAGGAACATCTTCATAAGGGAGGATGTCCCGTCCTAGACCGGCCTCCCGGCCGGGGGCAGCAACGCTCGATGTAATCGAGCGGGAGGGCGCGTCCTCCACTCCTTGCCGACGCGCCCTTTTGCTGGAGTCGGTGTCCTGACTCGGGGGTGTAGACTGCCGCTTACGAGCGGCCGAAAGGGCAAGGAGATCAGTTTTGCGCTGAGCGCGCATGTGATCCATGTCGTCCATCATCCGGCAGATGAGGACGACTGCCTCCGCATCGCGGAGGAATGACGACTCTGCGGGTACATCGTACCCGTTATCTCCAAGACGTTGGAGAAGGGTAGCCAGGACTAAGTCCTGGCTGTGAGTGGGCTCGACAGCCCGTGCTTTTCCTTTGTCGCGTCGAGGACGCGACTCTTCTTCCGAGCTGGGCTCGGATTGGTGCGGCATTTCCAGCCGCTGTAGCAAGGAGAGCTTGGCCAGGCTCTCCGTCGGCGCATCGGACGATGATCCGACGCTTCGTTCTGTATTGAGAGTTTCTGCTCTCTCAATGGCCGCGGTGGCCTGCACGAGGGATGCTTGGCGTCCCTCTAGATTATCGGTTGGTACTGTGGTCGACAGGGAAATCGACCGGCCTCCCTTGGCTTGCGACTCATGCGAGTCGCTGTACTGGGGCATTGCGCCCCAAGCCCCCATCCAAGCCGGGGGGTACGGCATCATTACGGGCACACCACCCATCCCAGGGTAGTGCGCCGGGGCGGTAAACTGGGGAAAAGGATGTGTCCCCAGTTGCCCTGTTGCCGGTACAGGGGCAAGCTGCCTCCATGCCGGCGCTGCTTGGGGGCTGAATAGCCCCCCGTAGGCCTGTTGCTGGAATTGGCCCTCGGTGTGATGTGGCGCATAAGCGCCCGGTGCTGGTTGTTGGGGCTGATAGCCGCCCACAGGTGCGTTCTGGGGCATGAAGTTGCCCTGCATGGATAAGCGCCCGGTGCTGGTTGTTGGGGCTGATAGCCGCCCACAGGTGCGTTCTGGGGCATGAAGTTGCCCTGCATGGGTTTGAAGTGGCGGATAGCCACTGATCACCGGCTGCTGCGGCGGGTAGCCCGCCGCTGGTTGTTGCTGCTGCTGTGGGAAGCCCACCGCCTGTTGCGATTGTCCCCACTGGGGCGCATTTTGGGTCAGCGGGGGAGCCATCTGCCCCCCCCCTTCAGCCGACGGTAAGACCGACGGCGTACTCTCAAATTGCTGCTGCTGTAGCTGCTGCTGCTGCTGCTGGTCACTCATGTCCACGGGCATGCTGTCCATGGTTGGGAAAAAAGGCGAAAAAGAAATTTCGCCTTTTAAGACGTGTTTCAGCCACAGCTGCTGACCAACTCAGCCAAGCCGCGATCGGCACTGCCGATCAAATTAAGCGCCGGCACGCTTACTTAATTGATGTGGGCGCTTAACGCCCTTCAACTCCAAATAACGGTCAAGTGCCGCTAGCTTGGAGCAATGGGAGTGTGGCTCCCATGTTGTGTCCCCCAGGGACCATCGTACCTCAAACTCGAGCGTGTTACGCTCAGTCCACCGGTGCCCAATTATGCACTCGACAAACCATTCGTCGTCGTCTCGAGCCCCAAAATCATAGGGGCCCGGGGTCGCCCTGTTAGGGAACAGCGCATCATCAGACGCGCTATAAGGTCGCAACAGCGACACATGGAACTTAGGAACGATGCGTCGTTCCTGTAATGCCAGAGGCAGCTCCAACACGTAGTTGGAGGTACTTGGCTCTGCGTCTAGGACGCGGTATGGGCCTACCCATTTCGGGCAGAGTTTACTCGCCCGTCCCTTTGGGAGCTTCAGATTACGCGTTGACAGATAGACCAACGCTCCTACTGCTATTGGCGGGTCTGCTCGCCTACGGTGATTGGCGTTTTTCGCCTGGAAGACTCGCGCCTCTATGATGGCGTCATGCGCCACCGCGATGTTCTCCAGGGCCTGCCTGGCGAACTCGACAACTCCACGGTGAGCTACCGTATCAGCACGAAGTTCGTGCAGCATGGAGGGCAAGTACCCTCCGTTGAGTTCAAAGGGCGCATACCCTGTGGTCTCCGAGATACTCGCGTTAATCGCGAACTCAGTGAGTGGACACCAGTCCACCCAGTCCCGTTGGTCAGGGCGAACAACTGCCCTCAAAATCTGACCTATACTGCGGTTAACCCGCTCTGTCTGCCCATCCGTCTGCGGATGGAAGGACGTCGACATGAGGAGTCGCGCTCCTAGCAGTTTGTGGAGTTCTCTCCACCATTGAGACGTGAACTTTGAGTCACGATCACTCACAATGGTGCTAGGCAGCCCATGCAGCCTAACGATCTCCCTCAGGTAGATCCACGACAGCTCCTTAGCCATCAGCGTAGTTCGCACCGGTATGAGGTGCACCATGCTTGTCATACGACATATGACTACCCAGAGGTAATCGAACCCTCTGGACTCGGGAAAGGGACCTACGAAGTCCATTCCAATTGAGTCCCAGGGTTTCACCGGCACGGGTAGCTGGTGTAGCTTCCCGAGAGGGGATCCAGGGGGCAACTTTGCCCTCTGACACGCTGCGCAGGACGCGCAAAGGGTAGCTGGTGTAGCTTCCCGAGAGGGGATCCAGGGGGCAACTTTGCCCTCTGACACGCTGCGCAGGACGCGCAAACTTAGTCACTTCTTGGGCCATACGTGGCCACCAATACCATCGCCGGATGTAGCCCAATGTCCGGGCGGCACCAAAGTGCCCCACCAGGGCATGGGCCTGGTCCAAGACCCGCGTAACAATGGTACGCGTACGGGGGAGGCATACCACTGCCACCCCTTGACGGTTCTCCGTCGTGATGAGTCCACCAGGCTCATGCCTGAACCGAGGATGGTCGTCAGGATTGGCGATTATCTCGGCGAAGAGAGGATCATCGCCATAGTCCTGCACCACCTCCTGCCGGAAGTCGTCATTGACCAGGCTAGGAGGCTGGGATGAAGGCAATTCGCCTTCGAGCATCTCCGCACCACCTCCTGCCGGAAGTCGTCATTGACCAGGCTAGGAGGCTGGGATGAAGGCAATTCGCCTTCGAGCATCTCCGCAGCGTAACGGGTACATCGTGGCGCTCGTGCTCCCTAGTGGATGCTGGGTCCACGGTTTCATGCTCCTTGAGCAACTGGGCGGCTACGTCCCGTTCTTCACGCTGCTCTCTGAGGCGAGTGCTTCGCCTCCGTTCATCGTCACGCATAGCGCGTACTTCCAGGACATGCTCCCTGAGCTCCTGGTATCGGTGGAGAGGTAAATCCTCTCCATCAGGGTCTATGCGGCAGTCTGCCTGCACATACTCATGAGGCTCGTGAGCCTCCCCGACTACATCACTCTCAAAGTAGCGTGACAAGCAGTCTGCCACTTTGTTGAGTTCACCTTTAACATAGGTGATGTCGAACTGGTATCTTGACATGTAGTCTATCCACCGTCGCTGACGCGGCGACAAGTTCACCTGAGTTTTAAAGAACTCAAGGGCCTTGTGGTCCGTTATGATGTGGATGGGGTATCCCATCAGCTTATCCTCCCACTTGAGGAGAGCCTCGAGTATGGCAAGAGTCTCCAACTCGTGCACCGCATAGTTTTGCTGGGCCGTCGTGAACTTCTTCGACATGAACCCTGCTGGGCGGCACGTCTGCCAGCTGCTTCCCTGGCCGTACATGGCCCCGACGCCTGTCTTGGACGCGTCGCAAATGAGCCATATAGGCTCGTCCCGTCTAGGGTCGATCGGTCGAATCACCGGAGTCTTCGTACAGATCCGTTTGACCATCTCGAAGCACCGCTGGTGTAACGGCCTCCAATTGAACGGTGATCCGTTCTGCGTCATGGCCATAAGTGGCCCAGTATAGGCAAGCACCGCTGGTGTAACGGCCTCCAATTGAACGGTGATCCGTTCTGCGTCATGGCCATAAGTGGCCCAGTATAGGCTGTACATCGGGCAAGAAGCTCGATATGTAATTGACAAGACCAACGAATCGTTGGATGTCATTGTAGTTTCGGGGCGTTCGCCACTCCCGAATGCGATCGAGCTTGTCCTGATCAGGGTGGATACCCTGCTCATCAATGACATGCCCTAGGCAGTCTATACTTTGAGCGTAAAGCTCACACTTCTTCCACTTCAAGTACAACTTGTACTTGCGCAGTCGTTCGAATACGACTCTGAGGTGCTGCTCATGCTCCTCCATAGTATCCGAGTAGATGAATATATCATCTAAGTAGACGTGCATGAAACGTCCTATTACGTCTCGGAAGATAGAGGTCATTAGCCTCTGGAAAGTTGCTGGAGCATTGCAGTCTCCAATCTGCATTATATTGCTCGTGAATGTACCCATGATCGACGCAAATACGGTCTTGGGTACGTCCTCGGTGCGAATGCGCACCTGCTCGTAAGCGTCAGTAAGGTCAATCTTCGAGCGATACTTCGCCCGAGCCACGTCTTCCCGGATCACCTCTTGATCTGGTAAAGGAGTTACATCCTTTATAGTATTGTCATTGCGCTGACGCGCATCAAGAGCTGTTCGAAGGGTTCCATCCTTCTTCGGGATGCACAATAACGGTGCAGCTTGAGCGGTGGTGCATGGGGACCACCATTGAGCATTCAAATAGCGATTAGTCTTATCGCGTAGTTGCTCCTGGAGGGCGCGCGGACAGCGCGGCAAGTGGTACTTATACTGCTTGCTCTCGTCTATGAGATTAATCTCATGGTTCACCTCCCGCCATGGCGGCAGCTCCTCCTTGGTCCCGTTGACCATGTCGGCAAATTCTTCTTGCCATTGCTGACGCAACCGAGGAATATCTTCCTCACAAAGGCTTGTCGCCTTCTGCTTCCCCTTCATGCGTACCGGGGGAAGTACTTCCACCGTCTCTGAGGGTGGTCGAGGCGGCGGTGCATACTGCTCGCGCATTGCGAGCACCCGATTGACACTGTCATCGGGTATATGTAGTCTCAACGGAGCACCCGCTGCCGCTGTCTTATAAGCCACGAGGCTTCTTCCCTCACGTACAAGTGAGTACGCTACGGACACCTCGTCCGAGGCTGGCTGGCGATCTTATAAGCCACGAGGCTTCTTCCCTCACGTACAAGTGAGTACGCTACGGACACCTCGTCCGAGGCTGGCTGGCGATACGCTGGTTGACGGTCATCCGTCTCTGGTGCGCATTTCGCGCACACGTGGCTGCCACCAGCTCGTTCCACTCTTGCGGCATTCGGGGGTCGTATGCCCAGTCGTACTCCGGTAGGGGAGCTGGTCGTTCCCATAGAGACCGTGTGTCCCCCTCTACTGAGGCTTCCGCCTCTCGAATGCTGTCTTTCAAGTCTTCCAACTTGACTCGTGAGGACGTAGGTGGACATACGTCCACTGAGTCCTCCCGTCATCTCGCCTTGCGATGGCGTTTGTCTGGAGGCCTTGCGCCTCGAATCTCGGGAGCGCGTCCACTGAGTCCTCCCGTCATCTCGCCTTGCGATGGCGTTTGTCTGGAGGCCTTGCGCCTCGAATCTCGGGAGCGATTATTCTCCCATAGAGACCGTGTGTCCCCCTCTACTGAGGCTTCCGCCTCTCGAATGCTGTCTTTCAAGTCTTCCAACTTGACTCGTGAGGACGTAGGTGGACATACGTCCACTGAGTCCTCCCGTCGTCTCGCCTTGCAATGGCGTCTTCCAACTTGACTCGTGAGGACGTAGGTGGACATACGTCCACTGAGTCCTCCCGTCGTCTCGCCTTGCAATGGCGTTTGTCTGGAGGCCTTGCGCCTCGAATCTCGGGAGCAATTATTCTCCCATAGAGACCGTGTGTCCCCCTCTACTGAGGCTTCCGCCTCTCGAATGCTGTCTTTCAAGTCTTCCAACTTGACTCGTGAGGACGTAGGTGGACATACGTCCACTGAGTCCTCCCGTCGTCTCGCCTTGCGATGGCGTTTGTCTGGAGGCCTTGCGCCTCGAATCTCGGGAGCAATTATTCGCTCGTTGCTCCTCTTGGAGGCTTGATACTCCTCCTCGCTCATCATTACCACGTTGTGGTCTGCGCTTAGTCCAGGCCTAGCCTGCACTTCCTCCTCCCCATCCTCCACGGTCGGCACTCTGCGCCGGCCAAGTCATGGAGAGTCCTTGCGTTTCTCCGTAGTGCGATGACGTCGCAGACCTCCACGGTCGGCACTCTGCGCCGGCCAAGTCATGGAGAGTCCTTGCGTTTCTCCGTAGTGCGATGACGTCGCAGACAATTATCAATGTCGTCTGCTGTAGCTCGCTCGGCTGGGATCACTTTCCCATTCACTAGCACCTGAGAATGGTCAAAGTCTAATATGACTTTGTTACGCCGCATGAATGGCGTTCCCAGTATCATGTCGTAGCGATCGAAGTTCGCTACATCCATGTATTCACGGCTACGTGAGCCCGGCGTTTGGACATTCACATTTGTCCCGTATTGCACCATGGCTCGGCTCCCTACGGTGCCCAGCTGTAACGCCAATGGCGTATCCAACTCCTGCACGGATATTCCGTACACATGGGCGAACTGGGGTGTTATGCCCGATGTGGTACTCCCAGAGTCCCATAGGGTCCATGCCTTGTGGCCGTCTACGTCCACATACGAGACCAGGCACTCCTTGTCTGCTCGCTTCAATGTAGGGCGCTGCAAAGTGCCCTCTGCACGACGAAGGGTCACCTTCTTCATCCGAACTACGTTATTCCGTTCGGGATCATTTGTGGACGGCCAATCCGTCATCGCCGCTAGGCACTCAGAGTCGCTGTCGCGACTGTAATACTCATTGTCGTAGACGTCGTCATATACGTCGACTGTGACGTACTCCTCCCCCTCCACGACCACACTCTCGGGCTCGGCGCCCGATGCCTCCTCTGGGGGCTCCTGGTCGTTTGTGGGGTTCTCTGCCTCAGAATCGGCAGATACGTCTCCGTCACTCCCACTTGCGGCTGCAGTATATGCAGCTCGAAGGTGGGCGCGGGGTGCATACCCCTTCCTCGGGGGTCCTGGCTTCGCAGGGCAGTTGGTAGCGTAGTGGCCTGGTTGGCCACACGCGAAACAAGTCCCCGTCTGACCTGGTGGGTTGGCCGGTTTGAAGTCCGGCCTTGATTTAGGACGTTCTCCGTCCGGCGCCCGCTCTGGGCGTGGGCGGCTCCGCCCTCGGTTCGCAACAGGGGTCTTGCGTACAACAAACCGCGTGTTGCGGTCACGATCCAAATCGGTCTTCTTGGCCAGGAAGGTCCCCACATGCTGACCCCGTGAGGGCGTCCCACCAGGCGGTAGTCGCCTGGGTCCCCCTTTGTGTCCACTCCGGTGTTCGTAGTGGTTAGCAGTCTTCAGAGACTGCTCATACCGGATGGCGTATGCCACAAATTCTTCCACATCGTTGACCTCTGGGGACAATCCGTCCTCACGTATCAAATAGCGGCGCATATCCGCTGGAATGCCATCCAAGAACGTTTCGAGCATTGTATACCCGTCCGGATATACTGCCATGTTCTGGGCATGGTCATTAAGGGTATCATAGAACCCTTGTACTCCCAACTTCTCGGTGTACTTGGCGGACTGGAAGTCCCGCCTTGCATCCTGGAGCGTTGAGGGGTGTACGAATCGATCGTACAGTCCTGTAAGGACTCCTTTAAACGTCCAGTCATATTGGACACGGTTGACGTGCAGTACTGCCCGTCGAAACCATCCCATGGCCTCTCCGGCCAAGAACTCAGGCAGAACAAAAATTCGTTCTCGGTCCATACGGTCACCTCCGTATAAGCACATGGCAAGATGGGTGCATACATCCATCGCCCAATCTTCCAGGTCGCTGAACTTGGACACGCCTGTATAGGCGCGAATGTGCCTACTGTCTGCTTTACGCAGCTTCACTCCGTCTGGTAACCGTAAGGTTACGCCCAGGGCATCATCGACTACTCGATGCAGGCGATCGTGCATGGCTTCACGATGCATTCGGATGGCTTCCCGCTGACCCGGGGATCTAGTCGCCAAATCAGCGGCTTGGGGAAGTGACTTTCCCCGTCCACCTTGCGGGGGACGTCCCGAGCCTCCTCGACTGTGGGCATAATTGCCCTCGTCTCGAGGAATCGACCTAGGGCCGTCATCCCGGCCGTTACCAGGGACATCACGTCTCGTGGCGCCATCTCGATCGAGGAAGTCTCCTCGATCATGATCGTTGCGCCGCCCTGGACCTGGAGAAGCTTGATTCTCCTGACCCTGCGTGACGAATTGACGACGCATCTCGTCAATGGGCTTAGTGCCCTCGAATACGATGCCCTGATCGTCTATAAGGGACTGTCCCTTAGTCCTGAGGTCGCCATTGCGCATACGTTGGTACGCGACTCTGTCGCTCAACGTTTCGGCCATGGGCACGCGCGGCATCACGGATGCCTCGCTTTCCACTTTGAGCACAGTGCTATCGTGCCCATCCGGACCTGACATATCTGTCCTACGGTCATGGTTACGCATGTGCGGGGGCTCCTCACGCCACCCTTGTCCTGCTGGAGTATAAAAAGTACTCACCGGTCTTACTTCGGGCACTTCTTGCGCCCGTGCTAGTGCCTCCACTAGCTCGATTCCGACGTCTTGATTGCGTCGTGCCGAGCATTCCTCGGACGTGTGGCTCCAGGGGGTCGAGACCCCCGATTGCCGTGTGGCCTTACGCTGCACATACATTTGCAGCTCCATAGTGAGCACTCTCACCATTAAATCAGTATATTTCGTACTGAATACATTGGGCACTTCATGCCCTTGTCGCCTAAGTGCTACTATATGGGCTGACGCGTAGCGCTCGAGTCGCGCTTGGGTGGTGTATTTCATCACCTCTGGGTGCAAGTCCCAGAACACCCGCAAGCGCACGGTGTACGCGGTTTTCAGCCGCTGTTCCTCTGCTCCGGCGTCGTCGTCACTTGACGACTCCATCACCTCCTCTGGAAGCTCTACAACCTCCGGAGCTTCCTCCACTGCTGGTGTGCGCGGAAATCGATCTTCCGCGCTGTATCCTTCAGGCCTTGCAGCCTCCTCCGGTACCTCTTCTAAGCGGGCTTCCGCTACTTTAGCAGGCATTGGCCCCGCTGTGGACCGCCTGGTCCCACTGCTCCGGCTCGTAGGGAGGGCTCTCCCAGTCCGTACTGACGACTCGGCGTCTCCTGGGGTGCCATAGGCGCCGGTTGACTGTCGGCCGTCCTGTGGGGGTCCTTTGGAAGCCAGTCGGCTAGACCGTCGCGGTCCTCCTGGCAGCTGCGTAACTGGGGGCGTTAATCCCCCGGGCATCTTGTTCTGGAGGCGTTGCGGGCTGTCCTGTTGTGAGCTTTCAGCTCTCCGGGCCTCGCTCTCATTCCCGGCTAGGTCGGTACTCTGACCTCAGTCTCGAGCCTTGGGTCTTACCTGACCCGCATTGGACGCTGACGCGTCCTGGATGTCTGCTGGGTCTCCCCGTAGATCGTGGGCATTTCGCCCGCCGTCAGTGGGCGCTGCAAGTATGGGATTACTCATCGATCCCCTGTTTGAAATTTGCACGGTGTGGCTGTGCAAGAAGCTCGAGAAGCTGATAGAGTTCTGTCAACGAACTCAACGACTGACGTCGGATGCTAGGCAATAGATCCTAGCTGGCGGATTCAAAAAAATGTAACGAAGTTACGTATTTGAGAGAGCTTAGTGTGCACACAACACTGAATCAGACCAGACCGGTCTATTGACAATGTAGTTTACAACAAAAATAAGCTGCTTTGTAAGCAGCTGAATAACTAATTATATACGAATGTAAATAAATATTATATTATAATAAATATAATATAATATGTACTAATATACAGTAAGTAAAGCTATGTGGCCAACGCCACATAGCGGACTACGCTACATTAAATATAATATAATATGTACTAATATACAGTAAGTAAAGCTATGTGGCCAACGCCACATAGCGGACTACGCTACATGCGTGGGGCGTGATGCGTGATGGTCGGATGCGAGTCGCGTGATCCGATCGTTGGTGGCGGTTGATCCCGGGGTCCGTGATGCAGGGGTCCCGGAGGGCTGGCTGATGGCGGTCGCTGATGCGTGTGATGGCGGCGTCGGTAGCTGTGGGGGCGGGGTGTGCTGTGGGATTGACGAGAAGGGATTCCCGGGCGGGGCTCCGGGGGTGTCCCGGGGAGGTTCCGGGGGGGAGGGGTCATGACAGTTCTCCAACGTATAAAGTATAGCGGTGGGACTTTTAGCGGTCACAAACTCCTCCTTTGTGCATCAAGGTTCAAAATACTCGGTCACATCTGCACTCCCGACGGTCGCGTTTCCGACGAGTCTCGCTTAGCACTCCTGGAGCGATGGGGTCCTTGCCATGACTTATCTGAAGTTCGTGCCTTTCTTGGTACTGTTGGCATTCTCAGGATATTCGTCAAGAATTTTGCTCATCGCGCACATGCCCTTAACCGACTCACCCGCACCAATGAGCCCTTCGAATTTGGGCCAGACCAGGTCACTGCCTAACGAGACTTAGTAAAAGCCCTACACGACGCCAAGCCCCTAGTTCCAATCAACTATAGCTCTGCTGACCCAGTTATCTTGGCGGTGGATACCTCGTACATTGCCGTTGGCTACTTCTTGTGCCAGTGCCTTAGCGACAATCGGAAACAGCGACGCTACAACCGCTTTGGGTCTATCACGCTAAACGACCAGGAATCTCGCTACAGTCAGCCTAAGCTAGAGCTCTATGGACTCTTCAAAGCCTTCCGGTCGCTAAAGATGTATTTGATTGGCGTGCGGAACCTGATTGTTGAAGTTGACGCTAGGTACATCAAAGGCATGCTGCAGAATCCCGATATCCAGCCATCTGCTAGTATGAACCGGTGGGTAGTCGCTATCCTCATGTTTCACTTTGAGTTGGTACACATCAAGAGCTCTTTCCACGGACCGGATGGACTTTCTAGGCGACCACGGCAACCTGGCGACCCGGCAGTGGATCCACAGGCTGATAGCGATTTTGAGGACTGGATCGACCGATTACATGGTTTCGTGCACCTTATACAACAGCCAATCCCCCTCCTACGATGGCAACAGCCTACTAGTATCCTTCTACATCCCATTGTCCCTTACCACTCCGAGACCTTTAGCGCACCCCTCACATTCTACACGGCAAGCATTTTCAGTCAAAACTTGCCTCCAGTAAAAGTCGTACAAGAGCCCCATCCGCTAAGAGAAGACAGTAGAAACTTGACCTACGATGCCATTCCCTGATCTGCCAAGGCAAAGGCGGAAGACAGTCGCTTGTTAATAGTGGAACAATGGATACAAGACCTCAAGCGACCCGCAGGCCTTACCGACGAGCAATACGCAACCTTTATCCGATATGCCACCCACTTCTTCTTTACCAACAACCGCCTTTGGTGATGTAATCAAGATGGCGCTCACAAGCTGATCATCAAGCCAGAAAGTCGCTTACGAGTCCTGCGCACCATGCATGACGAACTAGGACATCAAGGTCTGTATGCTACCTGAGCCTCCCTTTTAGAATGATTCTGGTGGCCACACGCTAGTGCCGACATCGCCTGGTACATTAGGACTTGCCACCTCTGCCAAATTCAACAAACATGCCAAGTGCTTATCCCACCAACCGTTGCAACGCCAGCTCCCCTCTTCAGCAAAATCTACATCGATACCATGCACATGCCCAAATCTGGTTGCTACAAGTACATCATTCAAGGTCGTTGCTCGCTAATCCACTGGCCTGAATTTCGAATGCTTCAAAGAGAAAATACCGAGGCGGTCGCCAAGTGGCTATTTGAGGACGTCATTTGCCGTTGGGGAGCGCTAAGAGAAATCGTCACGGATAACGGTGTGCCAATTATCAAAGCGCTAACATATCTCGCCAAGAAATACAACATTCACCACATTCGAGTATCTGGCTACAACAAGCGCGCCAATGGCCTGGTAGAGAGACCCCACTTTGACGTTCGGCAAGCGCTCTTCAAGGCAGTCGATGGTGACGAGTCTCGTTGGAGCGAAGCGACCTATTCAGTATTTTGGTCGGAAAGAGTTACCATTCGTAAGCGCATGGGTTGTTCTCCCTATTACGCAGCTACTGGCACCCATCCGTTACTCCCTGCCGACATTATAGAAGCGACCTACCTTCAACCAGCACCCAACAGTATCTTGGCGACTACCGATCTGATCGCCAGACGAGCCATTGATCTCCAGCGAAGGAAAGAAGATTTAGAGCGACTTCATGAGGTAGTCTTTAGCGCCCGTCGCCAAGCAGCCCTACGATTTGAAACCGAGCATAGCGCTACCATCAAAGATTACAACTTCCCGAGAGGAGCGCTAGTACTTATGCGCAACTCCAAAATTGAAACCTCATACAACAAGAAAATGTGCCCGCACTATCTAGGACCCTTGGTAGTTATCTCTCGTAACCGTGGAGGCGCTTACGTGCTCTGTGAATTAGATGGTTCAGTACTACATCGACCTGTTGCCACTTTTCACCTATTGCTGTATCTCGCCAGGGAACAAATCGACTTGCCGCTTGAAGCGCTAGATATTGACACCGCCAAGCTGAAAGAACTTGAAGAAACCAAATTATTGGACGATGATGACTTGCCGACTCTAGTTGAAGAAGAAGAAAATGATTAGAAAAGAATATATTGATGAGCTCCCTTTTTCTATTACTTGTCTTACTTATCTTTCTTGCCGATACTTACTGTAATATATCCAACAGACACTTCTCTACATAGTCAAGTCGCAGCACTAGCGTGTTGCCAACGCTTAGCGCATTGCGCAACTCTCGCCAAGGGTTTTGCGCTATGATGATCTACTGAGTGTTTCCCTGTTCCTCAAAAATTTGTCTAAGTCCCTCACCTACAACTCCTTTTGCTAAAAACCTACCTTAGAATACTTGCCGCTTGCGTTCTCTTTGCTTTACTTTCTTCACTCTCTGCTGTTGCGCTAACTCAGATTACTAGACTTATCCGCCCACTCAGCAAGAAGGCGGCAAAAACAGTTATATATCACAACAGCAACAGAAATATATGTATATACAGTGGCCTCTCTACACTAAGGTCTGCTCAGTCACTCTCATCGTCCATCAGCAAGGAGTTGTCGGAAACTGGCAAAGAGGAGTCGCGAAGTTGCAGAAGATCGCCCAGCAAGATGTTGTTGGCGGTCTGCCAATCCATGGTGGCTTGGCAATCTGCCTGGTAGTCGCGAAGAACGCTAAGACTACAACCAAGGTTGGAGTAGCGCAATCTTAGCACCATTAGCTGCCCTCGGACTCGCTCCTGTTCTCGCCCTATTGCTGCCTCCATCATTGCCGCCCTCCTCGAAAACCTCTCCAGCATCTCCCGTGGGTTAAGTGCCACCACCGGGTACATGAGGTCTTGTCCCAGCCAGTTAAAAGCGTCGCCAGTGACTGTTAGCTGCAGCTGAAGAGTCCACAAGGGATTGACTCTGGCGACCACGGGGCGCCTAGGCTCCAGTCCGGCAATGTCCTCAGGGTCTGATACCTCCCAAGAGGCAACGCTACTGTAGGGAGGCAGCCAGCGCCACTCAGGCTCCTCCCTGGCAACTCCTGCCGCTCCCTCCCCTTTGCCAGCCACCACCTCGTCGCCTTCCCGTTGAGTAGCCAAGGTCTCTTCTTCACCCTTGGTGTCCTCATCCCCTCCCGTTGCCGCCCCCTCTGCCTTCTCCTCCTCCCCCATCTCAACATCTGCGGGAGCGTCTTCCCGCTCCTCTTGAGGCGCCTCCCGCTCTTCCTCCTCCTGCTCTCCGCCAAGAGACCTTGCCGCCAAGTAAATGGGCGACAAGAGACCGCTGGGGCCAGCCTCTGTGTCATGAGGCGGAAGGCGACTAGCCGCCAATGCCTTCTCCAGGTCCTCCATCTCAGTGTTCTTTGGAGCTGGCGAGGGGGAAGGCGACGACGAGACCACCCGAGGTCGCTTGGCTTTGCCCTTCCCTTTGCTTGGGGAAGGGGCTTGTCGTTTTTCTAGGACCGAAGTCCCTTGGCGCTCTCCAGCACCTCGATTGCCGACTGTTTCTGACCCATCTCCTTGGCACGTCGGCAACGCCAAGGAGGCACGTCCAATGGCTGCCATTCCTCTGGTGGCAACCTTCCTCTTCTGGCCTTCCATGAACTCCCTGGCCCTCCTCACCAAAACAGCACGCGAAAATGTTTTCTTGACAAGTGCGTCTGGCGCGCCGCCACGCTCGCGACTCTTGGCCCCGTCGATAGTACAGGCGCGCTTGAGAGCGCCACAACGATAGCACGGCTGGGCCCCAGTCGGGAACCAACAGCCTTCTGGGTCGTTGTCGGCCCAGCACTTGTCACACTAGCGCTACAAGTCAGCAAGAGATTTAAGGAGACAGACAAGTCACTTACCGCTCTCCATGCCTCCTTAAACGCCTGCCGAGTCGCCAGGGAAACAGTCTTTTTCCCCTTCATCTCCTCCATTACGATCCCGGCCTCCTGCCCCTCGTCAAGGACGGCCTCCTCCCGACGCAGCAAAAGCAAACCTTTCAGCTCCTTGTCGTCAAAAGAACTTTGTGTTGGCGCCTACAGAAACTTAGTAATTCTAGTCCAAAAAGAAGAGTACCACTCACCACGTATTAAGGAGCCGCCTTGCGACTCTGCAGATGTCGTTAGCGACCGTCGGCAACGGCAAGCGAAATTCAGCACTTACCTTATGCTTGGAAGCACCTACCGGCTTCCTCGGCAAGCCCGACTTGCTAGCCGGCAACACTGGGCTCAAGGTGCTGCCAGCGCGACCTACCTTGCCAGATTCTTCAGTCTCCTGCCTCTCGGCAGCAGGCGCCTTCCCTGCAGCAACTCCCTCCATCTCCTCCGCCAACTCCCTGACCTGCTCCCACTCCTCCAAAGCCCTGGTAATCTCCCGGGCATCCTGGGACACTTCTTCTTGCCGTGCCGCCAGCTCCTCAGCTACCTGCATGCACGCTAAGGGCGCCAACACCTCCTGTTTGCTGTGTGGGGATAAATCAGACCAGAGCTAAGTTATGATGAAGTGGTTAGAAATACTCACTCTGCCGCAGGCACGCTTACCGTCATCGGCAATGCCCTGGACAGAATGTCCTCCAACTCGTCCTCAATGGTCGGAACGAAAGGGGACGCCTGGAAATATAATCAGCTAGTAACACGGCAAGAACTGTAAGGTACTTACAAAATGAGCAAAAGGCGCTAACCACTCCGTGCCACGATGATCCAAGTACTGCGACCAGCACCATTCTCAAACCTCTATCTCGCAATCCCAACCCACGCCAAGAATGCGCACCTCCAGCCACCGCTCGTACAGCTTCATAATGGCAACCACCAAATTTACAGGCACGTCCGCGCCAACGCCATCGATCTGTTTGAGAAAATTGTTGGCCTTGATGATATAAGCGTGGGCCGCGTCTTGGGCCTCACGTGAGGGAACAGGAGGCGGAGTTGGAATACGGAAAGACATATTTTGTTTTATTGAGCACCAGGTAGAGATGGGGAGAAGAAACGAAGTCGAGACTCATGCGCCAGGACTATAAACGAAATCTCAAGAACGCATGGACCACTTGTCACAAAAGCGGTAACAGTAGCCTTATTTGGTGACTGAGGACAGTCAATTTTTCAGTTGGGGGGAGATGATAGGACCCTATACAGGATCAGCGCATCAACGGCAGGCGACGGCAATGCGGCACCGACTCGGGATACCTTAGCACGCGCTAATTATCCAATTTTGGCAATATTTGACGGCCGGGTACGGCAAGAAGCAGATCCAATCAGTGATAGCGCCAACGGCAGCAAGAATGACAACTGACAGATGGCATCAGTCACTGATGACAGCGCTTAGGAAGAAGCCTGATGATCTATCAAAAACTGACAGACAGCTTGGCGTTTGACCTTGGCATCTGACATTGCTTAGCGCCTCAATTTGGCACCTGACATCGCTAAGCACTTTGGACAGACAGAAGGGTGATGGATTGATGGTTTAGCACCGCAATCTGCCGCCTGGCATCGCTAAGGGTCTTGAATGGATGGTAGGGATCTGAAACCGTTGGAGCTACTCCTATGAAATTTTCCAGTTTACCGCACTTTGGCAATGGTTGGTCATTGGCGACGGTGAACTCATTGTAGTATAAAAGTACTTACCAACTTGTACATACATCATCAAACAAGAGACCAGAGTTTCCTGCTCCCCTTTCTTCAGTTTCCCTTACGGTCGGCAACGTCAAACTCATTGGCAGTTGCAGACTCTCGCTAGCCTTCGACACACTCGCGCCTTGCAGCTACAGCAGGCATTTTCGACGCTTAGACCTCACTAAGCTTATTGGGTTCTTGCCGCTTACCTTTGCCATGTTTACTTACCGCTTCTTCCCTAGGCGCTTTACCTTAGCGCTTGACACTTGCCAACTCCGTTACTGACTTCACTTTATTTTCATAGGCGCGTTCTCTGGGACCTGCCCAGGACTCCTCAAATCACTTATAGCGCGCCCAACGCAAGCTTTTGGTATGGTAACACTCCAGTTATATTTGTTACTGACCAAACTTTGGGCGTCATCAGCAATCACAGGTGCAAAAATAAAGCCTCATGTATTTGGTAGAAGATGTAACTTTGTTATTGTTGGTTTTCTGATTTAATCAGTTAAATTCTGACAAATGGCTTGATACCAACTGCTGTGGACTAAATTAAATAAATAAAGAAAATAAAAAATAAAAAATCAGAAAAGGAAAGAGGTTGTCTTTGCTGTACATTACAACATTGCCAAATGGTACTCAGAAATTCACTCTCCATCTGACCATCCTACCTGACAATTCTTCAAATGTTTCAATGTATTGCGATGTTAGGCTTCTACTCGGACTAAGCGCATCAAGGGACATTATAGGCCAACCAACACTTGACACACTGGAGACTCTAGTGACCAGTTTGGGTACAGAGCAGCCCTAGCTCTGTTGCTCTATTACAGGACTTATTCATTTACTCTAATCACCAGTTACCAGGCCTTCAGCACACTCCATTCACCTATGCCAAGGACAAAGGAGGCTCAGAATGTATAGCGCTAACACGATAGCGGGAGGGGACTCTAACTAAACCCCAATCACTTCCAGAAGGAGTCAGCAGTAGGCGCTGCCATTTGGCAACGCACTTCAATCAGAAGTCTAAAGAGATCAATAACAACGGCACAGGATATACTTAAACCTGACATCTAGACCTGTTAGGAACTAGTACAATGAGTAGCGCTGACATTAGCGCTCACAGCGTCTGTCGAGGATTTTCCAACCATACCCCGGAACAGCCTGGCCAATTGGGGTTATAGAAAAAGTGAGCAGACCTGTATAATTCTAAGTCAATTTAGAGTTGCCGTTAGTCACCATCACCCATGTGCAAACGGTCGCCATTGACAGGTCACTGTTAGAGGAAACCATGAGGAGAGGCGCTAGAAGGTAGCGCCGCGGATGGACTTATCTTAAAAACACAGTAGCGCATAATATATAAGATAGCTACTTCACATGTAGATGACAATGAATCGTACCCTCTTGAGCACCCAGTTACACTTAGCATTCAAATTGCACTAGCTTTAGCTGACTTCGTCACTAAGTCAGGCGCTAGCCTTATTTATCTCATCTTCGTCATTTATGGTGCCATCTATGGGCACATTATGCTGTGCTACTCGTCTTTTCTTCTATATCTTTGCTTAAACTACGACACTTACCATCTGCTAGGTAGCACCCAAGGCGCTATAATCTAGCACATTGTTCTATCATCTCTGCTTGAGCATATCAGGACCCTGTTGGGACTCCTCACAACTATGAACGCCAAGCGCTGGAGATGGTATTGTACTGCGTATACATCTAGCACATCCAACCACAGTTGGCGTCATCAGCAACTATGACAGTTAACTTCACCACAGTCTCAGCAAGGATTCTTGCAGTTGACCACCTTCTGACTTTCATTACAAGTAGGTTCTCCACACTTTCAACATGTCCTTTTTTCTATTTTTTTAACACTGAATATTTGGTCATTGATGCATATGCCCTGTTGCATGAGAGCTCAAATAATGTTTCAGTTGGGCTAAAGATGATGAGATTGGAGGGTGTTGAGATAGTTTCTCAGATAGGTAGTGATGTCACTAGATTTGCATTATTGGATAGTGGTGGTAAGTCTAACTCAAAGAAGCCTTGACTTGTACTATGTAATATATGATTTTTTTCTGGGACTTTAGGTGTATTAATAGAATGCTGTAGCTCTTGAAGCAATCTCCTAATTAGCAATCGTACATTTGCAGTCATAGTTTTTGTTTGCTTGACATTTGTAGTCTTTTTCCATGCTCCATTGTAGTATGATTTGAGCTGTTCTGGTAGCTATATATGATTTAATATTATTATGTTAATACAATTATTGAACTTCACTTACTTTGTATAAAATCTTGTTGTTAATATCAGCTTTATTGTTCCATATTTGCACATCAACATTCCAATTTGGACCAGTCAGTGGATCATTGAACTCCATATTTTCTGTCATCAACATTCAAAACAGTGCTCTTTTATTGCTGTTATGTATGGGCAGGATAGGCTTTTGAGTACCCTGCATTTCAGCAAAAAAATAAAGGGGCTGTTTTGAATGCAAAGCTGGCACATATGCTGCCATTGCTGACTTGCTCCAAAGTTTTTCAGAAATCAGTAAAACACCTATAACTTCATCTGTCTTCTAATATAAGTTCCCATTGATCCAGCCAGACAAAAGAGAAGGCTTGATAAGTGTATCTTGCACTAAACATATTATTCTTTAAAGCTCATTTGTCAACCAGATGATATAGTGCTAGCCTGTACTATTGTAGGTACCAACCTTGGTTTTCATAAGTTATCAAACACTTCAAAGAATAGACTTGAGACTTACAAGCAAATTATGACAGATGATAAAGTTGTTGAGACAATTTTGAGTATGCTCAATAGAGGCCTCAGATGATGGCATGCAAGAATGGAGATGTGTATAAATGCCACCTTTAGTCATGTTTGTTCCTTGGATACAACGATATAGTGATAACCTAGTTTTTGAATCAACACCAACTTTATAGAATAGTGCAATACCTGGTGGATCAAATAAAAAACCCTTTTGAATAAGGTCTAATATATTTTTAGCAGTTGCCCATGCTGTTGCATTGAATAGTGGAGATCCAGTCTTTGCATCTTTTAATGGTTTGTAGTTCTGGAAAACTTGTGAAACAAGTAGATAAAGCTCTTCAGGAGATGGGATAATACACTTGCATCACTTCCATAGCCAGCATAAACATGTAAAAAGGAGGTCATTCCATGAAAATGGTGGATCCTGTATAAGACTCCAGATAATGATGCATGATTTATCATTGCTGTCAGGGATAAATATTGCATTGCAAAGCACAATTAAAAACTCCTGAAATAATTCATGTCCAGCAGATATATAAAACATGTTAAAGACATAGAAAGGATCCTTTAAAACTCTGCTTCAAATATGAGTTGTCTACTCTGACGTGGTAGTATGTAGCAATTCTCATAGAACTTAATCTTCTAATTTACGACTGGTGGGATCCTCAGTATAGTTATTAGAAGCACTAAGAGTCAGAGGCATGTCAAATCTAGCCTTCTTTATTTACGACTGGTGGGATCCTCAGTATAGTTATTAGAAGCACTAAGAGTCAGAGGCATGTCAAATCTAGCCTTCTTTAAAAGATAACCAATACTAATGCTGGTCTCATTGAGCGGATAAAAGTTTGATGACAGATAATTTGTGCTTGGCAGTTCCTCCAAAGCTAAGCTAGGCTCGATATGTTTATCCATGAATGTGTCGATATCTGAAGCTGGAGGATTAGTGGTATTGGTTGTTTCCAGTAGCAAAAAATAATTGAAAGTGGGCTGAACTATAAGTTGAATAAGTTTCTGAACTGAGTCAGTCCTTCAGAGATGACTATGAAGACATACAAGATGAAAAGGTGGTGTTTCATATTTTTCAAGTGTTTTTTGTGTTATATTATGTCCACCATATGTTACAATTACATTAGGAATAAGAACTTTTTGGACCTCGATCAAGCAGTGTGATGGTGTTAGTGCAATTCCATCGTGTTAGTGCAATTCCATCATAGCTCACATCTTCAACATGAAGTGATATTATTCTATATGCAATTATATGGCTTTGATCACCACTCTGTAAAATTACAGAAGTACCTGGAAGAGGTTTGTTGGGAAGAAGGCTAGGAACAGCAATTTTTTGCAGAGAATTGTAGATTTGAAGTGATGCAAAAGCATTAAATGCAGCATATTAAACTTGTTCTGAAATTAGACCTTCATTTTTCCAGGCAGAGCTGAGGTGCTGCACTATATTTTTGTTAAGCCGCCGATAAAGGACTATAGCACAGATATCCATCAAACTGCATCATGCTGTTGAAATGACCTGTCTGTCCTTTGCAAATGGTGCAAGATCTAAAGCACCTTGAAATGGAATAGATGATTGACAAGCTTGTTCAAGATACTTGAGATCAGCTACCACACTGCACCTAACTTTAATAATGTAAGGATTTGCTAGAACCTGCTGCTGATAGGACCCCACACAGGCTAGGCACATCAATGGCAGGCTCGGCATCAGTTCCAGACACCTTGCCACTGATGACGCCCAAATCGAGCTGGAGTGCTGCGTGGACTATTACTAGTACAGCTACTTAGCTGATATAGCTTTGGGCGTGCTCAGTGTGTGTGAGAGTCCCAGAGAGATCCCAGAGAACACATAGTAGGCAAAAGGTTGGTGGCAAGAAAAGTAGGTGATTGGAGGTACTTGCATAAGGCTCCAAAACGTGGCTACAGGATGCTAAAAGTCACTAAGGGGGAGCACTAAGAGCATGGGAAAGTTGCTAGAGAAGGTGCTAAGAGGTGTGGAAAAGGGTCGCTAAAAGACGCTAAGTGTTAGCACCTAGAATAAGATAATAAAAAGACAAGATTGCTTAGCGGATCTAAGCACAAAAGCCAAGCCATAGTTGCAAGGCACTAGAGAGAGAGAGATAGAAAACTAAAGCAGAGTCCTCTTGCTTGACATGGTCAACAAGAGGTAGTCTGTTGCATATGGAGACCAAAATGTTGGGATATGATCCCTACTGCCAAATTGATCCGTTGTACTACTAACAAAAAGTAAGTATTTATAGTAAAGAAAGTTAGCTGACTCTAAGAGGTTAAGCACTGCTAGAGGGTGGTGAACTGATGAAAATGTAAGTAAAGGTGGTAAATTGAATTGTATAGTAAAAAAGTCCATAATGATGCTATCACAGAAATACTTCATCATTCTATCCTGTGAGCGCTGCCACTGGGTAAGAGCATTATGCCAGTTTGACTGATGCCAAGTGTCTGTGTAAATGTATAGCCTTGGAGTGCAAGTGGCAAGGTGTGGCGAGGTGTCAACAGAATAAATAGTGCTATAAAAAGTGGTCCGAGAGTAATTGGAGTCTGTAGCTGCAAGTTATAAGCGTAAAAATATGGGAAAAATAGCGCTGGAAGCGCTAGAGTGTGGCGCTTCTGGTGGTACTAGTGGGCCAATGTGAGGTGTGGGTATTAGTGCTATCTGTAGCCAGCCACAATGCAGGCTCATCACTGTGCGCATTTTGAACTTAGTGCATACAATTTATCCATTTTAGGCCTTACCCAACAGCTACACATGGCAAGCAACAGATCCAATCAATTTATAGCACTGGTGGCAGCTGGAATGACAGCTGACATCATGCTGCTGGCAAGCATTGACAATTAGCATCAATCAATCAGCACATGGCACGGCTAGCTGATGACAGCATTTATGAATTAGGAATAATGTTATTTACTCATGATGGATGGCCTGACGTTTACTCTGGCACCTGATGCCTCTTGGCACCTCTCTCTTAGACAGACAGACAGCCTGCTTGCTTTATTTCTCAACATTTAGTTTAATGCAGGATGTTTAATTATATTACTTACAATTTACCGTCCTTTGGTGACCCTTAGCTTCTTAGCGGTGGGGAACTTGTTTTTCACTATAAATACTTACCGTTGCCACTAGTTACCACAAAACAGAGTAACTCAGTTCACACCTCTTAGTTCACTCTACAGTTCAGATTTCTTTTGAACTGACTAAGTTCATAGTCGCCAATTGTTTGAACCCTCTTAGCTTGCTTGCCGCAGTTACACTTATAGAATCTACGCAGCTTGCACCTATGGCAGGCATCACAAAGCTTAAACATTGCTAAGCCTCTAGTTTCCTTCCCGTGTGCACTTTGTCATTGGCACACTTTTCTTACTGCACATCTTTACCAACTATCATTGCCGACCTTTACCAAATCTTGCCGTATAACTCATTTACTGACTTGTTTTCTGGAAACTGCCCAGGACTCCCTCAATCTTAGCATGCCCAACGCATCATTTATACAGGTCAGTAGCTGTAAACTGTATCTGCTACTGATCAACTATTGGGCATCATCACCACAAAGAGAGGGGAAGATGTTTTCTGGCAAGCATTGATTCAATCTGTTGATGATAGTTTTCAGTTCATGAAGCGAAGAAATCTGACAAGAATTATTACTTACCTGCAGTATGAATATATTTGAATCAAATGCAATTTGAAGTATTGCAGTTTGTTCATGACCAGTTATATATCCATGCTCTGAGGTTTTGATGTTCTATTTAGCATTTAATCCAACTATGATTGGATTTGTAGTGTCATTGTTGAGTAGTAAGTCCAGAATAACATGCATTGCATCTTCAATAGCTAGTTCAGACTGCTTCACTGACACCTTGATATGACTCAGAAGAATAAGAGGTTCAAGCTTAGCATATTTTTTGATAGGCACAACACCATGGCAAAGAGATGGAAAGCATTTTTCAAGGAATTCCTTGTCTGCCATACTATCCATACAGAAAATAGTGGGTTGAATGTGGCCATATAATTCAAGAAACTTCTTCATTTGCATAAGTGTGAGCTCATATTGAGAGTGAGACTTGGTTTGCACTAGATCACAGATACAAATCTTGCCCTTTTCATTGGTCACAGTCAAAAGAGCAATGAATACTAGAACACCATTAACTTTAGCAATATGCTTGAGAAGCTAAGTAGCAATATATATCAAAATAAGTTCAAGTTTTGAAATGTAGAACCCATCTTAAAACTATGATCAAGAGCACAAATTTCACCTGTCAACATAGCTGTGTGTTGATTCAAATCTATCTGATGCTCCGCAATTAAGGCATCATACATATCTTGCAGCCATTGTGCACTTGGAACAAAACCATGAGCACCATTGAGAGACTGATCATGAAAGGGGAGAAATAATTTGTGTTGTCCATAGTTGAATGGTTTAAGACCTCTCTCTGCAATCATATAAAGATATGATAGATGTAGATTATCATAGTTTTGAAGGCTTTGAATTAGCAGAGTGTTTAAAAATTGCTTTGTGCCCATTTCATGCTGAAAGCATAATCGCATGAAGCTTAAAGCAGACTTTGAAATCCCACTTTGTCAGCTAAGTTTAGCAGAAAATTCAGCAGCAAGAGCATGAGGTAATATGGCTAAGATGCAAGGATCCCAGCTTTGAAATGTCATTGACTGTGGTCTGACACACTTGGGCAGCAGTAACGGTATCCCAGAATTCAAAATGTCCTGTCAAGATCCACAACTCAGCAGGGTCAGTCAATATGACCATAACACCATAAACAGGCACTACAATTTGGATTTGGACATCTGATCCCCCCTGTTACTAGGCATTCAGGATTCCAATAAGAATTCTGAGCTAAGCTTGTCATCCGAATTGAGCATACTAGCTACAAGAGAATGTGATTAAAATGCACATGTTCAGACGTGCATGGGGGCCACATGCATTGTGATGCTATCATTAGATCCACGTGGAAATTTCAAACTCAGTATTGCAACTGGTATTGTACACAGCAGTGAGGATCCGGCCTGACAAACTGACTGTGGCTATAGCATGATCACATCACTTTGATGTTTCTGATTATTTGTAGCCACCACATACTATGCCAAACTGGGCATGAAATTTAGTCATATTTCATGCTTAATTTGGCATGCTTTTCCTAGTTTTCTCTTCCTGCAATAATACAAGTGCTATTTCAGACTTTAAATTTGGGAATATCCCTCACTGTGGTTCATGGTGCCAAGCCATTCAGGCATGCTCTCAGCAGCCATCAAAGCAACCATCAAATATTACAAATATTGTTTGGCAATGCCTGAAAATAATGTTAACCATTGATCCCACTTCCTTGCTCATTGTGTCTGACAATGAGTTCACTCCTCTCTTTGAAATTCAATGAAAATTCTTGGAAAAATCCCATAAAATAGTTACACCTGTATAGACCATGTTTAGTGAATATAATAATAAGAAAATTGTTTAGTGATGCCCAGAAATAATGCCAACCATTGATCTTGCTCATCATGTCTGACAATAAGCTTACTTATCTTCAAAATTCATTGGAAATTGTCTGAAAAAGGCAGATTCCATGCTTAAGGCATTCGGAGTCTATAAAGCTTGCAGGACGTATTTGGGCGGCAGTCAGAAAGAAGGCTTTCCAAGGTAAACACTCATTGGGGTCACATAGTCTGCACTATGATATTCCTCCTCTTGTTCGACATCTTTTCCATTTATAGTCTTTTCCTATATTGCTTCCCAGCGAGGTTTTTTACCTGAATTACGTTGTGTAATGTAGCTGTGAATTTAATTTCTATTTTCTATCTTCTATTTTCTCGCCGCACCAGCCTTTGACACTACCTCACTTCTTTTTTTATTTTCATAACTCTGTCGAATAATCATTGACGGGGAAGCAGTTTATATTTAGTGCAAAGACAGGGTATCAATAAAGTATGACATAGCGAATCGATAGATAGTAGAGATTAATTGCATTCATGTATCTGCGGATCGGACGCCTTTTCTCTTTGTTCGTTTTACTGGTGTCACTGTCCTGTTTGTTGAAGGTCCTGAAGGAGCCTCTACATCTGATATTTTTCTTGTTGCAGAGGCGCTCGACGAGTCTCCATGTTCAAGGACACCTTTATCTGGCGAAGCCTCAGTTGAAGTTTCCAACGTTTTCCGTTTCGTGTTATGTTTCTTTGATGGTAGCGGCTTGACTCGAGAAAAGGCGTCCTCAGGATATTGAGAGCTCCTTTTACCATGCATACTCAGGACCAATGTTTGAATAAGATCTTGAGGGGGAATAGCCTCTGTAACGGTTTTGAAAGTCGTAGTATTGAGTACGGCCACAGGTGACCCCTCCGACTTCCTGCGATGTAAAGTAGGTCCTGAGGGAAAGGTCGCCACTACACGCAGCAGCGAGAGATGACCGACAGGAGCAAGGCTGTTTGGGAGGGCCCTCAAAGCATCCAAAAGGTCATCGGATAGGCGGGTTTCACGTTCGCCTATCTGATCATTTCGCGTTAAATACTTTCAACAGTAATATCAGAAGGTGGCATACCTCACTCCGAGTGAATAAGTTTTCTACAGTGAGATAATCATATTCTGACCAAAGCTCATCTGAGCTGAGTGTTTTGGCGCTCCAAGGAGGTATCTAATTATGATGATACTTTGAGAAAACAAGGAAAGATGAAGTTATGGAGAGAACATACTCCATCTTTAAATTTACGTTCGTTATCCGGGTACACATAGTCTGGTGAGGCTACTGAATTGCGCCCTGAGGTTCGAAGCATGACCCACATATATCCTTCGCAGCGTTTCAGCACGAAGATCAAGTCTGCCTCGCATTCAGGAGGACAAAGACAGAAGACCCCTGGTCGTTCGTGTCGCAGCCAAGCGAGTACATCCTCAGCAGAACATGCCGAATAACCAAGAGGGGGAGCATCAGAAAGGAGGGCGGTCTCTGTGATCATCATCTCTTTGGTAACACCGTGTTCGTCTTTCTTCAGTTTAACCAGCTGTGTGGGAGACTTTCTAGTCGTAGCTAACCACGAAAGAGGCGTAAGGACTTCAAAAATATCAGAAAAGGAATGATTGTCTACGCTCTTGAGTGCATGGGCCAAGTACAGGGCGATATAACTTGCAGGTGTATAAGCATCACCGTTAGCCCAGTGGCCGCAAACATAGAAGCAGAAATCGTTGAACGAAGTCAGCGATCGCGGTCTTTCTTTGTAAGGAGACCTGTCCGAAAGCCATATGGCAGCAGCAATGAGAGGCCCTGGTTGGTCCAGTGATATCTGGCTCATATCCCTGTCTTTGAATTCACCAATTCCAGAACTGACGAGATCCACTCTACCAATCCCAAAGCATGGTGGATGCTTTCCGGTTATGATGTAGTGCATGATGACTTCATGGGTCGTTGACCGAACATGAGGGCGACCTGATCAACCAGAAAAATGTGGAGACAATTGAGCGACCCGTACAAGGATTAATGACCAATTTTCTTACCTTGCACAACCCCTCCGATGTTAGCGAAGGGTAGATCAACTGTGCTTGGGCCTTCTTCGATGACATGGTCTCTTGCGTCGAGCACGATATATCCAAAGAGTTGTTTAATGTAGTGATTGAGGACACCGTGAGGATGTGCTACCCCATCCATGAGCAGCGTGGCTACGAGACTCGCAGTTAGCCGGTATCTGTAAGATTGACATGAGAACTTGTCACGATGGGTGGAAGGTGCTTGCCTCGGTCTACACCAATCCCATATCCGACTGAATAAAGCGTCCGCTTTTGGCGACTGTGTGAGAGAAGGAGGAAGGAAAGAGAGAAGATATCTCTTTTGTGTCTCTGAGTCATTAAATGTCCCTGTGTCTGAAGTCCACCTCCATGAAGACCATTCAGGTGATGTTTGAGGAAAGTCGCTCTTGGGAATATTCGTCCCAGCCACGACAAACGTAATGTCAAGCGAAACAAGACGGTCTCTCCAGGTACGAATTATTTCCTTAAGAGCGGGATAGCGCTCTCGATCGTCGGGCTGTGAAAACCAGATCTCTCGAATGCCCACATTTGCCTCATCAATGACAACAAAAAACCCATCCGTTTTTGCCGATTCAGGCATTAGACATTGAATGTCCTTCATAATTCTTGTTACTTGATCATCTATAAACTCCTGTGATTCCATATCGATTGAGATCAAGATATCTTCAAAAGGGTCCGAATAGTCTATAATATGGCATGCCAGTTGTGCAAGAAGCCAACGACGTTTTTGTACTTCCCCGATCTCCCCATCAGCACTGCAAATCTTCAAAAAGTCTCTGAAAATCATAAGATGGGTCAAGAGGACGGCTGAGAATCGGCGAGCGACAATCTCCCTATTTTTTGCCAAGATGGGTTCAAATGCCAGGGAAGACTTATAGGGAAGATGTCGCACAAGGTCTTCTTCATTATCAATGCGTCGATCGAGGGTCGTATCAAGTGCATGGGCTTCTCCTTCATCTGCATGACATGTCACATAAAATCCCCAGTGCTGGCAAAGACCTTCATAGAGTGAACGAGTCTTTCCAGTCGCCGATGCATTCACTAGAAAGCTGTAATACGATTTGAGCGTCACAGCACTTTGGGATTCTGGAGTACATACGTATTCTGACCCTTGCAGAATAGCCGTTGGACGCGTTCCTGAAGAATAGGATATTTCTGGAAAGTTCCCAGCTCGTGAAAAAGCATTGACGGTAGTCTACGTTTTCCTGACAGAGAATGCAGATCTACGTTCCTGATATCGAACGTGGCGTCTGCATGTTCCTTGTCCAACGTCCATAGGACGGGTTTGGCCTTGCCATGAATAAGGTCCTTTAAATTGGAGGCTATTCTTCCAAGGATCAAAGGTACCATGTCAGGACGGGTAAATAATGATACTTCCTTCGGGCGAGAGAGGTCTATCGAATATTCTACATTATCATGATAATCCAAAGGATATAGATAGACGTACTGACACAAGTCTCCCAAAGCTTTTGAAAATCTCCTGAAATTTTCGCCTCCTCGATTAAACGGAAAAGTCTTGAATATCTGAATAACAAGCTGGCGAAGGACTCTGGAGAGCCAAGTTCAACTTCATTGTCTTTAACGGAATCTGGACACAGCCGCGAGAGGTATCGTGCAGCACTGTCGCAGTCATTTAGGGTTGTGGAAGAGTCTAGGGCGCGACTCATCTGCAGACACTGAGCTGGGTCAAGAAAGAAAGGCCAATCCAGTCATCGTTGCAATAGTGTGGCTGACTCTGTGACATAATCACTCTGGATTTGTCAGCGCGTAATGACGCGAGGGTCACGGTGCTATGTAGTGAATCTTTTCCGTATTTCTACGAAGTACCAAAGGCGCTGCGTATTAGTATGGGCAAGCTCTTTGCAATCTTAGGCCTAACGCCTGATCTATCCCGCAAGGCTTACTTAGTGTGACCGTGCTCTGCCATATCAGGCGGACTAAATTGTTCCAAAGATTGATCAAGGTTGTCATGTGTGACGTGAGCCAGCCGGATTAGGATTGGGTCACGGCACACGGGGTAGAGTCTCGCGGTGTGAACTGTTGTAAGTCCTCGATTGCAAAAAAACTCCTAACTACAACATGTGTTCTGGTATATAAGTAAAACTAAGCGATCGTCAAGGAGAGTGATGTAAGTATAATGAAAACATATGGCTGAGAGTGTCACGTAGTCACGGAACCGCTACATACGCCCTCCAGCCGAACGGGTGGTCCTGGCTCGGCTTCCAAGATTCGAAAGATAGTTAAATGGTGTAACAAATATTAGATGGAATATCAGAATATTAAACTGGAACTTATCAGGGAACGTCACGGAGTTGGACAAACTAGAATCGTAGAAACCAAAGAGTGTGTGGTATAGATAATGCCTCGGAAGGGCAAAATAAAAGGCGAAGAGACAAGACTTTATAGTGGGAATCACTGGTCCTCCAGTATAAGTCAAACGGTGGGCTCGAGACCGAAGTCGAGGTCGAATAATTCTTCCGGGGCCTTTGAGGCATCGACAGTCTTCATAAGTACGTCGTCGTCGGCTGTCACAGGGTTTAATAGTGCGGAATCATAAGGAACTCTGGGGCTATCGGGTGCATAGCGATTTTCGAGGATAGTGCCGTCCGCAGCCCTCACCACAGGACTGCCTCTAGAATTCCTTTCCACCTGAGTGGGGAGATCACCAAAGTGTGCTTCAAGCTGAAGAGTGGGTTTAACGGAGGGCTGGCTGGAAGAGATAGGCTGAGATTTATGTGGTTGGACAGTGGAGGGGGATCGATCACGGCGCGTCGAGCCTTCAGAGCGGTATCCATCGTTACTACTATCCGAATCGGAGTCGTCGCTGTCCATTCTAGCACGCTCCTTGCGTTCGTCACGACGCTGCTGATAGAAGTGAGTTTTAGATGAGTTGGCTAAGTGGGGGTGGTGGATAGCAGCCATCGTAGTCTTAAACATAATTTCGTCCACATAACCCTTCTTAGTGATGAGTCCGAGCGTGATCAAGTCATGGTACCGTTCCTTATCCACAAATTGAGTACGGATGTGTGCAGATCGCACGCGATGATCGGGAACGGTCCATTGGCCAGACTTGGCATTATAGGCAGCAAACCGATACTTGTACTCGTGAGCAGGGACCGAGTTGAATATCTCTGCAAAGCGGTCCAACCCAAATGGAATGGCTGCCTTGGTGCGTCCTCCTTTCTTGCACACTTTCTTATTGAAGTCAAGGTACTCCAGCATCTGAAGAGGGTGAATCGTGAAACTGGGGTTTTGATTCGGAGGAGTAAGGTGGATGAGCTGGGTATGCTTATCTTGGTGTACCCAAGGATGCTTAGGAATGCTAGGGATGTCGTAGGGTTGATCACGAGAGGAGAAGCCACGGCCAGAGTATTGGTGGCGCCCTCCACGGCCACGAGAATTACGATAGGGTGGCATAGGAAGGGGAGTGCCGGTGAGGTCGACTAAAGATAGGAGAAGGGCAGAGGCGGGGGGTTTAAGGAGGTCCTGTGCGGCAGTACAGGTGAGTCCTCCCTCGTTATAACACGGTTCCATCTCTATCATTCCCAGATAGGACATCAGGGGGTGGTACGCCCACACCCTCCTGAAGCTCAGATATATGTTCTATTCCAAGGAGGTCGAAATAAGGTGGTAAGAGGTCAAGTTCTGAAATCTGAGAATAGCTCATCCAAGTCTTGTCACCAGCTTTCCACAGTACCTCAAACATGGCATTTGCACGGGTGCCCTTGTGCGCTACAATCTTGTCAGCCGCCCATTCGCTAGCATCCTCGTTTACTATTTGCTCATCCAGGCGGCCAGGAAACAGCCGATCATCATTAGGCTTATGGATACGGAGTAACAACGCGTGGAACACATTATGAATTCCCCGTCGCTTCATTTCAGCAGGCAGATCTACCTGAAAGGAACTGTTTCTATAGTCCTCAATAATGGGATAGGGTCCCACGAACTTGGGAATAAACTTGCGAGTAAGCCCTTTTGGAAAACTCATGTTTTCAGTAGAAACGTAAACTAAGTCCTTTACTACAAATGGTACCATTCTTCTTTTTTGATTAGCATCTTGCGTCTGTTTTACACGTGCACCAATGATACTGTCATGAGCCGCCATAATGGCTAGGCGCAACCGTTGTGCAAATACTCTCACCCCAGGGAATTCTGATCTTGGAGCCATCCTCCATATCATAGGTCTTGGCATTCGGCCCGTATTCAGAAAGAAAGGGGAGTACCCTGTTGTTTCAGACCTTGCCGAGTTCACCGCAAATTCTACAGCAGGTAACTTGGCAACCCAATCTCTTTGAGTAGGCCCGATGCATTGCCTGATCATCTGGGTAATAGTTCTATTAGCTCGCTCAGTGGATCCATCAGATTCTGGATGGTATGCCGAAGACATCCGGAGTTGTGTCCCAATCAAAGAATGAAGGTGAGTCCAGAATGTACTAGTAAAGTAGGAGTCTCGATCACTAACAATAGCCCTAGGAAGTCCATGGTGCTTATAAACTTCACTAAATACTAGTTCAGCCACATTTCTCGCTGTATAGTCAGTCCGACTAGGTACTATATGTACCATTCCAGTTAATAAATCTATAATTACTGTGATGGCATCATAAGTGCCATTCCGATCCTTGGACTCTGGCAATGGGCCTAGGAAATCAATGCCGATTACCTCCCATGGTTGGGTGGGGACTGTCAGAGGATTAAGGAGTCCATACAGACGTTGATTATTAGGCTTGCTACGCATACATGTACTGCACGTTTCACAGAATTTTCTGACATCTCGGTCCATGGTTTTCCACCAAACCATCTCACGCAGGTAAGTGTAAGTCTTCCTATGCCCAAGATGGGCTAATAACGAATGTGCTTCTGAGATAACTATCTCACGGACACTCCTGCCATTAACAATGATTGATGGGACACAAAGCTTTCTCTCTGTTGCTGTCCGAAGGTAAACTAAGCCATCCTCGCATTCAAAATTCTTATAGGCCTTAGGATCTTCAAGGATCTTCTTGAATAGATTATCTTCAGCATATCTGCCTTTTATCATGTCCAGTAAGTCGATCGGTTGTTTATTTCCTCTTAATAATTCCTCAATCGAGATGGGTGGCATTGCTTCAATCTGTTCTCGAAGTGCTTCTGACTGTGCCGCCAATTGCTCCTCTCTCTCCTGTTCCAAGGAGTTGGTGACTTTGTCACTCTGTTGTTTATCCTTATGTCTAGCTGGTATTCTTATTAACAGTTTTTCATGCACAGGATCAGTTTCTCTATCTGTCCCGCCCTCCTTTTGTTTTTGAGGGCCCTTAAGAACAAAATGACGTTTCATTCTTGCTCTTTCGAGGTCTCCGGTCGTCCAGTTTCGGCAGGTTCGACACTGCTTCTATTGTTCCTCCAACTCGGAGGTTGTTCGATTCCCAGTGTAGCCATGCTGGTCAGTTCGGATTGATCCTGTATCTCTGTGGCACTCTCGCCCTCCATTCCAACAAGAACAGGCATCGAAATCATATGCTCTCCCAGATAGTCATTGTCTATCACATCATGGTACGTGTATTAACTCCGAGATCTCACTGTACCTGACTCCTCATTTGAGTATAGTCGAGATAACGCATCTGACAAAATGTTTTCAGTACCTGGGACATAAATGACTTCAAAATCGAACTCCGAAATCTTCTCAAGCCATCTGGCTTGTCGTCCCGACAAGTTCTTTTGTTCCAGTAAGTGAATCAGTCCTTTGTGGTCAGTGTACCACTTAAATCGGACTCCTTGTAGGATGTCTCGGTACCTTAACATAGTTTCAACCCCTGCAAGCATCTTGACTTCATGGACAGGGTAATTCTGTTGAGCGGGATTAAGCTTCACCGAGAAAAATGCTGATACGTCTGCTGTCTTCCAATCATGTCCTTGACTAACAACACCAGCTATTCCTGTAGCGCAGCCATCAGTCACCACATTCACTGGTGGCGCTTCCTTATCATATCTGAGGGGTCTTCAATGGTGATCCTTACAGCGCATGGCCGAGCGCTTTACATCTTCGAAGGCTCGTTGATGGGTATGATCCCATCGGTAAGGGACAGTGTCTCCTGTAAGTGTATGCAACACTCCCATCGGAATCCTGACTCGATCAATGTCATCTGCCAGATAACCGGCCGCCCCAAGGAACCCCCTCAGCAGGTCGCGATTAGTTGGTGTTTTCCACTTTGACAGAGCATCGACCTTATCTGGGTCCATGCGTATGCCCTGATCCGTGATTACTCGTCCTAACACTTTCATTTCAGCACATAAAAACTGAAGTTTCCGTTTGCTCAGGTATAGCTTTTCTCTTTTCAGTATATCTAGAATTAACTTAACATGTTTGACATGTTCTTCGAGTGAATTAGAATATATAATTATATCATCGAGATATACGTCGACAAATCGGCCAATGTAAGCTGCAAACAAGTGGTTCATTAGAGCCTGGTAAGTGGCAGGCGCGTTGCAATCCCCCTGCTGGATAACATGGCTCACCATGTTCCCATCAGGTGTAGTCACGGTGGTCCTAGCAACGTGTTCAGGCTTGATACGAATTTGCTCATAGGCATCTTGTCCGTCAATAATTGACCTATACTTCGTGCCGGCGGCACGTCTCAGGATCCCGTCCATATCTGGCAGTGGGGATGACTTCTTATAGGTATTTGCGTTTCTAGCTCGAAGGTCTATTACGCTTCGTAACCTAGTCGGTTCACCAGGCTTCCCTGGCTTCTTCAAGAACATCATTGGAACCGCGTTACCACTAGCCATCACTTCCCATCGACCAGTTTTAATATAAGCTGCTCTTTTCTCGTCCCACAGAGGTCTCAGGGCTTCTGGACATCTGGACGGTCTCCATGGATATACCACGCTCTCATCTATTATCAGGATCTCATGGTTTATTGCACGCAACGGTGGCAGTGGGGTATCTGTGGCTGATTTGCAAATTGGCTTGGCGTAAAGTTTCAACTCTTCTCTTATTTGGTCTAGACTACGCTCAACCTGTTCTATTGCCCGGGAGGACAATCTAGTGACACCCATACCTTCCTTCATTGGTACGGCTTCTGTACTACCAACAATCACTCTTGGTGGGTTGAGTCCGATTGCAACCTTGTGCTGATATATCCAGGGGGTACCCAGGATCATATCATAGCCGTGTAAGTTCATTACGTCGAAGTATCATAGTCCCTTGATCTTTTGATATTCAAATTCTGCCGTGACCCCGTAGTTGACTTTGGATCTAGAACCTTGAACCGCCAGCAACACCGGTATGGCGTGCGTTAGTTCCTGCTTCTTCAGCTTCAATTGTTCCACCACAGTTGTTGATACGAAGTCTCCAAGGGAGCCAGAGTCAACTAACGCGCGAACTGGGTGCCCATCCAGCTTTACTACAATAACCAAAGGCTTTGGAATTGTCCGAGCTATATCTTTTCGTCTAACGTTATTACGCGATAGGGCTGGAAACGTCCCAGCCTCCACCTGTTGACCATGGAGTTCTAACACCTTCAACGAGGTGGGTGTGGACTCAATTTGCATACGCGTCCTAGCACTCATAATTCTTAATAGATCAGCCATGTCGTCCGGTACAGAGTCTGCCTGGTGCCCATTTTCTATTAGATCAAGTCCCAGATTCTCCTGTTCTTCCTCAAAAAACACGTCTCGAATCTGGTTCAACTTTCGATCTAATTGCTTCTGGTACCAGTGTACTATATTGAATAACAGATTCTTCAGGTACTCTTCCGAAACGTTCACGCGGAACTCCAAGGTTCGATCATACACCTCGAACTCGGTGTCAGTGATTTGGTTCACCTTAAACCGTCCTCTCTGCTTCGAGGGTCACGAGTCTTCACCTGGAAGGTATGGACCGCCTAATTGCAACACTTGTGCTGCATTCCAAGCTCGTACGTCAACAGCCAGTCCCACGTCATACCACTGTCTCCGATTGAGCGCGGTTCCGGATGCCGCATGGCACTGGTGAGCATACCACAAAGACGGTTTGAAATTTTGATCCTCAACCATGCTTTTAGGCAGCACAGTGTCGAAGCTCCTGACTATGTCTACAACACAGACTTCATCTTCACTGATATCATATGATAGGAAACGACCAGCACAGTGTCGAAGCTCCTGACTATGTCTACAACACAGACTTCATCTTCACTGATATCATATGATAGGAAACGACGTCCTCGGAATTGCAAGCAATTGGCTGGGTCTCCGGGATAGGGCTGTCTCAATTCCAAGAAGTACTCCACCTTACGACCTTGAGCGCTTCCTATTCTGTCTGGCTTCCCGCGGGCTAATTCTTCTTTCCACAGGTGATACAACTTAACTTCTCCATTCGGTACATCAGTATCATAAACGTCTCTTCCGAAATCTCTCAGCGAGCTCAATATAACTTCAGCCTCTGACATTTCAACATCAGATTCTCCGACATCGTTAGCCGGCAGTTCATTCATCTCGGTGGGGTCAGTTTCTGAATTAGGGGTCCAATTGTGTACATCTTCGTCCATACTACCCGAATCTTCGGATACCTCTGTATCAGATACAGATTGTAGGTCAGGAATGCTGTCACAGTCGGACTCATCCGTATCAGAGACTTGCTGGAGGTCAGGGAGGTCATCATCAATAGATTCGTCCCCATTGTATCCATCCTCCGAGAATATAAAACTAATAATATCCCAGGCTGACTCTTCTCCCGAGTCGCACTTGGAATCAAATCCATTACTCGCAGTTGGTTCCATTCCAATCGCTCCAATGGACAGACCCTGCGTCGTGTCCTCCAATGCCTCATCTCGTTGCCTATCGATCTCTTGTAGATCAAGTCGTATGCTGCTCGATTGGATTCCAGGGGGCTTATTGGAGCTGGACTTCACTGTCTTATTTTTAAAACAGTTTCTCGCAAAGTGGCCTTTACCGCCGCAGTAGAAACACTTCTCCGCTGCGCGATATTCTTCTATCTCTTCCTTGCTTAGCTTATGATGTTCACCCTTAGGTTTATCAGATCCGGTGGCCTCTTTTCTCCCGCTACTTCCCGAAAACTTATGCTTCATCGATGAGAAGCCAGGAGATTGGTTAGTCTTCTTCTTGTATTGGGAGTAATGCTTCTTAGATTGACCGGAGCCCCCAGGGTTACTTTGCTGACCACCCTTTTCACCACTTTTATGCTCTTTCTTCTTATCATTGCCATGATGATGATGGTGGGATTTATGCAAGCGATTCTCCATATTGGAGTTATCCTCCACATCCACCAATTCTGATCTCTCAATGAATTCTGCTTCCTCTACAATGCGATTCCATTTGGACGTTTCTGGAGTAAGTCCTTTCTTATATAATTCTTTCCGCACTGAGGTTCTGAACCCATTGAATAGCTTAACAATCCTTTCTCTCTTGCTAATGTAACCGACGATCATAAACAGCTCCTCAAGTCCTGACACGTAATCTCTTACTGCATGTTTTCCCTGATGATAACTGTTCAGTTTATTCCGCTGCTGATTTCAGAAATTGACAGGGAAACAGTCATTAAATAGTCCTTCGAAAAACTGATCTATCCCCCAACTTTCGGGATCTAGAGATGCCTCTTGTGCGTAGAATCTCCAGGCTCTTCCTTTCAGGAACTGAGATATAATCAGGACTTGACGACGCTTACTCACATGCCCATGTTTCAAATATAACGAGCAGTTAGACATGAATTGCATGAACTGCTGAACGTCAGCCGTTCCATCATAGGTTGACAGAGGATTGGGTCTAATACGGTCATTACTACTGCTTGACCGTCTCCTTTTACGGTGCTTACAGGAGCTCTTAGATTTATGTCCCCCCCTTTTTCGATTTCGAGAGTACGACTTCCTGCGATCACGGCCCCTACGACTATCCTGAGAAGAGCTGTCAGATGAGCCAGACTGGCTGTCCTCCGAATCGGACCCTTCTGGGTAAGTCCCATCACTGCTATCATCCGAACTCGAGCTTGAACTATCATCACTAGGTTCAGAACCATTCATCACACGGACCCGTCGGAACGCATGTCCCAGGGCACTCTCACCTGAGATCTGTGCTACTGGTTTCATTGCTTCCGTCCGTGACTTTCTCTTTTTCTTAGATTTGGACTTCGATTTCCGTTTCTGAGGCTTCAAAACAGTGCCTTGTTCTCCTGAGCTCTCGTGGTCCTCTCTTCTTAGGTGACCCTTCAAGCTGCGTATTTTCTGGGTGAACTCACGAGGGGCAATGTATTCACGACCTTTCTTTTCAGCGCGAATCCTTTCCTTCTCTTCGATCTCGCGAGTGGCCTTGAGAAGAGCCGTTACTATACGCTTGTTCCGACGACGTTCCTTACGATCGATTGTATCATCGTCGTCTGAATCCCTTTGTTCGGCAACGTCTTCCTCTTCCCATTCCGAAGGCTCTTCTTCTCCTTCGGCCTGAAGGTCTATTGCTTCTCTATCCTTGGCTTCTCGTTCACGCCGAGCCAAGTTATACTCTTCCAGGATCTTTTCCTGTATTTCGGGGTCGATTTCCTCCCCCGTCAGATGGATATTTCCCCAATTGAGAGGGTCCACCCCTTTTCCTTTGTTATTGGAGGTACCTTCTTGCAGGTCTCTCTCATTTTCCGTTCCTGACTCATTCCTTGCAGTCACGGATATATTCGCATATCTACGGTCGATACGCTCTCGGTCTACCTGTGTAAGATTGTTTCTAGCCGAATCTACTGCTCGGGCCTGTTCTTCTGACAGTCCCTCTTGTTCAGCTTGTTCCGACGCATCATCTTCCACCCTCGCCCGTCGACGAGGTGGCTTTGCATCAACATCGATCCTCTGCTCGATGTCCAACTCGTCAGGTAAATCCGTCAATTCCGACGTATCCCTTGCAGTCAAGTGATCTTCACTTTCTTCTGCACCCGAGGTGTCTGTGCTCTCCCTTTCCGAGGGGTCTCCGGGCTCTCTTGGCTCCGGGATGCTCTGGGTATTATAGCCAGGTCCACCTCTGTCTTGAAGGCTCCGAGTTCCCATCTCGGCGCCCTGGGTGGTCCTGGCCTGCGACTCGACCGCTCTGGTCTCGCGAACATTCAATCCGGTTCTCATCCCCTGGCCAGTAGCCGCAGCCGCCAGGTTCCGTGTCCGGAGGGGGTATCTAGATGAAGAATTCTGGTTAGTATGCATAATAAACTGGTTTGCTCACTACTGGGTATGACTTCCGGTTGATCAGACCGTCCGAGATCCTCTTGAAGTGAGCCTTTTCTCTGTAGTTAGGTTTTTCTAAGACTTTAGAAGTTCAAAATATGTGACGTGAGCCAGCCGGATTAGGATTGGGTCACGGCACAAGTTAGGTTTTTCTAAGACTTTAGAAGTTCAAAATATGTGACGTGAGCCAGCCGGATTAGGATTGGGTCACGGCACACGGGGTAGAGTCTCGCGGTGTGAACTGTTGTAAGTCCTCGATTGCAAAAAAACTCCTAACTACAACATGTGTTCTGGTATATAAGTAAAACTAAGCGATCGTCAAGGAGAGTGATGTAAGTATAATGAAAACATATGGCTGAGAGTGTCACGTAGTCACGGAACCGCTACATCATGTCAGGACCCACATAAGACCCACATGGACGATTTTCTTCTTTTTCTGATATTGAATCTGATGTTTCGTGATCATTTGACTCGAGTTTCTTATTCCTCAAAAGTAATCTGGGCGGTCTCCATGCAAGTTTTGGAAGTACTATAAAAGGCCTCACAGTGGACAAGGTCGCCAACATCAAGCATGGATTACATTTCCTTTCATCAGACGCTCTCTGATAACATTCGCTGTATCCAAGAATTGTTGAAAACGGAAGGTTCGAACTTTTATTGATGTTCGATGTCAACACTCACAGAAGGTATCTTTTAAAAGCACCACCAGAGAAGCCGAATAATTTCAACTTGGGTTACGTCAATGTGGCCGCAACGCCAGACGACCGTGCAGATCAGTTTGGGAAAGCCATGCTCCACACATATGATCGTCTTGGTCACATTTTTAACAAGGCCTCTGGGATGGAACTCATTCGTCCTTGGACTTCCGAGTCTTCTCTGGAAATAAAACAACATCTCGAAAATCTCAGAATTCCAACTATAGATCGTAAGCCATCTCTACTCCTGCATCGGCTCGGGGAGGAGAATCCGGTGGCCCTCGAAGACTCAATCTCACGGGCAGCGAGACTTGAAACCATCTTCCTCAAAGAAGAGTCAACGTATGGACTTCGGCATTCGTGAGTGGTGATTCCCTCCCCTGAGCATAGGTGTTTGTCCTAATTTATGTACTAGAGTATTGTTCAATACTTCCGGGGCGGGAAAGACTAGACTTGCTCTCGAAGGTCTTTGCAAGAATTGGGGGTTTTATTTCACTTGTGAACGGGACGTCAGTGAATGTGGCTCTGCCGACCTCCAATGCGTGCTTGAAACGTCTGGCCGTGGATTTCTCAACGCATGCGGGCTTGAAGCGCATGTAGATTGGAATACAGTGAAGCACACAGAAAACCGGGAATGTGCAGAGAGGTGCTTCTTAGCAGTTCTGATTGCCCGTCTCTTGGTATTTCAATGTTTTCTGGCTGCTCATGAAGTTTGGGGGAAGACGACTGCGGTCCCAGATCTCAAGAAGACCTGGCTTTTTTTGCAGCTCGATAACGATCTCTTAGCACGTTCCAGCCAACCTGATCTGATGCTGGAGCTTACTGCCCTTCTTTGTTATATGCCCAAGCCAGGCACATTGACCCCTCTCAGTGACAGACTTCTAAGACAATGCAAAGAATATCTTGCGAATTTAGAATCTGAAGATTCCTCGTCACCAAAACACCAGAGAGACATGCAGGAGGTCCCCATCTATTGTGTTCTCGACGAGGCTCAAAGTGCCACGAGCTCGTTTCCTAATGCCTTTTGGGACAAGAGTGGATTGCATCAGCGGCCTGCCCTACGCGAATTGTTAAGGCTATGGTCAGTCGGTATGCAATGTGTGATTACAGGAACTTCATTGAATATCAAAGACGTTCGTGAAGCCATTTCTTCGACAGTGGGGAAGGCGATCAATAAGGTCGATGCTCCTGTCAATGACACTGGTTCATTCATCCTAGAAAGAGCCCAGATTGACAGGTTTCTGATGGCCTACCTTCCCGCAAAGTATCTAGCATCGCCTATTGGAAAAGAGCTTTCCCGACGCGTTAATTATTGGCTGGTCGGACGGTGAGTATCGCAGTGGTTTGCCAATAAACGTCTTGATTTCTGTACCTTCGCAACAGGCCGCGATTCATCGCATCGTTTATCCAATACTTAATCGTTCACCATTTTCAAAACTGCCACGGTCTCCTCACATCTTACATTCAAGCCATAACAAAGTTTACTCCAGCGGATGGAGCGTTTTGGGAGAAACAAGAAGGTCCCATGCCCACATCAACCAGTCCGCTACCCGCCCCTTTCAATTTAGAGAGAGGTAAGTGATCTTTTTTGTCTTTTTATTCAAACTTGAGCTTTGAGTGTTTTTCAGCCCTCACATTACACAACTCCCTCCTTGATCCAGTACAGAGCTTGGTAAATCATCGGCTCATGCGTGGACGGACTGACTTTGAGAGCAGCGGCGAAGGCTTAGTCAATGTCAATCTTGTTGAATGCGGCTTTGCTCGATTTCCTGGTGTGAAATACCCAGATCCCATTTTCGATGAACCTCTTGCGTATCTTGCAGCTGATTTCTGGATTAATACCTGGGTTTCGAGACACGATTACTTCGTCCGGCGTATTGATCAGAACACACCGGAACAAAATGGACTGGAGCGATACATTGCTCTATGTTTGGCACATATCTTTGGGGAGTTTACGCTCCTCACTGAATTCTTCAAATTTGCAGAGAATCTTGGCAACCCAGCACAGCTTGCCGATAAAAAGGCCAGACTTGTGTCGTTCTGGATCGACTCTAGTAATCAAACTTGCTATGCACCTGTCCACTTCCCGTTGACAAATAAGGTGGATCAATACAGTGGACGTGTAATCGTAGGCACTTCATCTCCAGCAAATATACTGGCATACAGTTCAACAGGACCCTCGGATGATCTTGACTGGTTGCAATTCAAGATCAATGCACCGTTTCTGTTTCCGACTGAGGCGTTTGGACCAGACATATTGTTTCGACTAGAGTTGGAAGGAGGTCAACTTCTTACTGTTGCACTGCAGGTGAAGCTCAGGGAATCAGGTTCCGCCTTGACCAATATCGATGGGTTGAGAAAAGCCATCAATAGCGTTGATCCAAGCAAGTTCTGGCGGGACGTAAGTGTCACAACATGGCTTTTATCTTTCGAATTTCTTTGCTAATGCATGGCCCTTAGAGAAAAGGGAAAGTTTACGCCCCAAAATCATATCCAAGTCTTCCTTCTAAAACCCTCAACGCTCTCGATCAACTCCCTTCCAGGTTGAGTGACGAAAATGAAGGTTATCATAGCTTGATATGCGGACTATTTGCGTTTCCTGCTTCGGAAAACCAAGTCATGTGCGATAAAATTCTTGCAAAGCTAGGTAGTGGTGAAGTCAAATTCAACTCCACCCACGAGTTCTTCATGATCCCCACCGACCCCATTATACAAGTAACAAACGCAATGAAGCCAGGCAACGCCCTTGCACGTATGGAGGAAATAATCAAAAAACGCAAGAGTGACAAAATGAAGAAATCTGGATTCAAAAACAAAGTAAATGGACACAAACCAAGGGGAAAGTAACCAAATTAGTCACTTTGATCAGGGGCGGTAGGATTTCATGCACCCCCTCGAACACATACCAGGACATTCGCGTAGAATTACCGATGACGGTGTAGGCATAATTCAATCAAGGGATCGAGTTTAAGAATTGGGGCTGGTCCTCGAGCAGGGAGAGGCATGAGCGTTGGTATCAATCGTTCTGCAGCATCATTGGGGCCTAGATCTACTAAATTATTCATCTTGTAACAAGCAATTGCCAGTGTACGAATCCCGAATCTTGAAGCCCCGTAGGGTTCGTTGTGACTTTGCATTAAGGGAGGTGCTAAACCCTTGGCTTCCACTGGTAAATATGAGTCTTTGGACCTCTCCTACACCTTAAAAACGCTTAAGAGAGGTTGCTGGACGTGAAACCCTTGAGATTCCTGAAGTTCCATCAGAATTTATCTTACCATCATCTCAATACCTTTGCCTCTTCCGCTTCCCAGTCTCAATCGCCCCATCACCCCAATTTCCATTCCCACTCTCCACATTCGAAGACACCACCCCCTGCACAGACGCCAACGCTTTCTGGACCGCCTGTCTGCGAACCTTTTCGGGCACTTTCTCCCAATAAAGCTGTTCCCTTTTTCCCGTTACTAGTTCCATCAGGACCGGCGGAGACGTGCACTCTGATTCGGATAGTTTCCCGATATCGTCTAGGCCGGCGGAGTGGATCGTCAGGTGAGAGAGGAAGTGGTCGACGAGGATACGCGCGTGCTTTGGTGTGGCAAGTCGGAGGTGACACTAGAGAAGTGAATCAGAAGCAGTAACGAGGTGGGAGACAATCGCGTACGATATCCATGCCCTTGTTGTAATCGACATAATCAATCCCGTCACTATTCATTTCATTTGAAGCGAGCGATAATCCTAACACGCGTCCGAAGAATTTTCGTAGCGTCGTTTTATTGGTCTCTGGGTGAACGTTGCGTACAAAAACAAGGGAATTGAATGGATAAGGGGAGGTGTTGTCAAGTTTTGGCGATTCCGTTGGTACTAAAACTCCGTCGTTAGCGTCTACTGGCTCAGAATTGGGTCTCGAGACAGGCCCCGTCGGTATGGGTCGTTCGGTAGCGTCTTGGAAAGCGTTTATCTCTGCCACTAAGCGTTGTCGGTAAGACAAGTATTCTTCCTTGAGCTGGACCCAGCGAGATTTTGACAGCGCACGAAATCCGAATTTTAAGGCCTCATCGACTTCGGCTGACGCTCCTAGATTTTCAAGGCCCATGTCAACATTTTGCCTGCGATCCCAGGGCCATCGTTTGAGTAGGAAATCGACGTCGAGAATATCTTCAAGTACAATGAGAGCAAAGCCTTTATACGTCGGAGCATCGCCAGGTTTGTCTTGATGATGCGATGGAAGGATGATACCCTGCACACGAGTTGAACATGGTTCGGACAAAGACCGTTCCGAAAGCAGCGAGTTGATAACGTGGACAATTGCTGGAGTAGTTTTGAACTGGATAGGAATATTCTCCTTGATAACAAAGTCAGAAAGGATGCCAAAGATGACTCGATTAACGAGACACACCACGTAAATTGTTCTGTCCTCCCAATCCTGTCTGGAGTAACTCTGAGAGGGCCGCGTCGAGGTATTGCCCCTGTTTCTTTGGCGAACTTCGTATGCGCCAATGTCTCGCGTCCTCTCGCGTTTACCGGACCAAACTGATGACGATGGCTCTGAGACGAGCAGTCGTACTTCGAGCGCACTCGTAGCATTAGAACGCAAGGCTTTAGCAATCTGTATTTGCAAGTCCTCGATGTTTAAAGAACTAAGAACTTTGGATTGTCGAATTAGGTGGCTAAGAGGGAAAACTTGATAGAAACGATTCAAACTCTAACGACGAAAAAGAAATGTGCAACTTACATCCATTCTCACTGTGCTCGTTGGACAAGGGTGTGCTACTGGAATCTACACAGCGTCGTAAGTCTGGGTCAGCCCACAAGGCGTAATCTGAAAGTGCAAGGTTGAAGAGGTTTATGTATTCCTCATCCGAGTATTTCGCCTTCTTCGTAGGCCCTGGAGTCGTGGTTGTCTTGGGAGGCAGAGATGGAACAGTCGAAGTAGATGTATGTGAGGCATGCTGGAAGTCTTTCTGCTTTCCCTTCACGAGAGAACGTGGTAGAAATGGAAAAGTTGAAGCCATGAGATGGCTCGAAGATCAAATCACAAATCCACAATGACATATGTATCAGTGCTTAACTAACTCCAAGTCGGATGTGAACCATGGTATTCTACAGTCAACCAGGTATATAACGTGCCAAACCAAGTTTTAGAATTGCCAATGTATCCGTCAATCGCGACATTACATTACATTAAAAGTAATGTTTGACATCCTTTCCATACTACCTTTGTCCGGCAGTTGGCGACGTGTTGCTACTGATTGATAGTTCCTTCATACTGCCAGAAAGAATAGAGCTTGGGGCGTCGTTAAAGACCTGCAGTGCAGCCCACAGATCTAGAGACCAAGAATATGAACGTTCAAGGTAAAAAACTTGGTTGAGGTTCAACAAGGAACCACCAACGTCCCGCCAAAAATACTCAATCAGCAAGCTCTTCCATTCTCCTTTCGTTGTCTGACAGTCTTGCTGGTCTTCTGGCACTAAATGAGCCTTTATTGTTTTCTCAAAGGAACGAGTAGACTTCTAGAACACCAAAGAGCGGTCGAGTGGTCGATGCCTTTCTGTGTTGTAATTTTGAAGGCGTGGATTGTAAGACGAGGCTCAGCTCAACGTTTCACCTGTATATATAACAGTTCCGTTGCATACATGATGGAGGTAAGAGTGAATGTACCCATCTTACAGACGTTGCCCGCAGCGCCCAGACATTCCTCCCAGCACGCGGCGATTTCAAACACTAAAATGTTCGGCCAGACAAATTCACGCCGTGTACACTGCATATCAACACCCATGTGCATGAAATGTACTCACATTGGCGTCTTATCCGACATCACGCTGGAATGTTCGAGCGCCCGAGTTACTCAATGATCTTTTGTATACTGGTCGTTCGCAGTTGTCATTGATGATAGTCATGTCGCTGTAGAACGCACATGGACGCTATGCATGCCAACGTGTTGTCGTTCTCCTTCGCACCCGTCGAGGAAGACGACTGAAACCGAGGCCTTGGGTGTAGAGCAGTTGCACAGAATACTTGACCTTTTGCTCCTGAAGCGTGTAGGGTTGGATGTGTTTCGTCTCATTGAATAGGTGTAGGCACGATGGACCTAACTTGATCGCCTCCAGAACTTTGTGGACTGCTCCTAGAATATGTCAGTAAAACGTATTCACCACCAATATCTCACATCTAAGGTCACATCCAAGAGCTTAAATTGAAAATTGCAGCCGCCCTTCATATATGCTCAGGAGAACATCGTTTGAGAAGTTTGGAGTTTGATGAGCTCGAGGTGGCTGATAAGATGCAATTGATACACCGGCCTGACAAACGAATGTAAGTCCGGAGAGAGGAACAAACTCCAATGCGAGAGCGATCACATGCTCTCGCTCCCTCTTTGAACTCATACCCTCATCTTCCCTAGCAAAACGCGTTTTCTCTTCCCTTCTTCTGTCATTACTTATCTCAACGCGTTTCCTCTTGCCTTCTCATGTCTACCTCGAACCTATCGGATACCCCTACTCCCTCTTACGACACGAAACGCTGCTTACATTGATCTTTCACAAAGTCACTACTCCAAAATATAGCAAAGCTTTGAAACAACTATAGGAGATTTCTACGCTTGAAAGATACACTCATTAATCGGAAACATCGTAAGTGTTCAGAGACCCTAACGTCGATAGCGAACCAACCAGAGCATTCATAATGAAAATACCCTCGAGCGCATGTATGTTGCCTTTATTTGTCGCAAGGTCTTGGCGGGATGAAGGAAAACAGTGAAGACTTGCATTGACCATGTTTGTGCTTGAATGACGAGATGATACAATATCGCCTTAATCGCGCGTCAAGCTTGCACGAAGGGCGTATTTCATGAATATAGTGAACTAGTCTTCCGTCTGCTATACGACTGTGGGCTTCTGTTATGGCATTCTGTATCACCTCCATCCCTATCGATGTCCCTTGAAAAGGTCGGTCTATCTATGAGCCTGAGTCAGGACTTATAAATACATGTCCAATTATGATTCTCTTAGAGGCTATGTTCGTGTGCACCAGTCGACATTGCCGACAGGTCGTGGACTTGGACTGAAGAAAAACACAACGAACCTCGTGCACTTTATCGAGGTATGTACTTACACCCGCATCGTTTTGTTGCTTTTCTACAATCACCTTCAACAGGTATCGCAGCCCGCAGCCTGATGTTGACAAATGATGTGAAGCTGGTGATCATTGCAAGAAAGGATGGGACTGTAACGGCGCCGAGTCAGCAGATATATGATTGGCCAGCGCATGCTACCTTATCGCGTGAGAATTGTCGAAGTATTAGTGGGAATCTCAGCGTGATTTCTATCCTCAAATTGGCATTTCTTCTTCTCACCTCTGACAAGACTGGTGATTTCTTGATTGATATTTGAAAACGCTGTGAAAAGATGATCAGATGATCTCTGACTCTGGGAGAACGACACGTTGCTTACTCTTTACACTGAACCCCCAACTTTGAACCTTCGTACGAGATTGTCTTATTGCTATGTCGCACAACCCTCAGAAACAAGATATGCACGGTCAACGCTCAAAGAGGAAATTGGTCCAAAATCGCCTTGCTTCGATAAAGGATCTTTTCAAGAAGCGCGGTAGTCGTACTCGATCGCCTTCTCCTCAAACTGAGGGGCCAAGTGCAGATGGTCCAACTGCAAGCAGTCAAGGTCCATCTGGAGTGCCCATTATTAGTACATACGCATCATTAACTTCTGATATCCTCAGGTCCGCAAGGTCCTACCATGGTCATTTCAACTGAAGAAATTCCTTCTCCTCCCAATACCCCTAAGGGAACAAATGTTTCATTAGATACAGCTGAGCAGGCAAGAGGTGGTGAGTGCATCAATGTTCTCACATTACAGAGTTTGAACAAGTACTAATAGGTCCTGGAAACTCTTGGGCATCTAATACCATGCCTTCTAAAATTGTGCCGGAAGAAACTTACAGTGCTACATCAGGTAAATGATTGATTGAAACAAAGATGCAATGAACTCACTTTCAATAGGTTGTTCTTATGGCTCAAAGGCTAGGGATGGATTCAAAACTGCTTGGCATGGCCTCCAAATGCTTCTTGGACAGGTGGAGGGGTTACTTGAAGGGACACCTTTCAAAGAGCCAGTTGCTATTGTCAACATGCTTATTCAGCTTGGCAATGTAAATTCTTATTGTATTTCTCTGAGTGCTTTGCTAAAGATCAATGCAGGCTGTGGACAATAACCATGAAACACTCAAGGAATTGATAAATATTATTAAAAAACGAGTTGAAACTATAGGAGAAGCTTTGGTTAGTGAAGATGCTGCAGATACAGTTTCAACAAAGATGAAAAGAGATTTTGCAAGGTGTGCATGATGGATTGATCTCATCACTTGTCTTCTTACCAATATGTAGAATTTTGCTTGAAGATCTTTTTGAGCTTGATAAACTGAAAAATAACAGATTATGGCGAAATATTTTGGAAAATGAACAAATTAAGACAAGAATTCAAAATATTCTTAGAAATATTGATGAAAATACCAAGGACTTTCATGTATGTTTTTCAATATGTGAATGCTAATTATTAATAGTGATACTGCAATTTTTTTAGCTTAAAATCATGCTTAGCATTGACAAATATACATCTGCTATGTTCTCAAAACTTGAGGTAGTTTAACTGCTAGTATAAGTAATGGATGAAAATTGATATATTTATTAGCGACTTCAACTTAATACCTGGCCTCGTTCACGCAAAGCAGTTTTTAATGCTGATCTTGGAAATATAAAACAGTTATCTCGTGGACCTTGCACTCCAAATACTCGTGTTTCTATTCTTGAACAAATATATAAATGGGCACAAGATGTAACATCAGAATCTCCTTGTGTTTTCTGGTTAACTGGCCAAGCAGGATCAGGAAAAACAACAATTGCATATACTGTGGCTCAGCATTTCAGTGATGAGGCTCTAAATATGCCTTGCCTTTTGAAAGCCACATTTTTTTGTTCTCGACAGTTTCATGATACAAAGCATCAGAGATTTATTATTCCAACACTTGTATATCAGCTTGCTCGAAACTCAAAGTCATTTGCACAATCCTTATATAATGCTGATAAGTTTGACTCAGTTGATATACTTTCATTTGAAAAGCAGATAAAGGATCTTTTAGCTGATCCATGGCAAAAATCTATAGATAAACGTTTAACCAATTTTTCATCATATCTTATTATTATTGATGCTTTGGATGAAATTGAAGGAAGAGGAGGATTAACTTTTCTAAAAGACCTCTTTACAATGATCAATGATAATTACTTGTCTGGCCTCAAATTTCTTGTTACAAGTCGACCAGATCCTGAGCTTGCTCATTTATGTGAATCATTTACATCAAAAACTGTTTGTCATCTTTATGATGTTGCTAAAGAAGATGTTCAAAAAGATATTGAAAAATATCTATATAATAATCTTCCAAAACTTCAAAATGATTCTAAACTTATTGATCTTGCAAAAAAAGCAGATGGCCTCTTTATTTATGCCTCGACTGCAGTTAAATATATATCTTATGCTGATGGATCTACTTCAATGGAGCAGCAAAAAAAATTGAAAACATTGCTTGCACCTTATGCACATTCTTTACAAACAGACCAACTCTCACAAATTGATGAACTTTATTATCAAATTTTGTCTGAAGCTTTTTATGGCTTTGACAATGATGATTTAAGTGCTCGATTAAAAGTTTTACACACTTTTCTTTGTGCAGAAGAGCGTATTTCTTTTTCTCTTGCTGCAGCACTCAATGATTCTAAAGATATAGACCAGGCTCAAAATGTTGTTAAAAAACTCCATGCAGTTCTTTTTGTCAAAGATGAATGTGTTTTTTGGTATCATGCATCTTTTCCTGATTTTATTTTTAAACAAGCTCACTCAAAAATCACTATACAAAAATATAATTTGGATATATTTTGTGATGCAGTTGTTCATAAAAAATTTCTTGCTACTCGCTGTTTTAGCATTATGATGACAGACCTTAAATTCAATATTTGTGATCTAGAGTCATCATTTTTATTTGATAAAGAAGTGCCTGATCTTGAAACAAAAAGAAAGAAAATTTCCAGTGAATTAAAATATGCATGTAAATACTGGGCTCATCACATGGCTCAGGCTATAGTCAACACTCTTTCATCTAGTATATTTGAGTACTTTTCAGATAAAATACTGAAGTTTCTTTATGAAAAACTCCTTTTTTGGATAGAAACTATGAATCTTATGTGTTTGTCTCATAATTGTGGAACAATTCTTCAACAAGTAGCCCAAGATATTTCTAATGTAAGGCATCTAGTCTGGTTGGACCACCATTGCTCAGCTTATAATCTTAATCAGTATAAAACAAAAGCAATAAAAATAGTTGAAGATCTTCGAGATGCTGCAAACTTTGCTATATATTTCAGTGCAAACAAATTAGCATTGTCAACTCCCCATCTTTATATTTCTGCATTAGCAACATGGACAGGCAGCAGTCTTATAACACAATGGAAATATCAATTTAGAGGCCTACCATTGATTAATAGTCATGACATGATAATACCATTGTTGAAATTAAATTCTATTGCAGAAGTATTGTGTGTTGCATTTTCACATGATGGAATGCACATTGGGTTTGGATCTTCTGACAAAGTTGTACAAGTATGGAATACCTTAATTGGTAAACAAGTACAAAAACTCCAAGGCCATACTAGTAAAGTGAGATCTGTTTCATTTTCACCTGATGGAATCCACATTGTATCTGGATCTGATGATAAATCTGTACGAGTGTGGAATATTTCAACTGGCAAAGAAGTGCAGCAATTACAAGGCCATACTGAAGTAGTCACATCTGTTGCATTTTCACCTGATGGTACTCAAATTGTATCTGGATCTGCTGATCATTCTGTACGAGTATGGAATGTTTCAATTAAAAATGAAGTGCGGCAATTGCAAGGCCATAAAAGTCAGGTCACATCTGTTTCATTCTCACCTGATGGAACTCAAATCGCATCTGGATCTGATGATGAATCTGTACAAGTATGGAATGTTTCAACTGGTGAAAAAGTGCAGCAATTCTATTATACTGATAAAGTTACATCTATTGCATTTTCACCTGATGGAACTTTAATTGTATTTGGATCTGCTTATGGTTCTATACGAGTATGGAATGTTTCAATTAAAAGTGAAGTGCAGCGGTTACGAGGCCATAAAAATCAGGTCACATCTGTTTCATTCTCACCTGATGGAACTCAAATTGTCTCTGGATCTGATGACAAATCTGTACAAGTGTTGAATGTTTCAACTGGTGAAATAATGCAGCAATTCTATCATACTGATAAAGTTACATCTATTGCATTTTCACCTGATGGAACTCTAATTGTATCTGGATCTGCTGACCATTCTGTACAGGTGTGGAGTATCTTGTCTGCTACTGCTAAAGAGCAATTACAAAACTACAATTGTGCAATCTCTCCACATAACATGGTCCAACGTGTCTGTAAATGCACCCACAAACTTTCACTTAAATGGTATTTTACTTCAGATGGCTGGATTTGGTCCTCTGTCAATCATAAACCTTTAATGTGGGTTCCAGATAATATCCTTAAAACACTTGATCATCCTCAGAATGGTTTTCTTATCTTTGAATCTGGTTTTTCTTCTCTTGATCTATCTCGATGTAATTTTGGCTATCACTGGATGGAGTGTTACACACTACAAAATAACCAAAATAGTGAAATTTTATGTCACAACTTGATTTGACACATGCTCTCAAATCCTGTTCTTCTCTCCTTCTCTTTATTCTCTTTTTCTCTTTGATTTTCTCTTACCCTCAATACTGTTCCTGTATCATCCCATTTTCTTATTTTATGAGATATGGAGTAACTATATATGCTGTATCACAATGTTTGATATTTACCTCATAGTATAAAAACCCTTTTCATCTTTTGAATGTCAATAGTTCTGAACTCAGATGTTGTCTCGATGGCTGTGCCACAAGATACATTAAGTTTTTGTGAGAGTTACCCCTCAGATTTGTATACCACTTCTGTCAGTGTCTATTTTGATGGTCTACCTCCGCTAAGATCCTTGCATGGTTGAAATGATGGTTCAACAACTGGTCATTACATAAGCGCACTCTCTTTGGTCTACCTCCGCTAAGATCCTTGCATGGTTGAAATGATGGTTCAACAACTGGTCATTACATAAGCGCACTCTCTTCCTACTCGCCATCATGGACGGCGAAACGTCGCCAGCTGGCCAGCCGATTGTCTCTCGTGAAAAAGTCTGTCAACACTGTTCATTTAGCAGTTCTTTTTCCACTAAAAATTGAGTAGACAGCGCCCTTTTTGATTCGGACATTTGTAAAGATCGGAAGTTTCCACCGACTGAGTCTCTTTGAAGACGGCACACTTCCCACAACCGACGAGCAACAGATTTTTACATGGTTCGTGACTTTCACAATTACCAGATGAAAGTGAAACTCTAACTTTTTGTGTATACTGGTAGGAAAGACGCCACCCTTCGTGAAGTCCTCACCACCCTTCGCAACACCGCGCCTCTTGTCCCCGAATACCGGCATCCTCTTGCACGCTTCTCCTTCCGCACAGTCTATGCTGACTCCCTTGCGAAAGGGCGCTTTTCTCAAAAAGACCTGGGGATGGTCTACTCCCGCGACATCCTCGGCGAGCCTGGGACCCTCAACGTCACAGCCCCGCGTCTCGCAGACGAAGATGGGACACAGGAGCCGAGCGAAAGGGAGAAGGAGGAGCGGACATTGGATGAGCTGAGGTTCGTACCTGGGGACTTTTTGCTCGTTGCTGTACTCTTGCCGAAGAGTGTTGGAGCGCCGTCGGAGATCAATATCAAGGGCTCTGGGGCGGGGGCTCCGGGTGCGACGAATGGTTGGAGAGGCGGTGGTGCAGGGAGGGGGGATGGAGGATGGGGTGGCGCATTGAGCGGGCCTGGTGTTGGAAGGGGTGGAGGGCACTGGAGAGGAGAGTCCAATGCGCCTGTTGGTGGAGTAAGGGGACGCGGAGGGAGAGCTGGAACTGACTTTGGGAGGGATAGGGACAGGGAATTCGACAGGGATAGGAGAGTGCCACCGCCGAGAAGTGATTCGCCGCCGATCCGAGGGCGAGGGTTTGGTGGGCGTGGTGGTGCCCGCGGCGGCGGCGGGCGTCGTTCGCGATCTCGTTCGTTTTCGCGCTCTCGCAGCCCTCCAAGGAGGAGGCGCTATGATTAGAAAGGTGTTTCGTGTATATATGTTTTTGATATAAGTACTGACAATTATGACACCGACGAATAGGACTTGCACTTTGTTTTGTTGAATACTGCGCATTCTTCCTCATTCATCGTTTTCTCATTTTTATGTAATTTGTTCTCGTCGCAGCAGCAAGTCAATCCAAGTTGTATACCTCGCTTCCATCTCAAAAGTTGATCAAAAACTTTCGTCCCACTCCCAGCCTCAATCCAGCCGCCTGGGGCCAAGAATATTCGGTTTCCTTTGGCACGTAGTCGGCACCAAAATCTCTACGTGTTGAATTGCTTCGTTCACTTTCCTGGCAACTTTATACAGACGCAAGTTCCTCTGGACATATTCCTAGAGGAGAAATATGGTGATTGATGTAGTATTCCTTCTAAGGTATGAGAAAAATTTGAGGAACACGCGTAAGTTCCAATGGTCCTACCCACCCGGACTGACCGAGTCCACTACCTCATTTTTACTAAGAGAAAATATATGAACGGGAGAACAAGAATCATCCAGTTCGCAGTTTACAATACATGCGCATGCCTAATCCTTACGCTTTCTCTCAGTTGTCCTTCAAAACGAGTATCTTATCTGTGACCTTCATGAATTTGCTTACCCACCCTCCTCCCTTGTTCAACGATCTTATCGTCTTCGTACACTTGCACCGACAATCAGCACGTTTACACTCGTAAACCATGCATATTGGGACTTACAGAATGCAAGTTCTTCCAAAGTACGGTCATGTGTCTCCGGAAAGAAGAAATACACAAAAAAGATTTCGAAAAGGAGGAAGACGCAGTAGCTGATATAGTATTTCCATCCAGCATTTGCAATGCCGATAGGGTTGACAAATTGATTAAAAAACAGAGCGGCTCGGCTGAACCATTGAAAGACGGATAGACCCTTGGCACGGACTTCGAAGGGGAATATTTCGACCAAATACGCTGCATACATAAAGGTGAGTATAGATTTCGCGATGATTATGAAAGGACCGACGATATGTCAGTGCATTGTGAGCCATGTTGTAACATGGACTGTACAGAAAGATGAACCTGGTGGAGTTGGCGAATGAGGTTAGGGAGAAAAAGCTTTAGGAAACTTACGCAATAAGAGCACGAGAGGATGCTTGACTCCCCGTGATTGCATAACGAGCACTTGCTATCGTCCAGGCTGTGAATACGCACAGCATGGATATAGTACAAGCCTATCGAATGCATTGGTCAAGAATATGGGCACCAGCTTAATGGACGGACAAGGTACACAGTCCTGCGTCTGAATCGCGAAGACGTAAATGCAAAGACTGTGGCGTTGAGGAATCCCCAGCAAGTGATACCGAGATTGATCAGGTTTTTTGTGCGATTACTGTGCACTCCAACACTGTCCAAGATCTTTGACAAAAAATACCTGTAGGATTCGATCTTGTCTTTCGAACGACAAGTATGACAATTAGTACATACGAAGTAAGACCGTTCCCACTCCATTGTGTCGCAAGACCAAGAAACGCCCCAATAAGTACTCGCCTACGCATACCAGAAGTTGCGACAAGCTGAGCCCATCCCATGTTTGCCGTCTCCTTCTCAAGCTCAAGCGTCTTTTCAATCTGGACATATTCAGCCTTGGCGAACTCAGACATTTCATCTCCTTCTGCATGATATTTCACAATGACCGCCATAGCTTGATCACCCCGGCCCTTTGAAATCAACCACCGAGGTGATTCGGGCACGAAATAGATGAAAGCAATTTGCAACGCGCTTGGCGCGACTTGGAGTAACGAGGGAATTCGCCATCCCCAATTGGTGTTCATCTCAAAAGTACCGAGAGTAACTCCTGCTGCAACGATTGCACCTGAGAGTATCAGCTTCGTCAACAATACGGAACGTACACACGTGAAAGTGATGTATACCTATGTAGTAGCAGGAGTTGAACAGAGAGCCAATAATAGCCCTCTCCTTTGGGTGTGATATTTCTGCCGAGCCACGAATTTCATCCATCAATTAGAATAAATCCCATAGGAACATGATCACTCACCTCCAATAAGTGACGACGCCGCTACAATTGAGAGTGGGACACCCAAACCAATGATTAGACGTGACGCAACGAACATGCCGACTAACGGTGACAGATTTCCCTTCACAGGACGAGATAAGAGCTTTCTAAGTTAACATACAGTTTATGGCACCAGTTTGCATTGAAGCTCCAATAACTGTGAGCAAGCTCCCGAGCGCGGTTGCGTGTCGACGACCAAGGCGATCAGTGACCAACGGAACGAAGGGCAAAACAACGATTGCACCAAGCGAATACATCGCGGATATCAGACCGAGAAGAGTGGACCGCGGTGAGTGAAAGACTATGATCATGTTGAACACTGGAGGGATTATTACGCGACATTTACCAACAGCTAATCCAGGAATCGACCGCTTGAAGACCGTTGATCATTGATGAGTCAAGACTAAATGTTGGGAGTTGACATAGTGACACGGAAAAGTATGAATTATGGCGTACCCGCTAGTCATCTCCACACCCAAACATGCTGGGAACATGAGCAGGTAGAGTAGACGAAGGTTCCGTTTTTGGTACCATGGCGTCAGATCCTGTTGGGCAAGACGCGTCACAATAGAGTGGGAAAGGTCTCTCGCATCACGGCTGGTTCTTTCTTCGTCCATCTCCTTCATTTTATTCATTTCGGCGGAAAACGTCGTGAAGGTCAGAGAGACCAATACACGGAAGAGCCATAACAGAAGCTCCGATATTTATGCGCAAGCAACCAATCCACAATGGTGGATAAACAACTTCTTTGACTTTAAATACCATGCCAGAGAACGGCAGGGCGAAAAGGCAGGTTGAGTGCCGCGGTCGACCGTGAATTTCCTCGCGTCACAGGTGACCAACATCATTTCCATATATACTTATCGCTCAAACATCAACAGAATCGACGGGCATGTATTATAGATTGACGATTTCGTGTTTTACACTCGTTCAAAATCAACAAGAATTCTTCAAATCACTCTTATCTGCCGTCAAGGTGAATCTACATGGACTCTATTATTCTTCTTCACTTCACAGGCATTGCTCACGGGGCTCAAGACTTCCGCATCGATTCCCATGGACAAGCTTGTCTGCACGCCTTGTGCTCGCCTCAATAAGGAATCCCTTCCCTTCGATTTATGGCCTCACCTAAAAATAACTCACACTGGTTGCAATTTAAAGCACAAGAGCCATGCTTGTACTATCCGTTAATGTGCCTTTCGCTCTTCTTCCGGAAAATTTGGACGGAGTTGATCCGCACCGAAGAACATCAGCAAGTTTTTCCCTTAATATCTTCATCGCTGAACAAACTTTCTTTATGGGCTCTACGATTTACAAGTAGAGCATCAGGATCAGGTAATCCTGGGCCAGTAGATAGAAGTGATCGGGAATGACGAAAAATTATCATTGTAACCAGGTGAAACTCTGATCCTCCAACGTTGACCAACCAGGTAAAGCTCTCATCGATTGAGATAAATTGTCTCCATCATTAATATCACAAATGTCGTAGTTACTGCTTGATTAGAAGGGATACATTTTCCTAAATTCACTACACTTTCTTTTCTGCTTGCTCATCAATATGGACAACTTTCTCGTCGTCATTGTGAATCTCTTCTTCCACACGCTTCTTCTGTTCAATGACTATATCATCCTCATACACTGAGCAGGTATGATCAGCATTCCATGACAAGCTTACGACCGCTGCAGACTTACAGAACGCAAGTTCCTCAAGGGTACGACCATGTGTCTCCGGGAAGAGGAAGTACACGAAAAAGACTTCGAAGAGAAGGAATACGCAGTAGCTGATATAGTACTTCCAGCCAGCGTTTGCAATACCAATCGGGTTGACGAATTGGTTAAAGAACCCGGCCGCACGGCTGAACCACTGGAAAATAGAGATACCCTTCGCACGAACTTTGAATGGGAAGAGCTCGACCAGGAATGCTGCGAAATGTCAAGTTATTGAGAAGTATCCTAGGAAGCGGAACAGGTGACAAACTGTATGTGAGAGCATTGTAAGCCATGTTGTAACATGGGCTATACAAAAAGATGAATCTAATATACAAGTCAGGAGCGTGAAGATTGTAATTATGGGAAAGCGGCATACACGATGACGGCGCGAGAGGACGCTTGGCTCCCCGTGATCGCATACCGAGCACTTGCTATTGTCCAAGCAATGAACACAGTCAGGAGCGAAATGGTACCAGTCTACCATAATCGTCAATTTACCGAATCACGTAGGGAATGCGTACATTGACTTACAAGGTACATGATTCTGCGCTTATATCTGGAAGAAAATAATGCAAAAAACGTAGCATTGACGAATCCCCAACAGGTGATACCCAAGTTGATTTTGTTCTTGGTCGAATTGTCATGTACGCCAACATTGTCCAGAATCCGTGCCAAGAAGTATCTGTGGAAGTCATGGCTGAGCTGCAAGTCACTAATTGGAAGGAAATGTTAGATGACTGACGAAGTAAGACCGTTCCCACTCCACTGTGTTGCAAGACCAAGAAATGCGCCGACGATAATTCGTCGGCGCATACCTGCCGTTGCAACTAGTTGGAGCCAGCCTACCTTTTCCGTCTCCTTCTCGAGCTCGAGCGTCTTCTTAATTTGGACAAATTCAGCTTTGACGAATTCCGAAGTCTCGTCTCCCTCGGCATGGTATTTGGCAAGAACAGCCCTGGCATCTTCATCCCGTCCTTTAGAGATCAACCACCGAGGCGACTCAGGTATAAAGTAGATGAACGTGAGCTGCAGAGCGCTCGGGACAACCTGGAGCAAAGATGGAATTCGCCACCCCCAATTGCTGTTCATATTGAAAGTCCCAAGGGTGACCCCAGCCGCCACAATGGCACCTGCGATTGATATCTCGTTAGATTTACATCAACGACATTAGAACGTTTGGATTACCGATAAAGTAGCAGGAATTGAACAGAGATCCAATAATAGCTCGCTCTTTAGGATGTGACAACTCTAATCAATCATTATTTATCCGAAGCACCGAAGAAGGATGAAATGATTTGCCTCCAATGAGCGAAGATGCAGCCACGATAGCGAACGGAATACCCAAGCCGAGAATGAGGCGGGATGCAACAAACATGCCGACTGTGAGAGATCAATCCCATCAACGAGAACCGTCTGACATCCTTGAAGTCCACGCACAATTCTGGGAACCAGTCTGTAATGCGGCACCTATGACCATGAGTAGACTACCGAACGAGATTGCATGTCGACGGCCGAGACGGTCGGTGACGACAGGTACGATAGGAAGCACGATGATGGCGCCAAGGGAGTACATAGCAGAGATGAGGCCAAGAAGAGTAGAGCGAGGCGAATGGAAGACTAAATAAACATCGCCATTTAGCAATCAGGAGCTGTGCCCACAAAACATCCACGTACACGTATCCCAAGAGCCCACTGCTTGAAGACCGTTGATCATGGACGAATCGAAGCTTTCAATTGCAAAGATGAGCAGATGGTACAGAATGCAACAGCAGAGTGTGACGCACCCGCTAGTCATCTCTACACCGATGCATGTTGGGAACATGAGGAGGTAGAGCAGTCGTAGATTCCGTTTCTTGTACCACGGCGTTTCGTCGAGCTCTGCCAACCGTGTCACGATTGGGTCGGATAAATCATGCGTGTCATGCTTCAATGCCTTCGCATGCGTCGTAGTGTCATTCGACATTCTTGTAGAGAGATGCAAGATACTGGGGCAAAGAAGCTATATGAAAGCAAGTCTTATGTCTTATAGGTAAGCACGCGGAACCAGAGCATGCCGGTATCATATGTATGATTACTGGATGAGTTTTCGACTCGGCACTCCAGGGATAGATCGTTCGATAGGACTTGTTTCGGCGCATAAGGAACAAGTGATAGAATTTCCATCAAATTGTGCTCAGGTGCCAGACAGTCCTAAATATGGAGCAAGAAAAGTTCGCGTTACTGAAGCTGCGTAACTTGCTTGCTTGTATGCGAAGAATTGTATAAGGTGTCCTGTGTGGACAGACTATCAGATCTTCAAATGTCACAAAAACCATTGTCAGCCGGACTGAGAGCTCTGCAAACCCCAAAATTATGGTCCAAGTCAAAAAGAGTCGAGATTAAGCCGGACTTTTATCGGACGTCGATTTCAGGAGTTTTCAGACGTGACGATTTCCACGGCCCGGGTCCGGATCATGGCATCGAGCTGTAAAACTCCACCTTTTCTTTGATATAGACTGCGTATTCTTGGGTGTTCGGAACCTGAGCGCTGAAGGTCGAGATCTTCTGGTCTCACACGGATCATTTGCAGATCAGAACGTTGACAACTCATTTGAAAACTGAGCTACAATTCAAGGCATTAGTAGACATCGTAAGCAGGATTTTGACCCTGGTAACTGTACAGTTTTAAGCCAGCATTAGGGTGTCACTTTACTACACGACGACTGGTTGGCATGAAGTTTCGTCAGAATGAGGTCAGAAGTATGGATTAGACATTTCTTGCACTTAAAAGTAAATTTAACTCGATCATAATCGAAAAAGGAACCGCCCAGGTCTTGAGGAGTCCTAGAAATTAATCGGGAAATGTACCTGAGACATAGGGCGAAGCAAAGATTATGACTGTGGATTTGAAGAGAGGTCGTAGCAATATAATGAATCAAGTACTAGTGCAGGAGTTGTTTATTGATCAAGTCACGAGCTATTGAGTGCTTTTGCTTTGTCATATGTCAATAACTTTGTGATCTTTCTGATCTTCACAGCTACTGTACCCAGTCTTGACGCGTCATACGACCCTTCGAACACTACTTCCTCATCCCACACAATGCTGATTAAGATCAAGGCAAGAAGCACTCTTCATCGAGAGATCTGAACGCGTATTGATACTTGATCCTCTGCTCAATAGACTCTCACAGGCAAAGAGGTGTGCTTCTTTAAGACTTGTAACTCGAGGGTTTCTCACTGATATCCTTTCTTATCAGATTGAGCTCGACATTGACGCAGATGATAAGGTACGTGCTGCGAGTGACTGCATATACGATTTAAGACAACCAGGGTCAACGATGCAACAGATCAGGCGTATAAAGGAGAAGGTTGAGGAGCAGGCTGGCGTCCCACCCCCACAGCAGAGGTTGATTCATCAGGGGAAACAGATGTGCGCCGAATTGTCTTTTCATGTATTGTCACAGTCTGATCCAATGATCTATGTCTACAGGCAAGACGACAAGACTGCCAGGGAGCTGAATATCACTGCTGGCGCGGTTTTGCATTTAGTTCTTGCACTACGTGGTGGACAGTAATCTTTGGGTTCATTATGGAGATCTTGGACAGTGTATCATACTAATAACGGGAAGCTATTGGCAGAACCCCCCTTTTCGATCTAGGACCATACGAGCGCTAGAGATGCATTTTCAAATCTGTTACCGGCCTCATTCATACGTTCATGCGTTCCTGGAATACCAGAGAATCTAGAACTCGTGTCTCCTTGCGAGGGAACACGTTTTCTGCCTCTGCTGAAAGATGTATACTGTTCTCTCCCACAAATTATAAGAAATGTATGAATAACCAGTGCTCATGAACATATACACTTTGGAGAAGGAAGATCAAGTCGAAGGAAGCACTGACACTGTGGCAGACCGTCGCTGCTAGAAATATTCGAATCGAGGAAAATATGCTTGCGAATATGCAAGAGTGTAAAAAAAAGGTTGATCTCCTTGAAACGGATAACGTTGCACTCCCTCTAACAACGTCAATCATTCAGTTTAAAAGACCAGAAAAACGGTTATATGAAAGGAAGTGTAATCAGAAGCAAGTAGTTCACTCGTCACAAATACCTTAGCTTCCGAGCGGTTATCGATAGAAAACTCTGAATATCCTCATTTTGATCACATACTTCTCCTGATCTAATCGCCAAGATCACATAAGGGGACATCATCAGGGTACTGTCTTGATTTTTACTTGAAGTTGAACTTGTCGGGTAAGACACATTTGTCTTGTGATATGTGGCAGGTGAAACAAGTCATCTCAGGACTGAGAGAAGGACTGGTCCATACATCAATGTTACATCCCTGTGGTGATGGTTTGTTTCTTGTAATGAAGGATGAATACAGGTTTCTCTCCGGATTTTGATGGTCTTCACTGAATTCTCTTAAATGATATTAGTCGGTTTAAGAATGACATAGATACATAAATTTCTTGATGCACTCAACTAAGAATCTTCACCAACAACATCTGCCCCAGGTAGGAGCCATCTGAAGGTAATGCTTAACCGCACACCTCGCTTGATCCACTGACCAGCAGTAGCATCAGCACTAGCATCTGGAAGTGTTAC
>JAMWFC010000126.1:0-225929 GCA_027475525.1 Macrolepiota albuminosa
CTTTTCACCCCTGAAGTCGTGATCATATAGTCTGGCGTCTGGTGGGAATGTGATTTCGTGGACGAAAGGACTTGCCGATAGGGACTTGGGCGTTGATGGTACGTGCAAGTCCAAGTCCATGTTCGGGGTATTTGGCGTCGGGAGCAAGTCTTCGGCAAGGTCCATAGGGGACGGCGTTGGCGAGTCGCTCAAGGTAGCGTTAGGTGGTGAAAAGGGTATATCGAGATGGTGTAAACTAGGTCGACATTGTGGCGAGGTATTATTGTTATTGCCATCCGACTCCTGTAGGTAAGGTAACGATTCAGGATCTGGAATACGGCGACCGCCTAGAAGTATACTCGTTGTATTACTATTTGAAGGAGCCATATCATAGGTACCACTTGTAATCCACTCCGGAGACATAGGCGATAGCAGATGATCCATGCTGTTTTCTTGATCCGGGAAACTTGATGCTGAGGGGAGGCCTAGGAGCGATGTACCCCAATCATCGTGCGAGTTGGGTATTGGAGACAACTCGAGGTCCGTAACCATGTCCGCGTCTGGAGGTGGCAAGGCCAGGGTCTGTGTTGGGATTGTTGGAGGCGGAGTCACGAGTGCCGGAAAGCAGAGTAGCTGAACGGACTTTGTCGTAGAACCCAGAGAGAGCCTGCGGTAATGTCTACACCGCGAAGAGACGGGCGATGAAGGACCTGCTTCAGCGTTAGAACCCAGGCTCGGCAGAGGCACACTCCGCTTCGGGTCAGAGTTTGTCGGAGGAGGCGACGGTAGAAAATTCAAGGCCACTTGATGTGAATTTCGCGCAGAATCGCACTTACAGTGGTTATAAGTAAAGTTGTCGTAACTAGAAGAAAAATTAGATGGAGCCGTCGACGTTGAAGTCGACTGAAGAGAGCTGGGAATCTGAAGTGCTTTGTCGTTAGAAAATGGTATGTGTACGACAAAAGGCCTCATATTGTTGGTGTGGGCCATGACGGTGGCCTGTAGCCAAACCTGGTTGGAATTAGACAAAGAAGATAAAAAAACAGACAACGCACAAAGAATTCAACCAAAGACAACAAGACTCATAACAGAGAAGAAAGGCGAGGGAAGATGGAGGAAAGAGATATATGAAGACTAAGGTATATTCTACTTTGACAACCGCGGTCAACACGCGCCTGCCACATGTCCATCTCTTACCTCAGCCATCGCCAATCATATCATCAACAGGAACAAACCAACATGAGGCTGCGAAGCCGTCCACGCATGTCCCCCATAATCACCGCATGCTCCCCATCTGCGGTCATGAGCCCTCGATCGGCTTTCACAATCCTTCTGAATGCTAACAAGTGAACTTCTGAGCCGTCTTCAATCGGACGACCAGATGGGAATCATCCTTACATGGAGCGGGACAAGGCTGTGCAAGGGAAAGTTCGCTACGGTTTCCTTGCCGTAATCCGAAATTTGTATCACAGATCTATCTGTTCAGGGCGAGCTAGGTGCCCGAAGTTTGTTCTCCACGTCGACCCATCTAGAAAGCGGTGGTTTGTTCTCGCTCCATCTACTGTCGGCCCGACCTAGCAATAGGTCGTGGATTTTCAACGCACTTCCAAGTTCTGGTCTGAAGTACATGATAACGTAGTTCTTGTTCTTGCCCCACTTTGACCGATGTCAATCAAGAATCTCGTATCATCTTCTGTCACTGTTTGCTCTTTTCTAAAGAGAACAGCTATGTAGGTGCACTTGATGTAAATAGATGCGTTCGATTTTCTACTGATAAAAATGATGTTCTGACGGGGATATGTATCAACACACATGCACAGTGGATTTTTAGCCATGTAGAACAAGATCGAGACACAAGGCCTAACGCGGATTCACGAATAGGACATGAATGGTTAACCTAGCCTGTCACACTCCCAATCTAAGAGGTTGCGAAACACAATACCCGTTTCTTCCTAATCCGCATCTTTCATTATCCGCGACTCCACGTAATTGAGCCACTTTTGGAACTGATATCCATCATTTGCACAGCACTTTCCTCCTTTGTGCGTTCATCACGTCCACGATCGTAATGCTGTGGTTATCCGCTGGCGCCTCTTTGGAGTGGAGTGATAATACCAAGCTTTATACCAGCTTGTGGTATGGGTATCATGTATCATGTATCATTTACACTGTCCAGTGCAAATTACCATTCCACGTCGACCCGTGGCGCCTCTTGGTGCTTCACACGCACATCATCCCGCGGGATCCCGTTATCAAAGGAACATCTTTCTCCTGACTGCTCCCACTTCATTGACGCGAACAAGTAATCAACAAGAGCTCTCTCTCTTCACGAAATCTTTTCACATTTGCCGAGTTCGGCACGCTTCTTCTTTCACCTAAATCAGCACTCTGCCGTTTTCCCTCCCTGCGTCCCGGTTGCCTGTTTGAATCAGGTTCAATCTTCCCTTGGTATCTCTTGTGAACAGAATAGAATATAACGTTGGTACTAGATTGACACACCGTATGGTAGTAACACATTAAACATTCATGATTCATTTACCCTGCACAAGTACATCAGTTAGTTGCGTACATCCAGTACATATATAGGTATCACGGACGATGTACCATAACCATATCCCCTGTCTAACTAGTATGTACACCCGCTCATGCACACAGCCCCATGATTCTCCGGCTGCTTTATCTGATGTTATAACGTTCAGATCTTCAAGGACCATAGGGCGACTTGGTCAGGTTCTGTTCTGTTCCTAATAACATACCGGTGTGTACCCATCGTCAGATCGAGCTGTAGATTCACGTTTATGTAAGTAGGCACAGTCATCACGGGGCGTCTTCGAGTCGTCTCAAGTGACTTGAAGAGGAGTCGAAAGTCGAAAGGACGCCAGTAATGGCTAAATCGACGTGTTATAGAGCTTTAGTGAGGACAGATGGATTATTAGATCAATAACCTCTTTGACGTTTCCCTCCATTGTGATCCAGAGCAATCTTAATGTTCTTGGGTGATTGGAGTGGAAAGCGGACCGTGCTCCGTTTATACATACCCTGGTCATCATGGTACAAGAGCCGATTGTATAACTTGAATGGCATCATCACCCCCATTGTGTTAATTGACAAACGTCTGATAGACTCCGGAACGCGCCACTACCGTTCTCCGAGCAAAAAACTCATGAAAAAATCGACATGTCATGCATATGCCATGATCGACTTATATTTTATTGATCAATGAATGAATGAATCAGTCAGAGTCATCGAGTCTGAGGCACACACGACGTTCGCAATTTCAGGTACAACCCTAGCTATAGCAATCAAATTATACATAAGATCATGCGAGCTGACATTGAATGAATGACGACCCACAGTGACGTTTACAATGATCATGTCATCTTACATAGCGTTGACGTTTATTGGCCGGTCTGGGTACAAGAAGTACATACTAGTCTACCGCTTGTCCGACGTTCGGACCCACCTAATCCTCGCAGCTTAATTGTCCGGGCTTATAAGAATGAAGATTGATCAGAGCGGGGGTGAGACATAGCTGAAACGCAAAGGTCTGGAACATATATCACCCTGCGTCACTCAAAAGGCGACTTTCCACACCACAAGACGTGTATTGACCCGCAATTGCAATACATCACACTCTAAGCCTATAGACAGAAATGTGATCGGTGAACGATGAACGAAGAGGGTTAGTAAGACGTCGGCATGTAGAGATTGTCGAGGTCCCGTAAGAGGGCACAGGTACTACATACAAGATATTCTTGTGACGAAGCGATGCCCGTTTAACTCAATGGACCATTTGCTGCTGCTGATTCAAAGCGTTGTCTTTAATTATTAATTGGACTGAGCGAGGACACCCTCCTGACGACATTCCTCCTGATGACATTGATCCGTTCCTGCAGAATTTCAAAGGAGCTTTAGATCTCTTTTTATTATACAAGTTTTGGGCCTTTGAGTTTCTTCTTACTACAAGCTGGCAGACAAAGAGCATAAAGAGTATCAAAAAGTTGGAGCCAAAAGTTGTAGCCGCAAGATCATCTGTCCAGTTGGTCTGACCAAGAAACATAGCATGGTACTTAGTTATTCAGGACTAAAACATATGTGGCCAGACAGCATAAGTTTATGAGTACTGAACACTCAAGGGAGCTGTCAGATCTAATCCAACGGTAACATCCAGTATCTGATGTATCGCATCATAAGTAAATTGAGTGTCTGATATGCCATTTTCGTTGACTTGAACTGATTCCGGACTCTTAGAAACCCCAAGGAAGCGTACTCTCGATGCTTTGACACCAGAAGCAAACCCAAATTCGCCTTGGACATCGAGTTTTCCTTTCTCGAAAGAGAGTTTCAAAGACGTCTGAGAGGCAGGTGTAACAGACACGCCATCGTCGATGTATAGCGCACCAAGCGCCGTTCCGTTCGTGCCGGGTGCGACTACAAATTCAAAGTCATGATTTCTCAAGTCCGTTGTTGTCATAGCTGACTGGGCGCGTAGGGGCAATACCACACCGCCTTTGATGTGAAGTGGAATCTGGGTTAACGATACGTTGGTGAGGGTAACCATAGATCCCTGGCCCTGAACCGGAGCAAGAGTAGTAAAGTCGTAGAAAATGTCGTGAGGAAGGTAGAAAGTAACAGAAGTCGAGTTTTCATCTGTTACCGGTGACACAAGAATTGAATCACCATAGAAAAATTGAAGATCGATAGGATAGGTGGCTGTATCTTTCGGATACTTGTACCAGAGAGGGTGAAGTACGGGAGTTCCATCAAGGTGGGCTTGGTGGAAAGCGGTAAAGATATAATCCAAAAGGCGATAACTAAAATGGATAAGAACAGTGAAGATGGATGCACAAGACGACACATACCGGATATCAATGACGTTCTTGGCAGCTTGAGTGACGGTCGCCCAAATGTAGAATTCTTGGCTGGTCGACGTGTCCGTATTGTGCTGATGACGGGTCAAATCATGGCACTATAAGTGCACAATAACACTTTACGTTGCGCATGAATGGATAGAAGGCGCCAAGCATTGCCCATCGCGCACAGAGTGTCTCAGTGGTGTCGTCGCCTGCCGTAAGATTAGATGTGCCAGATATATGTCAAGCGAACGAAACAGCAAACCAAAACCGCAGATATCGCTTCCAACCATGGGTAGTTGATAGATGGAGGCAAAGCCCAGCATGCCGGCAATAGACTTCCGATAATGGTCCCATGTACTCAGGTTGTCACCTAGCCACTTGCCGACTTTGTGTCCAGCACCGGCAAAGGTGGAGCGGGTGATAACGAGCGTTCGCAACCCTGGACGACGTGCAAACATTGCTTCGCGAGTAGCCGCTGACATCATCGTTCCATAGAGGTTGTGAACATCATATTCAACTAGACCGTTTGCATGTTTCGAGTCCACCTAATGGTGGTTGATCATTTTCACATAAAGATACAGTCAAAAGCGTCTTACAAATGCTGTCTTTGAAGACAGAGGGCCAGCTGCATTGTTTATCGCATAAGGGGGCGATAAGATGTTGTCGCGTTTGGATTTAACAGTGGAATTGATGAATATAGGAGCATTAGGGTCAGGAGGAGGACTTGTACGAGCTGGAGGCAAGTCCTGCTCGATAGCTTGTTGGAACGGATCGTCGCAAGGCAGATTACAGAACTATCATTCCTTCATATGAGTTGGGCAATTGAGATTACAGAGACTTACGCTCGACGGTTCATTCATGTCAATCCATACCCCATCAATGTCAATTCCTGTGGCAGGATTGTAAAATAGGTTGAACTCAGTAGTCCAAAACCTGTAAAAGAGATTGCTCTCGGCCTCTGGTGACCGATATGAAAATGGCCAACTTACTCCGAAATGTTGGGGTGGAACCAATCTGGAAAGTATCAAGTCGCAGAAATATAAAGCGAAGACACAGCTACAAACCTGGAAAAACCGTCACACCTATCATCAGAGTAAAATTGGACTTTGAAGACACCACGAGAACGATATGTATTTACCTGGCCATACCAGCCCCAGGCTGTCGCTTCCATTTGCAGCCTTGAGCCAAACATCTAACTCTGCGCCTCTATTATATGTCCCATAATCCTCCCCAGGCGTATACGCAACGGCGGGATCCGTCATGAGGACTTCAAGTAACAAAATGAACCCATGCTATTGAAGAGGCTGGATTCTGACTTACTGTACTTCTGATTATTCGAGTGGAGGTGACTGACAAGGTCTCTCATTCTGTTTAGGGGGAAGTAGGAAGGATCAACAGTAAAAATTCTCCGTCTGTCCATGTAATCTAGTGCAAATTTGCTCAATACCGACGAGAGAGAAAATAAACGGTTTAATACCGATATCAGTCCACATTGTTTCAAGAGGAATGCCAGCAGCTGAGTAATTCGAGACTACGTCGGCGACGTTGACGAAGTCTGACGGACATCAGGTTAAGATAAACTTCGCGCTATGTATCATGCCTTACCCTTGTATCCAAAGCGACATTGATGGAACCCAAACGACCAATATGGCACTTCTGCAGGCGTTCCAACAATCTCTGCGTACTGTCTCGCGACTTCTGTTGGATCCGTTGTACTCCCAGCGAAAAAATAGAAGTCCAGCACTCCACCGATCACATTATATTCCAATGCAGCCTCTCCGTTATTGGTGAGCTTGATATCCATACCATTCGCGTTAAGTAAGAAGACCCCATGTGTCCCTGTGGTCCGGTGCTCGAAATACACGGGATGATTGCCGTAGAGATTGGTGCCGGCCGGGATGCCAGGAGCGTCCCGCGACCACAAGGTAATGGTGGTGTTTTTGGTCGGAAGACGGAATGGGTTTGAGTGTTCTCCAAGCCCATAAATATTAGTGTCCGAAGGTAGACTTGTCTTCACACGTAGATATTGCGGCTCGAAGATCAGGGAATGTGAGACAGTGGAGAAGAGTACTTCGCGCGAAGTCATTCGATAGATTGAGAAAGAGAAGGGAGAGGTGGTGTAATTGAACTGAATAGCTGCACTTTCAGGAGAGACATTCGGGTTTGCGCTAGGTCGAGGAAAAACCGATTCGGGTACTTCAAAGCGTGACGAGGCTGCGTCAACTATCTTGACATGAATGCGAGTATCTAAAGCATTTACGTTGGAATACTAGGGCTAGCAATCTGTCGGAGCGTACATACCTGTCTCATACACCACTGTCAAGCCTAGGTTTTGGACATCCGGACCAAAAACTGCACATCCTTCACCATCTAAGACAAGGTCCGCTGTCAGCGACGCGCCAACGGTTGTGACGTTCTTCGCAGAATAACCAACACATGCGTCGAGGACTGCCGGATCAATGAACGTAGAATACGAAACTCCTGCTTGGTACAAGATTCCAACCACACATAAAATCTTTTGGAAGGATTTTAGTCGCATAGTAGAGCCACGTTGGGTGAAAGTCGAGATGAGCGAAGAAAGAAATGCAACAGAAAGTACGGTTTACAGGTATCATAGACAGTTATAGGAGGAAACGTGTGAAATTGAACTCCGAATGCTTCTCGCTGATTGACAGCGCAACGAAGACCCGGTTTCATTATAAGTTGGACATAGGCTTCCACCGAGTCATTTGACCTGGATGCCACAAGAGTCACGACGGCAGAGGCCATGGAAAGATGCGCCGAAACTTAAGTACAACTGGCATAAGAAGACAGAAGCTGTTGCAGTCGAGTGCGCCGCAAACCGAGAATACTGAAGAGAATTATTTGGATTCAGCAGTAACCGGATGGTTCGAGGCTGGACGTTCCCTACATTCAACAGACGGTTAAACTAACTAAGTAACAGTATATTACGTACCTTTTTTCTCTTTGGAGGAGCTGCATACAATAGGCGGACGGTCCAGGCGTCATAGCCGCCTTCCGCGTATCCGCTGAGCTGAGCACCTGGGATTACAAACACGTTCCATTGTGTAATACATACCTGGATGCTCCTCGCGTTCAATAGATGGTCAAACGAGCGTAAGAACAAATAATATTGTTGGTCACGTGGACCTTGTCGTGCTCAACAGAACCCTATTTTATCTGTCCCAGATATTGCACTCAGACGGTTGAAGTATTTACTGTTAAGGAATGCAGAGAGGCAACCAGCATCACTTCGTGAGCAGTAGATTCAGAAAGACTCGTTGAACGTAGAGCCGTTCAGATGTACTAGATAAGATACAGTTGGCCATTGCACGAAGCGTTCCAAAAACAGGTTTTATGGGTATGTTCTTTGAAATCATGACAGGCCTTGTGGGATTGGCGTAAGAGGTGAGAGACATGGTAACAGCAGAACATGTTATTGCAAAAGCGAGAATAATAGTCCATGTGCTCGGAATGGAATTACAGTGACAGAGTGTAAGGTTAATTCTCAGAACATAGAAAGGCGAGGAGGTCATTTGAAGACTCCTGCCCTCGTACTTGCGATCTATAGATCCCATAGGACCAATGAGAAACATCCACAGGCTTTCCGACTGCGTTGAAGGGTACTATTATTGGTCGAGTGACAAGGACGCCGACTGCAGTCTATTCAGAATTCTTTCATGTGTTCATGGAAGCATATTAGTTGTTACCTCGTGAGCCTCTCTGATCGGTGACCAATGTCGGAATTGTACATCTAGAAAGGAGACTGCCTTGGAAAGAAATCTTCTTCGGACGCGTTACAGACATTCAAAAGACGTAAGAATGACGGGCAAGCATATCGGAGTTAGCGTAAAGTCGCCTTCCTTCCGTTCAGCAGTCACTATATGCTGGTAGAGAAGAGTGGCGGATGTCGCCTTGTCTTAGCCTCGTGCCTCAGGCCAAGATGACTCACTCTTTTTTCAGAGTGCTTGAACAGACAAGGTTGAGAAAGCGATAAGGAAGAGCCTAGAGACCAGAACAGAATATATAGGCGCCGTCAGAGACATTATAGAATGAGACCTTGAAGGATGGACAAGAAGGGCAAGCGAGAAATTACTTTCTTCCTAATAGTGTCATGTGATGCAATGAGATTAGCGCGGAGTACAAGATCTGCTTAAGCATATTTAAGGTTCTTCGGGCTTGACAACTGTTGGACTGCGCTTCCCTTTCGCCCTGCCGCCACGTTGTTGCGGGTCTGCTGTGGGATATGGGCAAAGAGAGTGAGTGAAACTATCCTTATAATACAGATCCAGCGTCTAATGATTTGAACAGCCTGCTGCGAACATGAATTGGAAAGGCAACTAGCGCACATGCATTTGGTCTCTTATAAACCACCCAGAACTTTCAATGGCTCGAAAAGCTTGCCGCATGAGGTACTCTGCAAAATATTCTGGCATTGTACTGCAAATTATATCCCGATATCCGCCAATGGACGTTCTACGCCTCTCATTTTATCTCAGGTGTCGTCGCGATGGCGTTCAGTGGCTCTAGGTTACCCTTGGCTCTGGAATGAGATAAATATAGATTGCGGGGACTGGTCTAATATGTCGATACTCGTGCGGCTTGCTCATCTGCATCTGGAACGCAGTGGTAACATTCCTATATCCATTCACACCAGCGGTGCCCTTCGTCCTTCCAACCCATATCCTTCGGACACAAATGCGATTGATCATCTGGTTGCCCCATACGCTTCGAGAATTCGCCACATCACGCTGGCTTTCCCTCTCGGCTGGATGAATAATTTCCTCCGAAACACTCCAAGCACTGACTACGTTCAATCCTTGGAGTCCCTCAGGCTCGTCTATCATCCAACTGGGAGTGCTACCCAGCCAGGAGGCAACAACTACTTCATGCACGCGCCCCGGCTATGTAAAGTGGAACTAGAGTACGCGTCCGAAATGTGGAAGTATATAGGCCCGAACACGATTCACCTTCCGTGGTCGCGAATCGAGGAACTCAATCTCATCCATATTGTCGTATCGACATCGTATCTCGTCCGGTGCAGTAGACTTCGAAAATGTACGCTGAGTATCACCAAAGTTCCTGAGGAGATGCCGACCCATTTGAACCATTTTCAATTTCTCGTATCTAACCCTCCTCAATTTCACCCTCCTGCTCAGCACAAACATACTTATCTTTCGAGCGTCAAGTACTTGACGTTGTATAATCCTAAGAACTTCGACTACGCCAAGTACCTTGCTGCGTTACGAATCCATTTTACTTCCCTTGAGCACTTCAGCATCACGACAGATGGCGATCCAAGGAACGGCAGACGTTGGTCTCACGCGCAATTCATGCAGCTCATAGCAGAAAACACTGTGCCGCTTCTCTCCGTCTCAACTCCTGCCCACATTAGCGAGGACGATATTGAGAGTATAATTGGAGAGGCCCCGTCGTTGGTGGAGCTGGATGTTAGCAAGGGTAGCTCTATCTCCGAGACGACCGTGAGGCTGATGTTGCGTGGGCATTTGGGCTCTCAGCTTGAAGTTTTGAAGTGTGCAGTCGCACCCGAGTTGTTGTCGTATTTCCTCGATATGTTTGAGAGTCGGTTTGTCTCAAAAAAGTCACAAGCAAAGTATAGAGGCTTCAAGAAGCTTGTTATTCGGTGTCCAAAGGACTCTGATGGGTACCGAGAAGTCCGAGAACGTATCGAAGAGTTGCAGAGTTCTGGACATGATATCACTATTGTGGATGCATAGGGTTCGTGTTCGTCTCAAAGGCTTGTTCCTTCTTGCTGATCGTGGGTGGATAGGTCATCTATCTGTGGAGTGTGAGACTCACGAAGAGCTGGAACTTGTTTGTATTTTTATCAAGGTACCCAATTGTGCTAAGTGTTGTATAATGACGAGGCCTATTGTGACAAAGACAAACATCAAGAACAAGGCGAATTGGATATTACACTGGGTGCAGAGAATAATATTCTTTGACAAAACAATGTCCAGTGAGCTGCTTGATCGCAAAAGGGAGGTTTTATACCGGGTCTTCCGAGAGGGCTCCCTGAGCCGATCTCGGTCAAAATCGAAGTTATATTGTGCCTGCTGAGTGACGGCTATACCCTATAAGAAGGGTGACCGTTGAGCTTCATAAGCGATTGTGGTCAGCAGGAACGATATTAGGGAAACATATTTATTCATGGCGGAATACATCAGTAGCTATGCGCAAGACTGGATTCGCTCGATGAAGTTTAGGGGGAGCCTCCACACCTGCTGCGCGCGAGGGTGAGAAGTCACCAAAGAGAGAACGTGTTCATCGCCTGCTTGACGACAAGATCAGTGTTAAGTAGACTTTCAACTCGAGACATACCTGCTAAGCGCAATGGGATGCTCGGGTCAGGGTAGTACACCTGCTGTGCGCAGTGGTGTGTATGAATGATCAATCCATTTCAGTCTCCAGACGTCTGCTGAGTGCAAGGGCGTGGAGAATTATTGGATGTTTTCGAATGTATCGTTGGAAAGAGTCCGTCGCCCACCTGCCTGTAGCCTGGATTAGGTGAGGGGCTACGCCTGACTCTGCGGTCATCGGGAATAGCCATCTCCCCAAGGTGGAGTAGCGCGAAGAAACCCGTTGTGAGCATAGCTAGAAAGAGAGCGTCGTCGTAACACGGTTCGCCAGGATAACTGTTCATAACATGTAAAATATCGTCCTGCGTTAGCGCACTTTTTCGTTTGGTGGGGGACGAGAATCTTTTCTTGGAGCCAGAAAGGGTTTTATTTACTGCAGGGTTTAGTGCGGAGCAGACGTCAGGAAAATAAATCTCGAGTTGGTTTGCAAATACCCAATAGGTAGGAGGAGATGGATTTCGGGTCGATGTGTGACATCACCCTGGCAGGACGGTATGTGCTTCTTGATGGCACATTAGGGGGGTTATCTGTGCTGATGGAAAGTACCCTACTTGCTTGTATGGGCCGTTGCTAGCACGGCGTGACCGAGATCTACACTTGATCAAAAGGTATGGGCCTGCGGCGGACCGAGGTCTACAGCATAGTGTTGAATCCGTGACGTGGCAGTGTTAATGTGACCACGTTAGCGTGATGTGCCAACGCGGCACGACGCAGTACATTAACTTAGCGCAGAAAGGAGAAATACCGGCAACGTTTGTATAATATTCAATGTCCAATTCGTATATAGCAGTATCCGTAAACATAACACATATATATAAAAAAAAAAAAAGAAAAGAAAAAAAAAAGGAAAAAAAAAAAAAAAGTAGATCCTTCATTTGTCAACATTGTCCTGTACACGTAGAACGTGTTGCCGTCAACATGACCGCCGTACAAGAATAAGTACATCCCTGTACAACGAGGCTTCGTATTCGTAGCCTGTAAAGAGGTGTTATTCAACAAATTACATCGAAAACTGGCAACGAACCTGTTCCTTGTTACAATTCAGATCCTTGACCCTCTCTATAACCCCTTTAATGTGCCTGAATGCTCGAATAACATACACGTGCACAGATCTGGGCATCTGTGAGTATAACAGAGCCAAAAAAAAGGTGCAAATATACGCACTTGATGCTCTGAACTACACCAGTCCTTCTGCTTTCATTTTTTCCAATTTTATATGACAAATTGCCGTTGATAGTTCGGGAAACTGCGTGGAATGATTGTTTGGAAGTCGATAAGCAAATCATGGATGTTACGGGGTGGGAATAAACATTTGAAGCAGTGTTGATGCTGAGCAATGTCCAGGACGCCGTGACACATTGAATACATATGTGACAGTCACATATATGCATCAACGTTGCTTCCGTTGGCTTTAAACAGCCAACATTACCCCCCCACGTCATCCTTGGAGTGTCTGCATGCGTGACGTTGATAACGCCCAAATCGAGCTGGACGCTGCGTAGACTATCACTAGTGCAGCTACTTAGCCGATATAGCTTTGGGCGTGCTAAGTGTGTGAGAGAGTCCTGGACAGGTCCCAGAGAACACACGGTAGGCAAGAGGTTGGTGGCAAGGAAAGTGGGTGATTGGAGGCACTTGCGTATGGCTCCAAAACGTGGCTACAGAGCGCTAAAAGTCGCTAAGGGGGAGCGCTAAGAGCGTGGGAAAGTCGCTAAGAAAGGCGCTAAGAGGTGCGGGAAAGGGTCGCTAAGAGGCGCTAAGTGTTAGCACCTAGAATGTGATAATAAAAGGATGAGATTGCTTAGCGGATCTAAGCACGAAAGCCAAGCCGTAGTTGCAAGGCGCTAGAGAGAGAGAGATATAGAAAACTAGAGCAGAGTCCCCTTGCTTGACACGGTCAACAAGAGGTAGTCTGTTGCGTATAGAGACCAAAATGTTGGGATATAATCCCTCCTGCCAAATTGATTCCCTGTACTACTAACAAAAAGTAGGTATTTATAGTAAAGAAAGTTAGCCGACGCTAAGAGGTTAAGCGCCGCTAGAGGGTGGTAAACTGATGAAAATGTAAGTAAATGCAGTGAATTGAATTGTATAGTAAAAAGGTCCATAATGATGCTGTTATGGAAATACTTCATCATTTCCCCTTGTAAGCGCTGCCACTGGCTAAGAGCATTATGCCGGATTGACTGATGCCAAGTGTCTGTGTAAATGTATAGCCTTGGAGTGCAAGTGGCAAGGTGCGGCGAGGTGTCAATAGTGGTGCGAAGAATAAATGGTGCCATAAAAAGTGGTCTGAGAGTAATTGGAGTCTGTAGCTGCCAGTTATTAGTGTAAAAATATAAGAAAAATAGCGCTGGAAGCGCTAGAGCATGGCACTTCTGGTGGTACTAGTGGGCCAATGTGAGGTGCGGGTATTGGTGCTATCTGTAGCCAGCCACGATGCAGGCTCATCAACGTCATATTTTCTATAGAGGTTCGTGCAGAAACGTTTCATTTTGACTCGTGGGAATCCATAGATCAATCAGACTGACGTTCTTTCTGTACTGTATTACTTGATATAATTTTACCCATTGGAGTGTTCTAATCTGGAGCGAGTAATAAATACCAAGTCAATATACAGCAACAGTATTTGCTTCCATCAGGTGTCTGTTGAACAAGTACACAGCAACATAGAATGCTAGTACCAGTACAACCAAGCAGTGGTGGGAATGCATTTTCTAGAGCATACAATAGCATTTCGTAAGAGGGAGCCAGATGTAACATAGCCGGTATAAGAAACCACCGAAAGGAACCAACAGACTGAAAGGCATAGAAAGGTGGAGAGCACATCAGGGGAGAAGAGGTGAAGGATTACGTACGTACTTTAATATATAAAAAACAAAACAGTAATACATATCATCAAATAGACATGTAGCATAAGTCGTTTCAACATACCATAAATTTGTACCTTTTGTTTTTAAATAAACAATTGTGTTTCTTACTTTTACAAGTAGAAACTGGTTTCAACATACCATAAATTTGTACCTTTTGTTTTTAAATAAACAATTGTGTTTCTTACTTTTACAAGTAGAAACTGGGTTTGCTTGTTGGCTAGCCTTGTACGAAGTGGCATGACAACGAGTAAATGTATATATGTGTGTTTGCTACATAATATCCAAACAGTCATTCAATCAAACCATTACATAATACAAAGTCATGTTTACAAATTTGGTATTTAATTTTACTAGTCATTCCTTTTATAATTTAATAATCATTTAAAATAATGACAAAATAAATAAACAAGTATAATTAAACTGATTGTTCCACCAAATGCTTACATAATATACCATCACATTAAAAATTTCATAGTTGTGAAATTGGTCAGGTGAACATACAGTGGACATAATGTGCCTAAACTCATGATTACTAACTAATAAACCACGTTTAATACAGGTGAATACATATTATATCAGCATTTGGATGCATAGCAGAAAAATAAATAAGTAATTAAATAAATAAAATATATAAGTAAATCAATTGTCCCACCGAACACTTATATAACATGCATCTTTGTTTACTGAATGGGTATACCGAGGATCGTCTTTATGGACTACTTAGTCCTTATTTAGCTGTCGTTGATGAAAATAAATTATATTTTGGTTTAAATCAGATTAAATTGTATTCTCTATGGGCACGTTTAATATATATTATGTCAGCATTTGGGTGTATGACTGGTTTGAAGATCATATGATCTCACATCGTCCAAATTCACGTTAACTGTTCTAATTTTGCAAGGGGATCATTTGAACAATAGCACTTCTAGCATAGGTGGATGGCTTCATAGTAATATAGTAATACAATGTATATCCTTAAATACACAGACTTGATTCAAACTAAACAACTCTCCATTGGTAATATACAATTACGCCACTCTGACGTATAACACTATTGTTGCTTTACTACCTCTGCAGACTTGTATATCCAACATATCCAGACTGCCTTCTTCACTCTGACGTATAACACTATTGTTGCTTTACTACCTCTGCAGACTTGTATATCCAACATATCCAGACTGCCTTCTTCAACAATCAACCTTCTACCAGTAATTAAACCGTCATGGAACCACACCCTCAAGGACCCACATATCGACAAGTAAAATGACTGTTTGCAAAATATATGATACCTTTTAGAATATATCATCTGTCTCCCAACCCATAAACCGGCACATTGACATATCTATTAATCATGATGTTGATTGACGCCACATCGAAAGACAGTATCGGTGCCATGTATACTGTTTTTATTATTCTAACTAATTCAGATGTGCATGTTCTGCACCGAGATTTGGTAAGAAATTCCATCTTTCTTAGGAAATGTTGTATTGACGGTTGTGAATTATCTAGTATGGCAATCTGACACAAATATGACATAACAGCTCTTCTGTTAACTGCATGACTGCATGGACAGTGCATGTATGATGTGTATACATTTTGCTTGTATATAAGCAACTCTTCGATCATAGCATGAACACTCGTTAGTTCACCATACAAAAAGTTTCTCGGATTGCGATTGTTCATACAATTTCTCAAATCTTCTCTTGCATCCTTCAGCATGATTTTACTTTTGTGTGTTGATAAGAAGTTGCTTTCCATGCTTTGCATAATTGATGTCCCAAATGATCGGAAAGTCGTCGACCATAGTGACATGTCATCTTGCCACATATTGTACAATATAGTTATCACTGTGTCATACACGCAACTGTTGGCATTCCACTTAGTTTCAACTAGTCCTCCACATCTGTCCAAATTTAATTCCTGTTCACCGCTTATAAGATTTTTTGAAATTTTTAAGTTGGGTGAACCATCATCGCAGTTCCGGTTTATTTTGCTGTGTATTGGTTGAGGATGCACTATGGGCTGAGTGCCCTTAGCTGGAATAAATCTGCTTTTAGGGGACTGCGGTAGCTTAATAGGTCTATCTTCACTAGCAACCTGCCATTTGATATCCAGAAATGATGCATCATTGTAAGGGTCCTTGTCACTCCAATGTAAGGCCGTATGAAGGTTAGGGGGCATATAACCTTTTTGTTTGCATTGTTTAAATGAATGAATTAGATCAGATCATCTAGGTGAATTGACAAAACTTTTAGGGAGCTGGTTCATATATCTGAGTTTGGTTATTTCATTGAGCAATTCCAAGTCACGAAATTCCCTGCACAATGTGCCACTCGCTTTGCCTTGTATTTTGTTAGCATCAAATCCTCGTATGATGAGCGTTCCTGCAGCTGTAGCACTGCAGGATAGTGCAGTGTAGTAGGCTTAATACGATTGATACTTGGTTAAGTCTACTGGATTATAAGGTCTAGTTTTTCCTTGACTCGTATAATCCATCATGGTGTAGTTTACCAATACCTCTACCTGTGATCAAGACAAAGACACGCTGTCATTGCTAGGGAGTCTATATTTAAGATGCATGCTTGTATGTACAATCAGAACCACATTACTGGGAAGCCCATTGATTTTTACTCTTTGTGGAGGATTGTTGAGTAGTACGAATAACATATCCAGCATAATTTGTCTGGCTGATCCGATGCAACTTTTCCAACCATACACGAAACCTTCCTGTCTGTTGGTGATGCATAATTCTGTAGCCGCATTATTCTTAATTATAACAGGCAAGCCTACACACAACAACAGCTTTCCTATGACTTGAATGCTGCAAGATGATGGAGGTTGGTCCCACAACACACGCTGTATAGTTGGAGGAAATCTCGTGGTTTCTTTAGAGCACGTGTAGTTAGATGAATGGGTTTTTGTTTCATCGCCATCTCTGGATGATGGACTATCTTTGCTGTAGAAATGCACTAGTTCCTGATGGCTCTCACTTGTGAATTGAGTACTTCCTATAATATTAATAGTGTCTTTGTTTATGTTTTGTGCAGTGATTATAGAAACATTTCTGAACTGTTTATCGGATATAGATGGGCAACTATTAGAGACGGCCAATGATCTGCTCCTAAGAAACTTCACATCTTTTTTGGTGCATGCGCTATACCTTATGTTTTCGAGCACGGTACACAAAGCCACGTCCTCCATAGACTGAGTTTTCTGCCTCATGTTTTTACGCAATATGACAATGGTCGTTACCTGATGCCATACAGCCTTGCCTATGGCAGACTCCTGATCCTTCAACATTTTGGTATTTAAACCTACAGTTCTACTACCTGATGCCATACAGCCTTGCCTATGGCAGACTCCTGATCCTTCAACATTTTGGTATTTAAACCTACAGTTCTACCAGCGACAGGGGGCAACTGAGCAAAATCACCTGCAAATACCATGTTCATACCACCAAAAGAGATATCTAGTCTACCGGACAGCTGAGCCAGTCTTGCAGAAATCTTATACAAGTCTCGACACGATAACATAGATAATTTGTCGAAAAACACGTATTCGACATCTAGTAAACGAGTTTTAATTTGAGCAAGTTGTTTCTTTAATACACCAACCATGTCATTAATGCCGAATATTGAATGATATGTTGAGCCACCTATAAGCGATGCAGCAGTGCTGGTAGGTGCAACCACAGCCAGACAATATGCCTCTCCTCTAGCTTCAAAATACTTGATGAGGGCTTGGAGCACCTGGGTTTTTCCAGTGCCCCCCATTCCTCATATGCCTCTCCTCTAGCTTCAAAATACTTGATGAGGGCTTGGAGCACCTGGGTTTTTCCAGTGCCCCCCATTCCTCCCATATACAATCTAAGTTGCTCAGGCATATACGACGTTGCGTGATTAGCCACAATGCAGAACACTCTCAGCTGTTCTTTGTTCAGCCCATAGTCTGAAGATATAATAGCGATAGTAGATTCCCATTTATCGTCCACATATATCTTCTGAAGATACTTCTGATCTACTACATCAACATGTCCTGTAGTTCTGATATGCTGCCTGGTAACTTATCACTGCATGCAGGTATGCTGGAATTTCGGCTCTTCAGCACCTCATCCTGCTTTGCTGTAACAACGTACAGACAAACAGTAGTATCACATGACATTAAAAATCAAAGATATTACTCCCATGTATATCTGTAACCATACATACAAACAAACAAACAGTATGAACAATACATATCACATGACAGTAGAAAGCGAAGAAATTATTCCCATGCTTACCCAAAGGAAGTAATGGCAATGAGAACAAACATAGTCACATGACAGCAAAAATCAAAGACATTTTTCCCACACATAGTTCACTGCACAGAAAAACCTTGATCTATTCTAGATCTCAGAACATTCTGATTGATGTGACATTTGTGACCTGTCAACTAGAGGAGGGGGTGTCAATTGCCCTGTACGCCATAATACGAAGTACCTAGATGTGAGGGTCAGATGAGTGAGCCTGTTAAGCTGATGAATCACGAAAAGACCAGATGGAAAAAAGGTATAAAAGAGAACAAGCAGCCCATCTGTTGAGAAAGGACTTGCACCAGCCATTTGTACGTCACACTTATACATATATCTTCAGGTTCAGGTGACTACTCAGCCACCACCGTAATCGGTGGTGATCGGGAGGCACTATCAAACCTTAAATATTTTTCTAGATTACCGTACAGCAAACAAATGTTACCCTCAGTCGACAACATATATTGGAGTGACTGAGGTATTCTGTAAATCTTAACACCATCCCCTCGCCCGTTACTTTGAATCATGTCAGCCGTCCGAATTTCTGGAAGTGTACCAAGCCAAACAATCAGAGCCTTGTCAAGTTCTACGAACGATTGATGACCCAGGCAGCCTTGGACAACGGCATGGATACCGCTGTGATCAGGTTTTTTCGTTAAATTACTACATTCGTGGTGTTATCCTGACAGCATGTACTTAGACATGGCATCCACGGACACGACCAAGGTTGCAGGCAAATATGTTAGGACTCTGCCGCACATCACCGGAGACATCATCAACAGTAAGTTGCAAGCTGAACTGTGTATCAAGCACGACTAAAATCCCTCATAGGCAAGAGGAAAGTGGGCTTTGCCCTGCACTACGATGTCAATCGCGACACTTACTGAACTATCCCCAACGCAGGCTGCTTCCAACCCCGAGCTCTGGGAGCTCAAGTACAAGGATGGGGGTTTCATCCTGGTTGATAGTGATGGCAATGAGACAAGTAACTAGTAACCGAGGGATTGAAGAAGGGAAGGTTTTGGTGTATTGTTTGTTGTCTTAAGTGCTCGGATCTACAATCATCTTTGAGTCAAGGAATATGTGGTTGGTGTAGTATATACAACAAGGCCAGATCTTATCATCTGGCTAGTTACCAGAATTTTACGTTTGAACCTTTGGGAAATGCATTTCAGGACGTCGCAAGAGCAGCAAATGGCAGGAATGAGTAAGGGGCATTACTAAGAAAACCTCACAGCATGAACCATGGGTGCTGAATGACATCCTGTATAGAAATCCTCTCCTCTGGCCTATATCTCAACATCTTCCCTAAAAGGTCCGTCAACAGTTCAACTTCTACGTCAGGCAGTCTCATCCCATGCTTCTCCATCATCGGCCCATCATCGTCATATCCAAACGGCAGAGCATCCTGTACACCTATGCCGAGCAACTTCGTCCTGATGGAGGTTGCGTGAGCTGTCAGGAGCACGCCAACACGTTCTTGTTCCTGCTCGGTCTTTGGTTGCCCATCCTCCTCGAACCACAGTGAACGGTGTTCAAAAGTACCCCACCAAGGATCAGGCAGTCGTCCCAGGGTCTCAATCATCTGCCTGAGCATATCGACGTCACTGCCCAAAATCGGTTCGAAGAGAGGGCAACCCGCACGTATTTCGAAAATTGCACATGCAAGCGACCAGATGTCCGCCTCAAAGCCTACGTGCCCCTCAAAGCGCCCCTCCGGCGACTGGTAGTTGAGTAACGTCCCTGGTTCATAGGACGGCGGCGGAGAGGCGGCGAGGTAGGACTGGCCAAAGTCACATATAGTAATTTTTTCTTGAAGAAGCGATGCGTCTGATATTTTGGAATTCTGGATGGGGGCGACGAGCACGGCTGGTACGTGAAGGCCAGGTGGTTGTCCATCACAAGTTCTGACTTCTTCCGTCTCGGGATGGCCCAGATGGAGGTATACTTCCGTGTCCGACCACTCAAGTACGCGGGGAGATAGGCCAAACATGACATTTGATGTGGTCAGATCTAGCCTGTCGGTTAACTATCATCTTTTAGAAAAGAGGGAAGACGACTCACCTCCATGAACAACACCCACGTTGTGCATGTGATGTATCGCTGTCACTAATTGTTTGGAAACTTTCCTAGCCAAGTCTGCACGCAACCGTCGACTACCAGCAACTCGCCCGGGAGAGTCAGACATAGCAATGATATTCGGGCCAGCAAGAGGGGATATGAGGAATAGATGGGAACCGTTGGGGCCTTGCACGAAGAAGTGGTGAATGACAGTCTGGAAGTCAACAGACTCAGAAGGAGGGAGAGATGCTCTGAGTTTTTGAGGAATGGCCAGTTCGGAGATCTCGCTTGGGGACTGGGATGAGGAAACATCGGCGCGCATGGCCTTCAGGGTGACGATACTCCCATGGTGTTTGCCTTCTCGCTGGTCGCGCGCCAGCCAAACAGTGGAAGAGCCTCCAAATCCCAGTTTATGAAGGATCCTAAAGCGACCTTGGTCAAACTCATCGCCAACGGATATCGGGTGATATCCACCTGGATGATACTCTTCGATATCTTCAATTACATCAAGCCTTGAAGGAACGAAACGAGGAGGCATCATAGCAGAAGTGTGATACAGCACTGAAGTGTTGATCTTCAGAGGGCGAGTGCGGAAACGAAACGAGCGTCCTCCAAGTCGAAGGAAAGCAAGCAGACCCACCTCTTCAATGGATTTGAACATACATTATCTCAGGGAGTGTCCCATTGAGTCATCCACACACTGACAACAGTGGAACACGTCGGAATTGCTGGAAGCCATAGACATGTGACTTTCGGAGCTTGCCTGTAAACGACATTATCAGATACTTGCAATTGTCATACAGAGTAGGTGGTGTTTTAATAATACCAGATTGAGATTTTGTGTTCTTTACAACACGTCGACGCGTATACTTCTCTGGCACGTACTAAATGGACCCTCCAAGGCCTGCGCATCATAAGTGCAGCAAATGCAGACTTATACTACCGGTTAACGTGCCTGCAAACACCTTGTGCACGCATTCGAGCACTCGCCCTCTATATTCTTATCACAGGTGATCCGGCGCCGTGTTCTTCCCCTTGATCAGCATCCCAAGCTTAAGCCGAAAGATGCCGAAAATTCGAAATGCCTACGGGTCTACAATGACTTATTATTACATTGTTACATTGAGTTGAAGTTTGGATTGATGTACAAGACTCGTCCAGTGCTGGAGAATAGTCATTAAACGCAGTTGAAATACATAAAATCGCTACCCTGTATGTGGAATCATTATGGTACACTATTTGAGCCCGTCATTCGCCGAGACAGCCGGAGAGAAAGGTTCAAAGTTTACTATCTTAAAAGCCCAACGACCAAAATTCGAAAACGACGTACAAAGAAATCACCCTCTCCCGAGGAACTCTGGGGTGAACAATGTCGTATCTGACCACGGTTGTGAGTACCTACGGCAGAAAGACTAGTCAAACCATTCAAGTTGTCCCAGGCCTGTCGTTTCTGGAGCAAAAGAAGAGAAAGCGGAACGAGTGGCAGGCCTTTATCCCAATGAATCCGTGACGGTGGCAGGTTGGGAAGATTCATCTCTGCAGGAAGTAAAAAGTCGATTTTGCATGCACTCATGCTGCTATGAACAGAACTATTGGTTAGCGGGTACCGTAGGGTGTGATAGGTAGTCTGGGAATCATCGTCTAGGGTCGTAAAAAAGTGATCAGGATCCAGGGCTACAAGATTTTTCTTCAAATCTTCGACGCTGACCGTAATCTCTGGGGGAGGAAGAACTAGGAGATCGACGTCCTGGAGATATAGATATATTAGCGCCGCCCGTTCACGAGTCAAAACGCAGTTTTTACTTACATTTGGTACGCGATTGTTCCCACCGGTCCACCTAACATGGCCGAGCGCCAAGCACACTTGTCAAGCAGGCGAAAAGGCTACCATGATCACCACCTGTATGTGTATCAGGTCCACGAGTCGAGGTAATCCGGATCCACGTAGCCGCAGAAGTTATTCCAAGAGAGCCAGCCAGCCAGGTTCAAAGGACCGCATCTGTGACTTGTTGAAAGAAAGTGCTGAACCAAACTCCACGCAGGGGCAGGGGCATAACTGAGGTCCTGAAACCGCAGGATACCAGGATACGTTGTATTGGCACATCCCAAACAAAGCGGTGGGTGGGTCTAGCGATGTATCCACATTATGTATGCATCGCACTCACAACCCCGGGCCTGAGCAATTCTTGAACAACGACAGGTGTTCGCTTTCGAAAGAGAACACTTTGGCGTGTTCCCTCCCAGTGAGAGGATCCGCCCCATTCCGCAGAATGGTGTATGTATGTATGTATGTGATGGGGACGAATGGAAGACCGTGAGTATCTGGACGGATTGTGTGTCGGGCATGGAGATGTCGACGGGGCACGTCGTTCTCTTTAGTCGAGCGTTGTCCCTTGATGGAGAAATGACCTTAGAGTCTGGGGCTACTTGGGACCTCAGAGCCTCAATTGAGTCCCGCATATAACGGCTTCCGTACATGAAGAGTCAGACAAGAAATCAGTACAGTCTACCAAGAATACTCACTGCGAGATTCAGATATTATACCGAGCAAAGTCACGCGTGTATCCAAGCCGTTGCAGACTCGAGCTGAAAGCAGTAGCGGCGTTATTGATTGTGATGGTGTGGTTGAAGCAACATCTTACATCAAGGCCTTAAATAGCACCGAATGCGGGCCTCTGCCGAGTCCAAGCTATAACTATAATATTCACAATGGTAGCAGGAAACAGTCAAAACTCGATAGCTGCGACAGACACGTATATACAAGGAGAACGTACACATATTAACGGGGATCTCTCAGGGTAGCTAGCTATAGGTACAAATGTTCATCGTCACGTTCACCTTGTCAATTGATCGAGAAAAAAAAGACGAAGACGAAGAAAGAAAGAAGTCCATAATGATATCCAGAACAAACAAAAAACGCGCATCACGAGAACCCTCGCGCCAACCAATCGAGTCAGGAACCAGCAGCAGCAGCAGCAGAGGCAGTCGAGCTCGACCTCGGCCTCATAATCGGTGTCCCCGCGGGCGCCGAGAGGGTATTTGTCGCCGGCGCCTCCGCCGGGCCAGGCCCAGTGCCAGACAGAAGCTCGAGCCGTCCCGCGCCGCCTGAATCAGGCGTGCTCATCGCAGCGCCCCCGTTCTCCTCGGAGGCCGCCTCAGCCTTTGCCGATGCCGCGGGCGGAGTCGGTGGGGCGCCGGGGTGCGGGAGCGACGAGGCGCGGTGCGAGGGCCAGTCGATGCCGAACGACGCAGCAGACGTCGCCGCCGCTGCCGCTGCCGTCGTCACACCAACAAGATGTGTGTTGACCCGCAATTGCAATACATCACTCTAAGCCTATAGACAGAAATGTGACCGGTGAACGATGAACTAAGAGGGTTAGTAAGACGTTGGCATGTAGAGATTGTCGAGGTCCCTGTAAGAGGCCACATGTACTACATACAAGATGTTCTTGTGACGAAGCGATGCCCGTTTAACTCAATGGACAATTTGCTGCTGCTGATTCAAAGCGTTGTCTTTAGATATTAATTGGACTGAGCGAGGACACCCCTCCTGACGACATTGATCCGTTCCTACTGAATTTCAAAGGAGCTTCAGATCTCTTTTTATTATATACAAGTTTTGGGCCTTTGAGTTTCTTCTTACTACAAGCCAGTAGACAAAGAGCATAAAGAGTATCAAAAAGTTGGAGCCAAAAGTTGTAACCGCTAAATCATCTGTCCAGTTGGTCTGACCAAGAAACATGCACAAGAGAGCGTGGTACTGAGTTAAAACATATGTGGCCAGACAGCATAAGTTTATGTGTACTGAACACCGAAGGGAGCTGTCAGATCTAATCCAACGGTAACATCCAGTATCTGATGTATCGCATCATAAATAAATTGAGTGTTTGATACGCCACTTTCATTGACTTGAACCGATTCCGGGCTCTTAGAAACCCCAAGGAAGCGTACTCTCGATGCTTTGACACCAGAAACAAATCCGAATTCGCCTTGGACGTCGAGTTTTCCTTTCTCGAAAGAGAGTTTCAAAGACGTCTGAGAGGCAGTTGTGACAGACACGCCATCGTCGATGTATAGCGCACCAAGCGCCGTTCCGTTCGCGCCGGGCGCGACTACAAACTCAAAGTCACGATTTCTCAAGTCCGTTGTTGTCATAGCTGACTGGGCGCGTAGGGGCAATACCACACCGCCTTTGATGTGAAGTGGAATCTGGGTTAACGATACGTTGGTGAGGGTGACCATAGATCCCTGGCCCTGAACAGGAGCAAGAGTGATAAAGTCGTAGAAGATGTCGTGAGGAAGGTAGAAAGTAACAGAAGTCGAATTTTCATCCGTTACCGGTGACACAAGAATTGAATCACCATAGAAAAATTGAAGATCGATAGGATAGGTGGCTGTATCTTTCGGATACTTGTACCAGAGAGGGTGAAGTACGGGAGTTCCATCAAGGTGGGCTTGGTGGAAAGCGGTGCTGTATCTTTCGGATACTTGTACCAGAGAGGGTGAAGTACGGGAGTTCCATCAAGGTGGGCTTGGTGGAAAGCGGTAAAGATATAATCCAAAAGGCGATAACTAAAATGGATAAGAACAGTGAAGATGGATGCACAAGACGACACATACCGGATATCAATGACGTTTTTGGCAGCTTGAGTGACGGTCGCCCAAATGTAGAATTCTTGGCTGTTCGACGTGTTCGTATTGTGCTGATGACGGGTCATAAGCATGACACCATAAGTGTGCACAATAACACTTTACGTTGCGCATGAATGGATAGAAGGCGCCAAGCATTGCCCATCGCGCACAAAGTGTCTCAGTGGTGTCGTCGCCTGCCATAATATTAGATGTGCCAGATGTATGTCAAGCGAATGAAATAGCAAACCAAAACCGCAGATATCGCTTCCAACCATGGGTAGTTGATAGATGGAGGCAAAGCCCAGCATGCCGGCAATAGACTTCCGATAATGGTCCCATGTACTCAGGTTGTCACCTAGCCACTTGCCGACTTTGTGTCCAGCACCGGCAAAGGTGGAGCGGGTGATAACGAGCGTTCGCAACCCTGGACGACGTGCAAACATTGCTTCGCGAGTCGCCGCTGACATCATCGTTCCATAGAGGTTGTGAACATTATATTCAACTAGACCGTTTGCATGTTTCGAATCCACCTATGGTGGTTGATTATTTTCACATGAAGATACAGTCAAAAGCGTCTTACAAATGCTGTCTTTGAAGATAGAGGGCCAGCTGCATTGTTTATTGCATAAGGGGGCGATAAGATGTCATCGCGTTTGGATTTAACAGTGGAATTGATGAATATAGGAGCATTAGGATCAGGAGGAGGACTTGTACGAGCTGGAGGTAAGACCTGCTCGATAGCTTGTTGGAACGGATCGTCGCAAGGCAGATTACAGAACTATCATTCCTTCATGTGAGTTGGGCAACTGAAATTACAGAGACTTACGCTCGACGGTTCATTCATGTCAATCCATACCCCATCAATGTCAATTCCTGTGGCAGGATTGTAAAATAGGTTGAACTCAGTAGTCCAAAACCTGTAAAAGAGATTGCTCTCGGCCTCTGGTGACCGATATGAAAATGGCCAACTTACTCCGAAATGTTGGGGTGGAACCAATCTGGAAAGTATCAAGTCGCAGAAATATAAAGCGAAGACACAGCTACAAACCTGGAAAAACCGTCACACCTATCATCAGAGTAAAATTGGACTTTGAAGACACCACGAGAACGATATGTATTTACCTGGCCATACCAGCCCCAGGCTGTCGCTTCCATTTGCAGCCTTGAGCCAAACATCTAACTCTGCGCCTCTATTATACGTCCCATAATCCTCCCCAGGCGTATACGCAACGGCGGGATCCGTCATGAGGACTTCAAGTAACGAAATGAACTCATGATATTGAATAGGCTGGATTCTGACTTACTGTACTTCTGATTATGCGAGTGGAGGTGACTGACAAGGTCTCTCATTCTGTTTAGGGGGAAGTAGGAAGGATCAACAGTAAAAATTCTCCCTCTGTCCATGTAATCTAGTGCAAATTTGCTCAATACCGATGAGAGAAAATAAGCGGTTTGATACCGATATCAGTCCACATTGTTTCAAGAGGAATGCCAGCAGCTGAGTAATTCGAGACTACGTCGGCGACGTTGACGAAGTCTGACGGACATCAGGTTAAGATAAACTTCGCGCTGTGTATCATGTTTTACCCTTGTATCCAAAGCGACATTGATGGAACCCAAACGACCAATATGGCACTTCTGCAGGCGTTCCAACAATCTCTGCGTACTGTCTCGCGACTTCTGTTGGATCCGTTGTACTCCCAGCGAGAAAATAGAAGTCCAGCACTCCACCGATCACATTATATTCCAATGCAGCCTCTCCGTTATTGGTGAGCTTGATATCCATACCATTCGCGTTAAGTAAGAAGACCCCATGTGTCCCTGTGGTCCGATGCTCGAAGTACACGGGATGATTGCCGTAGAGATTGGTGCCGGCCGGGATGCCAGCGGCGTCCCGCGACCACAAGGTAATGGTGGTATTTTTGGTCGGAAGACGAAACGGGTTTGTGTGTTCTCCAAGCCCATAAATATTAGTGTCCGAAGGTAAACTTGTCTTCACACGTAGATATTGCGGCTCGAAGATCAGAGAATGTGAGACAGTGGAGAAGAGTACTTCGCGCGAAGTCGTTCGATAGATTGAAAAAGAGAAGGGAGAGGTGGTGTAATTGAACTGAATAGCTGCACTTCCAGGAGAGACGTTCGGGTTTGCGCTAGGTCGAGGAAAAACCGATTCGGGTACTTCGAAGCGTGACGAAGCTGCGTCAACTATCTTGGCATGAATGCGAGTATCTAAAGCATTTACGTTGGAATACTAGGGTAGTAATCTGTCGGAGCATACATACCTGTCTCATACACCACTGTCAAGCCTAGTTTTTGGACATCCGGACCAAAAACTGCACATCCTGCACCATCTAAGACAAGGTCCGCTGTCAGCGACGCGCCAACGGTTGTGACGTTCTTCGCAGAATATCCAACACATGCGTCGAGGACTGCCGGATCAATGAACGTAGAATACGAAATGCCTGCTTGGTACAAGATGCCAACCACACATAAAATCTTTTGGAAGGATTTGAGTCGCATAGTAGAGCCACGTTGGGTGCAGGTCGAGATAAGCGAAGAAAGAAATGCAACAGAAAGTACGGTTTACAGGTATCATAGACAGTTATAGGAGGAAGCGTGTGAAATTGAACTCATGCTTCTCGCTGATAGACAGCGCAAACGAAGTTACCACCGAGTCATTTGACCTGGATGCCACAAGACTCACGACGGCAGAGGCCATGGAAAGATGCGCCGAAACTTGAGTACAACTGGCATAAGAAGAGAGACAGAACCTGTTGCAGTCGAGTGCGCCGCAAACAGAGAACACTGAAGAGACTTATTTGAATTCAGCAGTATCCGCATGGTTCCAGGCTGGACGTTCCTACATTCAACAGACAGTTAAACTAAGTGACAGTGTATTACGTACCTTTTTTCCCTTCGGAGGAGCTGTATACAATAGGTGAACGGTCCAGGCGTCATAGCCGCCTTCTGCGTATCCGCTGAGCTGAGCACCTGGGATCACAAACAGGTTCCATTGTGTAATACATACCTGGATGCTCCTCGCGTTCAATAGATGGTCAAACTAAAGAGCGTCAGAACAAATAATATTGTTGGTCACGTGGACCTTATCGTGGGTGGGTGGTGCTCTTACCTGTTTGGACTCAGACGGTTGAAGTATTTACTATTAAGGAATGCAGAGAGGCAACCAGCATCACTTCATGAGCAGTAGATTCAAAAAGACTCGTTGAACGCAGAGCCGTTGAGATGTACTCGGTAAGATACAGTTGGCCATTGCACGAAGCGTTCCAAAAACAGGTTTTATGGGTATGTTCTTTCAAATCATGACAGGCGTGGGATTGGCGTAAGAGGTGAAAAACATGGTAACAGGAGAACATGGTATTGCAAAAGCGAGAATAATAGTCCATGTGCTCCGGATGGAATTCCAGTGACAGAGTTTAAGGTTGATCTCAAAACATAGAAAGGCGAGGAGGTCATTTGAAAACTCCTACCCTTGTACTTGGGATCTATAGATCCCATAGGACCAGTGAGAAACATCCACAGGCTTTCCAACTGCGTTGAAAGGTACTATTATTGGTCGAGTGACAAGGACGCCGACTGCAGTCTATTCAGAATTCTTCATGTGTTCATGGAAGCATATTAGTTGTTACCTCGTGTGCCTCTCTGATCGGTTACCAATGTCGGTATCGTACATCTAGAAAGGAGACTGCCTTGGAAAGCAATCTTCTTCGGACGCGTTACAACCGGACATTCAAAGACATAAGAATGACGGACAAGCATATCGGAGTTAGCGTACAGTCGTCGTCCTTTCGTTCAGCAGTCACTGTAGGCTGGTGGAGAAGAGTGGCGGATGTCGCCTTGTCTTAGCCTCCGTGCCTCAGGTCAAGATGAATCAACTCTTTTTTCAGAGGACTTAAACAGACAAGGGTAGAGAAAGCGACAAGGGAGAGCCTAGAGACCGGAACAAATATATAGGCGCCCATTAGAGACATTGTAGAAGGAGGCGTTCAAGAATGGGCAAGAAGGGCTTATCCCCTCTCATCGGCAGCTCCGAATTACCTTACCTCAAGACCCGCCTTGATAGCAAAGTCACATGGCGATCCACTGACAGTTACCACGCACATGAACTGCTCTGTCAGAGTTACTACAATCGCCACTGACCAACGGTAAAGCCTTGTAATGTCGCCACTTCAAGAGGGTAACGTTGGCATATCTGGGGTACGTAGCCGGTTCAATCCTTTACCTGGATGTAACGTGAGTGATGTCCTTAACTTATTTCTAATAGGTTGGGCAAAGAAGAGTGACACGCTTACAAGAAGTTCAGAATCCAAGCCATGGCCGGACTATATCAATCTTGAATAAGGCAATACAGACCATTACTCTTGTCAGCAGTGTAGTACCTTCGTCGACAGTTCAGAGAGTGCTGTCGAGTGTTGCAGGAATACTTGATATTGCCAAAGTATAGTCATGGAACATGCTGTCGAATTCCATCTCACATCTACCTCAGAATACCATGGCAACTCAGGATGACTTCAAGGAGATTGCAGAGACATGTCAGATGATTGGCCTTGTTATTTGGCGGGCTACCTCCCAAACCCCCGAACATCAACTTGACAACACCCAGAGACATGTCAGATGATTGGCCTTGTTATTTGGCGGGCTACCTCCCAAACCCCCGAACATCAACTTGACAACACCACTAATTGAGCTTAAAAGGTGGGACATTATCTCTTACTACTGTTAGTTCCAATTACATCTCAAGTTCTGGACGGATTCAGTTCGATGGATGTCATTCAAGATGCAGCAAAAGCAAAGGCCGAGAAGAATATAGTGTCAAAGGTCCTTGACATTACAAATAACCAGGAGACCATTGTAAAAATGAAGGATGAGTTGAATCGTTTGCTAACCCTTTTTAACGTGAGTTATGATTGCTTTATTTTGTCTCTTAACGGAATGTGATGAATTCATCCAGACTGAACTTAACATGTCAACAAATATGAAACTTGACAACATGGACATGAAACTTGACAAACTCCTGACTGAGTTTCATAAAGCAGTGAACTTCACTTCTCATACGTATGCACCGACAAACGTCCACAAAGATTGGGCTCATTTCTTTTGTAGGGATTCTGGGGAACCTGACGTACTACCCAGTCGGCCGGGAGTCTTTTTCGGAAGGGACAATCTTGTCCAGAGTATCACTCAGTCTCTGCTTGATTGCCGCAAAGTTGCCCTCATTGGCCCGGGAGGCATCGGGAAAAGTACCATCGCCCGTGCTGTTATAAGTGACGAAAGGATCGCCTCCAGGTTCCAAGGTCGAAGGTATTTTGTCCGGTTTGATGATATGGATGCTGGCCAGGTGAATGTCGGAACATTCCTTGACCGGATTGCAAGAACATTGGGATTGGTGACTTCGGTCAATGCTCACAATCTGATATCAAGGGCAATTTCAACATCGGACACACTCATTGTCCTTGACAATGCTGAAACCTTCCTGGATGCCCCTGTTGATGCTGGACGAATTACAGATGTCATCGATGGCTTTGGTGCGAGGCCCAATGTCGCCATCCTCATTACCACACGCACAACTGTACTTCCTCCAAACCTTAACTGGGTTAGATTAGAAGTACCTGTGCTTGAAGAGAGTGCTGCATGTGAAGCTTTTCAAGAATACTACCCTTCCATTGAAAAATCGATTCTTACCAAACTACTCTCTGCTGTTGGGTACCACCCTCTCTCGATTAATCTACTTGCACAAGCAGCGCTTCAGAACAAATGGTCGCCTCAAGAGCTTATTACTGTATGGGATCGTCAACATGCAGCCTTACTCGAGACTGGAGATGGAAAATCCCAAAGTGTTGCTATCACAATTGAGACATCTCTCAACTCTCCCTCCTTGGTCAAGCTTGGAGACATAGTTCATCATCTGTTGCAACTCATTGCATTTCTTCCCCAGGGAATTAGCAAGACATGTCTTGATGCCATTTTCTGTGGGGTATCAAATATTGAAACCTGTGCAGGTGCTTTGTGCAAGCAGTCCATTGCATACTGGGATGGCGACTTCATCACTCTTCTAGCTCCCTTACGCTTGTATATATTGAATCGCCATAAAAGAGACATCTCAATGAATCCATTGTTGAGAGGACTAAGGAGATATTATGCCGACCACATTCGAGAGTCGCAAATTGTTATTGCAGAAGATGCGAACATTGAACACGTCCTTATTCATTGGCTCCGGGACACTGGCGGAAACTTTGAAACAATTTTGGATGTATTGCGAACTACAAACGGTTTTCTGTCTATCCTCCACTTATATCGACCGCGCCCGGTTGCTCTGCATCCTGTTATATCTGCTTTGGATGTATTTGAAATCCATCATACTCTGTCGTGCACGGTTTTCCGCATGGCAGTCCCGATTTTACAAAAACCTACAAGGATCATGAAAAGCAAGTCAACTTGTCTACTTTTGATCTCCTCAATTATGCGTGTGGTTGGACAAATGGAAGAAGCAGGATCATGAAAAGCAAGTCAACTTGTCTACTTTTGATCTCCTCAATTATGCGTGTGGTTGGACAAATGGAAGAAGCGAAAACGTATATGCACAAGCACGGACACTCGCTCTTGAAGCTAGGGATGTGGATCAGCTCATTTTGGTTGACTATGAGCTCGCTTTACGTTACTTTTATCAAGGCAATCTACGGACCGCAGAGACATTATTTGCAACAGCTTTGATGAATTGTTCGGGCATTTCTACCCTGTTTAGAGTTCACCCGACGACGAAGGCCGAACTTGAACTCAGCATAATTAACATCAATATATTGAAAGGAAGGCCTGGTGCAATACAAAGCTACTCCAACTTTCTGTCCACCCTCAAGCGAAAACATATTCAACTTGACCTCTCTGCCGCAAATCTCTATGCAGGATATTTAGAAATTCATACTGGTCACTTAGACATCGCACAGCACTTTTTTGAGCAAATAGAGGAAAGCGACGATGAGGATGACTTTTGGAGGTGGCGAAGGTTCATTGTACTGGCCGATCTGGCCGATCAACAAGGCGACTATGCAAGGTCAAACACATTGCGGGTGCAGCTGCTTGAATTGATTGAATTCACACCGGATCTAATCATAAAAGCTTTCCTCGCTGCGTACTTGGCAAAAGAGGGTGACGTGGAGCGTGCTCGAGAATTGATCATTCCTCTTTTTAAGCATGCTACCAATTATAAGAATTCAAAGGTCCTACACCTGTCTTACTTGGCCGGAATGGTTGAACTGACAGATGGGAACTTCGATAAAGCTGGCGATTACTTTCGTGAAATAATCAAAGGCTGTATATCCCTCGGAGGATTAATCATCCGCGCCTATTCGTATAGGGCACTTGGCGAGATCGCTGTGGTCAAAGGAGACTTGTACAGTGCAAAGAAAAATTTCGAAACCACTACCCAGCTATGCAAGATCATGGATCTCCCGTGCGAACGCCTGTACTACTCCTTTGCATGTTATATCCCTCACAAAAGATTTGATGGATGGAACCGGTATCAAACGGGTCATGTCATGTTCAGTTACGTTGGAGACAATGCTCAAGCGTGAGACCCACTTCGAATTGAATCTGTGTTTATGTCAATAAATTGGTTTCATCATTTATTCAGTTCCTTAGGCTTTGCACTTGAAAGCGGTTAGCCTCATGACCATCACAACAGCGGCGGGTATTTAGCTGAATTGCTCAAGTTCTAATCAATAACGTTGTAGAACGAAGTACGACGTAAGTCTCAGTGTCAGACACAATAGTGCAGATGGTTTATATTAACCCGTGGAATGAAGTACGATGTAAGTCTCCAGGTCAGAAAATATAAGTAAATGTGCAATGTAATATGAAGTACAGTAAAGCTTACCTCAGTGTTAGACACAATAGTGTAGATGGCTGAGAAAGCTAATTCTGTGTACCCTCAAACTGGAGATCTATAAATCCCACAGGACCACTGAGGAACATCCGCAGTGCTTTACAACTGCGTTGAAAGGTACTATCATTGGTCGAGTGACAAGAACGCCGGCTGCGGTCTATTCAGAATTCTTCCATGTGTACATGGAAGCGTATTGGTTGTTACCTCATGTACCTCTCTGATCGGTGACCAACCGTCGGTATAGAAAGGAGACTGCCCTGGAAAGCAATCTTCTTGGAACGCATTACAACCGGTCATTCAAAAGACGTAAGGATGACAGTCATGCATATCAAGCTAGTATATAGTCGTCTTCCTTCCGTTCAGCAATGACCTAGGGTGGCGGATGAAGAGTGGCGGATGTCGCCTTGCCTTAGCCTCGTGTCTCAGCCAAGATAACTCAGTCTTTTTTCAGAGTGTTTGGATAGACAAGGTTGAGAAGGCGACAAGGGAGCCTAGAGACCAGAACAAAACCCATTGGAGACATGTACAAGGAGGCTTTGAAGGATGGACAAGAAGGCTTATGGCGACCACAAGAAGCTCTATTTTAGTCACAATAGTGTCATGTGATGCTACAAGATTAGCGCGGGGTAAGTACAAGATCTTATCTGCTTACAAGAGCATATTTAAGATTCCTCAGGCTTGACAACTGCTGTAACTACGCCTCCCCTTCTCCCTGCCACCACGTTGTCCCCGCGTCTGCTGTTGGATATGGGCGAAAAGAGTGAGTGAAAGCATCCTTATAGTAGATCCAGCGTCTGATGATTTGAACAGCTTACTACGAACGTGAATTGCAAAGACCACTAGCGCACATGCACTTGCTTTCTTATGAACCACCTAATGGCTTGAAATACTTGCCGAACGAGCTACTCTGCAAAATATTCTGGCATTGTACTGTCGATTATATCCCGATATCCGTCAATAGACGTTCCACGCCTCTCATCTTATCTCAGGTGTCGTCGCGATGGCGTTCAGTGGCTCTAGGTTACCCTTGGCTCTGGAATGAAATACTTATAGACTGCGGGGACTGGTCTAATATGTCGAGACTCGTGCGGCTTGCTCATCTGCATCTGGGACGCAGTGGCAACATTCCTATATCCATTTACACCAGCGGTGCCCTTCATCCTTCCAACCCATATCCTTTGGATACAAATGCAATTGATCAGCTGGTTGCCCCATACGCTCCGAGAATTCGCCACATCACGCTGGCTTTCCCTCTCGACTGGATGAACAATTTCCTCCAAAACACTTCAAGCATTGACTACGTTCAGTCCTTGGAGTCCCTCAGGCTTGTCTATCATCCAACTGGGAGTGCTTTGCAGCCAGGAGGCAACAACTTCTTCATGCACGCGCCCCGGCTATGTAAAGTGGAACTAGAGTACGCGTCCGGATTGTGGAAGTATATAAGCCCGAACACGACTCACCTTCCGTGGTCGCGAATCGAGGAACTCAATCTCATCCATATCGTCGCATCTCCGTTGTATCTCCAGTCAATCCTCGTCCAGTGCAGTAGCCTTCGAAAATGTACGCTGAGTATCATCCAAGTCTCCGAGGAGATGCCGAACCATGTTAACCCATTCCATTTTCTCGTATTTCACCTTCCTCCTGAATTTCACCATCTTCCTGAATTTCAACCTCCTCCTGAATTTCACCTTCCTCCTGAATTTCACCTTCCTCCTGAGACTCCTCCTCCTGAGACTCCTCCTCCTGAGACTCCTCCTCCTGAGACTCCTCACAATCATGTCTATCTTTCGAGCATCAAGCACTTGACGTTGTACAATCCTAATGACTTCGACTACATCCACTACCTTGCTGGGTTACGAATCCATTTTACTTCCCTTGAGCACTTCAGCATCACGACAGATGACAATCCAATGAACGGCAGACGTTGGTCTCGCTGGCAATTCAGAGCGCTCATAGCACAAAACACTGTACCTCTTCTTTCTGTCTCGACTCCTGCCGACATTAGCGAGGACGATATTGAGTATATACTTGGAGAGGTCCCGTCATTGGTAGAGCTAGATGTTAGCAAGGGTAGTTCTATCTCTGAGACGACAATAAGGCTGATGTTGTGTGGGTATTTGGGACCTCAGCTTGAGGTTTTGAAGTGTGCAGTTGCACCCGAGTTGTTATCGTATTTCCTCGATATGTTTGAGTGTCGGATTGCTTCACAAAGGTCACGGTATAGAGGCTTCAAGCAGGCTGTTATTCGGTGTCCGAAGGACTCTGATGGATACAGAGAAGTCCGAGAACGTATCGAAGAGTTGCGGGGTTTGGGACATGATATCATTATTGTGGATGCATAGGGTTCGTGTTCTTCGTAAAGGCTTGTTGTTTTTTGCTGATCGTAAGTGGATAGGTTATATATCTGTGGAGTGTGAGACTCACGAAGAGCTGGAATCTGAAGGACTTGTATGTACTTTTATCAAGGTACCCGATTGTGCTGTCAAGTGCTGTAAAAATGACGAGGAACCCTGGACCCCTATCTTTACAAGGACACACATAAAGAACAAGGCAAATTATATACTTATTAATAGCTATACGTCAAATGCAATTATATTTCATTATCCGTGAACATTGGATGTGATACGACGTTGTTAAGCTCCACCTGCGTTCCCTTTATCACATTGGTTCGATCTGACCTTGTCACATCCGTTAGGATCGGGTGGCGCGATTGAGTCTACTTGATTATTAAATCTTCGTGTACATTAAGCTTTATCTCTTCTAGGAGCTACCCCACTTCCTGTGATTTTGTATACATGACAAGCAGATTGCCCGGACTATTCTGGTAGTTCCTTTAAATCTACAATCTAGTTCTCTCACACACTCCTCGAACCAACAATGCAGATTGCCCGGACTATTCTGGTAGTTCCTTTAAATCTACAATCTAGTTCTCTCACACACTCCTCGAACCAACAATGCATAATTGGACCCTGAACACAGAAGAGCGGCCACCTGATTGAAGTATGGGTAGATGGAGTGTCAGGTTGACGCAAGACTGACCGACATGAAAGTACAAATCGGTCAGTTGTGTGATTTTCAGGGCTTAAATAATCATCCCGAGGCCTGATATCGATATCGAGCACAATGGTTGATTTTGGGGTACTTTCCAACCGGAGATATATCAGGCGGAGAAGCGGAAGCATTTTCAGCCTCAGCTTGAGAAATATGTTTCAGTCTTCGGTTTCACCCCTTCTGAGGCTTGAATATTGGAACGGGTAGTCTGAGGTGCATGGAGAACAACGACGGGTCGTCATGGAAGAACATGTAAGACGGACCGAGCATGGCTTTCTTTGTTGAACGAGTCCGTGTTTCATATATTTGTTTATTATCTGGTTTCGATCACGCGGTCACCTGATTGTTAATTTACTCGAGTCAGAGTTATAAAGACCGCATGTTTCCCAACCCCAGCCTCTGAGTACTGAGTTCTGAGTTCTGAGTCTTTGTCGTCGTCTGCATAATGTCTGGTCCTCGCGTTGCATTCGCCAACTCGACAAATCTCCCTCGCAGCTCTCGTCCCTCTCCCTTTTCCAAGCTCAGCTCCAGAAAGTCTCCTCCAACATGTACCGTCTCCCTTGCCAATATCAGCACAAACGATATTCCAATCTCCCTCTCATCGTTGCCCTTTACAAGTCCTTCCTTTCCTTCACAAAATCTAATTCCATTCCCTTCGTCTTCTGTGGATGCTGCTGGCTCCTCCAGTAGCCAGCCTAATCGTTCTTGTCTTCAATTACTCAGGTCATCGTCGGGGGTACAGCCCAGAAACCGCGCATATTCCATACAGAACCCGTCTCAGGAAAGACGGAAACGGTCTACCACACGTCTACTCCAACCGGCGATCCTCAACGCATCTCAACAGTCCTCAGCTCCCGAACAACCGCCTCGCAAACGCCCTCGGTTGCAGAAATCATCTCCCGACAAAGCAACGAAGCCAGCACCGTTTCACTCTTCCGACCTTAAGACTTTTGCGATGGTTCAGCGCTCCATTGCAGAGCAGGTGTTGATGCGTAGGCAGGCGTCGGCGGGTGCATCCTCTTCGCAGGCTGCGGTTCTTGACAATCAGGATAGACTCCTAGTGAACCGTCTGCGAACACGCCTTATTGCCCAGGGCATCAAGGAAACAGAACTTGTTGATTTGGAAAGCGAGTTGGACACTGACTTGATGGATGTTGATAGAGGAAACCATCTGTCTACTTCGATTGACTCTGTCGATATGGATATCGATGAAGAGGTTACTGTTCGGTCCGACTCCCTCCTTTCCTCCTCGTCCTCACCGCGCCGATCGCCACCTTTGGCTCCTGACTGCGTCATGAGCCCTCCGCAGCTTGTAGCTGCTCTCATATTGCGGAACCACACCCGGAAACCGACTCGTTTCTCCGCAAGTCCGGAACGAACGAGGAAGCCGTCGCCCCTTGCGAAGTCTGCTTCGTGAGGTTCGATCCCTTTCATTCATATTTCTTTCACTGTTTCACAGTGGTCGCTGGGCAGTGTGTAATCGGCCGTGGTCATGGGATCCCCTCATTTGCCTTTCCGCAGCTTGAAGCTGCTACGTCGCTTTCGTCGCATTGCATTTGTTGTCCTTGTTTTCGCCAAAAAACTTACCCACAATACTCCCGATCCGATTCGCGCCCGCGCTCGGCCACGAGTGCGACTCTCCGCCTGATTGTGTGGCCGTTGATGCCGTACATCATCTTTCATGACATTGATGGTCACGAATTACTGGCATTGTCCAGCAACAAATACTTAGCATTACATACTTAATCTAATCACCAATACCACACTCGTTTACTAGGTACCCATATCTTGATGATGACTTTTTTTTTATTACCCTATCAACTCTCACTGGTCAGAGTCCCGGTCAACAGACAAATTTGTTCACATTTTGACACGTTTACGCGACGTGTTTTGTCATGTGATTCATCTCCGCCGGTCACCGGTTTGCCGGCCGCGAACATCGCGCGTGTCGAATAACCTCGGAACGATACTTTGAAAATCCCTTCCGGCGTTAGGCTTGGACTCTATCGCGAAGTGTCCACAAGGCTACCCTCTCTCATGACCCAGCAACCTTGTTAAGTTTAACCAAACTTGATGCGATTGATGAAATGCATCGTCATGCCATGGTCAAGGATTTTTTTAGAATACTAAAAATGGACATCACATGCATCATCTCGAAGTTTAATTTCTCCCTCTCTCTCTCTCTCTGTGGTGTCACCTCCGGTATCGGCAGTTTGCTTCAAACCCCCTTGCTAAAGCAAGAGAGCTCGGAAGGGTCTAGTGCCCTCTGGGTGCTCGCCACGAGGGTTGACCCGGGGAGTTGAGTAATACCGACGGCAGAATGTTTTTCCTCCCCTCAAGTCTTTATGGGTCTATTCCCACGGCACTGGAGTTGTGGATGACTGACACTAAGGAGTTTTCTTGTGGTACAGCCCGTCTTGACGAATCTTACGGTTTCTCGGCTACATGAGGGACGGTAGTACTATCATTCCGTATCTGGGGATAGTGTACTTCTCAAAGCATCTACGACTTGAAAACGAGCTGTACGTCTAGCTTGCACGGGGTCTGGGAGGTATTCAAAGCGAACAACGTCATTCAGAGTGCAAGCCTCTGGGATGTATGAGTCCACCTATGGAAAAGAGGAAAGTTTATGTGGAAGAGAGTAGACAGCGGACCGTAGGGTTGCGAAAGCTTGGTGAGATAATCCTCCGACCTACGTATGACCGATTTGAGATATGATGAAAGTGTGCGCCCACAACCATATTCCTATCGTTATCTCATCGCTGGACCTACGCGCACCAATATGGACAAAAGACAGTAGTTTTTTAACTGTTGTCGCCCACGTGGAGTTCAACGAGGGAAGTTGAACTTGAGGTGAGCACACTAGTATTATTTTGTCCATACACAATATAGACGACTTCCCCCGCGTGAACCTCGGCGGAGATTTCATCGTCGCCTCGCGCTGAGTCCGACCTTGCTCGCGCACGTCCGAGACATCCGTTCGTCAAGATATTAAGTACGGCATGTTAAGTGCAGTGCAGGCTCAGGACACAGACATCAAATGGGGGGGCTCATGATGCATAGTGCTGAGTTTGCCTTGAGTATGTCCTCCGATGAGCAAGTAACATAATGCTGATATCATTGGGGACTATGAGAGATTGTTTTTGTAAAACCAGTCCAAGGGACACTCGAATCCGAGCATGGTCGCTTACATCTCTTTCAGTGAGCCTTTGCATTCGCAATGTTTCCTAGATTGGATCGAGGAGCATGACTTTGAAGGGTGATTGAAACCTTACCTCATTTAAAGAGTGTAGAGTATGGTATGGTAGCTGCATCGAGTAGTAGTTCTTTTCCCTACGGAACCGGGAATATCGCTTGTCCCATTCTGTTCCGCGTGTCGAGTAAGTAGGACAGAACGAATCCATGTGCGATGCTTCTGCAACACTTACCTGTTTGCTTAATACATTACGTGTTCAAAGTTGAATGAATGAATTCTAATTTAAACCGCCGGCAAGCTACTAATGCAGTACTAGTGAGTTAAGAGGCGGAGAGGTCATGTGTCCTCTACTTTGTATCTTTTCGGTCTATTCCTTTCCCGTGTAAATGTAGAGTGCGAAATATATTTTCCCTCGCAGATGAGTTTTCATAGTCAGTGAAGATGACGTTCAGTGCTTAGCGCTTAGCGCTAAATGTCACGCGCCAAAAATGACGACGGGAAAGCGGCTTCCGGAGTTCCTTTCCAGAATATTTGTCCCTCACGGGTTAAAGGTTCTTGTTGCCAACTTCACTTCCCGTTTCTGCATGGCAGCTAATAAAGTTTCTCGCGTACTTGCAGGACGCTATCCTCCGCCTGGAACATCGCCCATCGCGGATGCAATTCGTGCCCGCCGTGGTCCTCGAGGGATTACACCGTTAGACGCTGCTCTTCTTCATGTTCCACCAGTAGCAGGAGGCTGGAATTCCCTCCTTGGAGCGGTAAGGTCTCAGGGAAAACTTCCAGGAGATGTTCGTGAGCTTATGGTGTGTTTACAATCTATGCAAAAGCGAATTGCGAAAGATAGTCTATGATCATAGATTCTTCGCGTTGCAGCTGTTAATCGTGCAGCATTCGAGTGGATTCAACACGAGAAAGTGGGACGCGAAGTTGGTTTGACAAGTGCACAGCTCTATATCGTGCGAGATGAGGCAACGCCGTTGCCTCCGGCTCTAGGAATTCTTACAGAACTCCAAACTTCGGCTCTTATGTTTGCAGATGCCAGCACGAGAAAAGTGAAAGTGGGGGACCAAATTACCAATGCCCTGATCAAGGATCTGAAGGTTCTGGCTCGTCAGCAAAATGCCGAAAACATCGAAGAGAGGACAGAGGACTTGTTTGCTGAGGCGGCTTTAGTCGTTGCGGTTTATAACATGGTTTCTCGATTCCTTGTCGCAACGGACGTCGCAGGGTTGAGTGACGATCCAGTTCCGTGGCCGATTGAGCGCAAGGAGGTACGAATTTCTCTTTTTAATTTACATTCTCTGATTTCCACTTCTTGCAGCACTTCGTCCCTCTTCCTAACTCACATATGATCCATGCTGTTACTATTACAACCTCTGCAGACGCGCCTTGGATTGTCTTCGCCAACTCTCTTCTTACAAACCTCCATATGTGGGACCTCGTTATCCCACACCTCATTTCCGATTCGCCTAACATCATCACTGGAAAGCCCCGGAAACCCTATAACGTGTTAATTCACTCACAACGTGGCCACGGAAAATCCACTCTTCCAGATTTTCCGACTGTCACCACCATCGTCTCTCTTGCGTCTGACATCGCCCATCTCCTTTCAGCATTGAAAATCCCAACACCAGTACACGCCATAGTCGGAGTATCTCAGGGCGGGGCTGCCTCGCTTGCCTTTGCGCGGAGTTATCCCGAACTCACACGCAGTATTGTCGCATGCGACACGTCCCCCAAGACAGCACCGGGTAACAAGGAGGCTTGGGCTGGCAGGATTGGAGTAGTCTACGGTGGTGTTAGCGCTGAGGAAATCCTGAAGGAGGGCGTCAAAGATGGAGAGGTCGGCAAGGGGGCGGACTATGCCGTTCAGGTCGGGATGGGCAAGTTGGCGATGATAACAGTCCCGAGATGGTTTCCTCAACCGTCAAAGTGTGCTGAAAAGAAGTCGGAGAGGGGAGAGCGGCACCAGTGGGTAGCGGAGATGATCGAGAATACGCCAGTTGATGGGTTTGTCGCTGGGGCCGAGGCGCTCTCGGATTACGACCTTCATCAGGGTATGTGGGGTTCTACATTTCTTCAGTAATCATGATAACATGCTTATAGCGGATGATCGATCTCGAACTCTATTTACGAGCTCAATTGAACGCGTCCTTTTAATTGCTGGCAGCCTTGACGGTGGAGGTAACATAGGAAAAGGGCTCCAGCGTTTAAGGGAAGAATGGAACACTGTCAGGTGTCAGAATGCAGACGTGAGCCCTGTGGAATATGTGGAAATTCCCTCTGCTGGACATCTCCCTATGATTGACGAGGCGGAATGCTTTGGAGAGGAACTATCTAGTTTCTTGGACAGTTTTCGATTGTAAGAGCTTTTCACAGGGAAATTCTATTGTGTACGGTTGCCTCTAGTGTTTCAAATCACGCCTTCCTTGAAATCCACGTCTCCATGTCTCCGCAAGTGCAGGTGTCACGTGGTATCTGCGTCGGCCGACTACTTAACCCTGCGTTAGGGGTGACCATACTTCTCTTTTTTTTTCTCCTCAGCTTTTCAACTACATCCTCACCACATCCTTATCTCCTTCTTAGGTCATCTTAGCCATCACTTTGACCTATCGCCGAGTAAAAAAGCGGCTGTTTTCACCACATCCTTATCTCCTTCTTAGGTCATCTTAGCCATCACTTTGACCTATCGCCGAGTAAAAAAGCGGCTGTTTTTCCCGTTGAAACCTTTCACCCTCCTGCCAAAACCGACGCAACAAGCTTCAAAGGTGCTTTGGCGATCGTCATCTCCCAGTCGATCTTACATAACGTGCTTTTGATTGACACCGATATTTTTGATTTGTGATTCGCAGATACTGTAGCGTGTCACGATCTGCAAAGGTGTCCCTATGTGCAAAATGCAATGCTCAACTGAGTGTGCTCAGCTGTTAAGTCCAGGAAAAATCTCATAGCTACATATAATGTATTTCAAGCGTTCCTTGTAGTTTTTGAGAGAGATAATTGAGAACTAAAAATGTGGTAGGCGCAAGAGTGCAAAATCAGAGGGAGGTTTGTCACTAACCGGAGCTCGGTCAAGTGAATCAAGATTGACTGTGAAAAATCTAACTACACAAAATGTTTCCATACATATCAAATGGCTTGGAATTCACATTCCGAAGTATATTGGGGAGTAGAAAGCTCAGAGGAAGAGACATTCTTCAGGTCGATGAAAGAGAGTGTGACAGCTTGGGGCAGTTGAAGTTCCACATACGGCTGGAACGGCATAGTCAAAATGCGCACTAGCGCCATGACACTCCGCTTTTTTTTTTCAATGTTCTGCTGAAATGGTTCACGCTGCCGTCTACTGCAATACTGTTCACCCTGACACTGAGGCTTCTTGGCCTCTCTCTTGAAGGAAAGAAGATTGACCTACAGCAACGTATTGAGGATGAATTTGACAGACACCCTGAGATGAAGGATGAACCACAGTATTCCGGATTGTTTAAATGATCACAGAAACGGCCCGCTCCGTTGAATGAGGACACTGTCGAGGGATCAAACAACGCATTAGATACGCAGCCGCCATTACAGCGCCGCCGCCTCAATACCACAACTGATAACACACCTAGGGATCAAACAACGCATTAGATACGCAGCCGCCATTACAGCGCCGCCGCCTCAATACCACAACTGATAACACACCTGTTTCACTGTACTCGATGGGGCCAGCCCTTACTCCAGCCCCTCCTGCTCCTGTACATTTCTTGACCCCAGGCATTCCCACAAGTTATTCTACTGGTTCGTCCACGGTACAGCACCCAGCCTACTATTCCATTAATTCCTTACATGCTCATAACAGTACTTACTATAGTAGATTTTGTCAATAGAAGCATTGATTCATTGACAGATAAGGTGTACACATGGTTACTAATGCCTGGCTTGTGCGCGATGCACCATCTAGCGTCCAAGGCAAGTCGAGTGGAGCTAGAATTGGGACTGTGACCCGGTGTGACGGATTTTGCACTTCCCGGTGCTTTTGGTACCTCTCACTCGGTCATTGACCGACACAACTTATGCAATAGAAAACTCCAAACAAAAATTACTAGTCCGTAGCCAAGATGCATATTGAGATGACCTGAAAGTTTGAAGGCCATACACCTCGAGTACAAGCCTACAGAAAAAAAATGGCTAAAATTTGCATTTCCCGGCACATGACAGTAATACCCCAAAAGCCCGCCGGCTGTCAGCTCAGTGACATCGTGTATACTTGTAAAAAAAGTGTATTACTCTGAATTCGCATGGTTCACAGCTATTGCGACGGAGTCCCGGTTCCTTGTTTTCTCATATATGTCCCTTGCAATATAATATATATATTTCTCCATTCCATTGCAATCAAAGCAGCTCCCGGAGTCCTTCTTTCTCGTAACGCCAAGGCTCCCGGAGTTCCTATGACCGTTACAGTTGTGGATTAAAGGTTCAGGCCATTTCTTGTCTCTTCGATTTTTATTCCGCATGGCAACTGACAAGGTTTCTCGTGTACTCGCAGGGCGCTATCCCCCGCCTGGAACATCGCCCATTGCAGACGCGATTCGTGATCGCCGTGGACCACACGGAATCACGCCGTTAGACGCCGCTCTTCTTCATGTCCCACCAGTCGCAGGTGGCTGGAATACCCTCGGTAGTGCGGTAAGATCTCAGGGAAAACTTCCAGGAGATGTTCGTGAGCTACTGGTATGTTTTAAGTCCTATCCAACCTCAAAGAGAGGATAGATTACCATTATAGATCCTTCGCGTTGCAGTTATTAATCGTGCGGCATTCGAGTGGATTCAACATGAAGACTTAGGACGTGAAAGTGGTTTGAACAACGCACAGCTCTATATTGTGCGAGATGAGTCAACACCGCTCCCTCCGGCTCCAGGAATCTTTTCGGAACTCCAAACTTCGGCTCTCATGTTCGCAGATGCCAGTACGAAGAATGTGAAAGTGGGGGACCAAATTACCAATGCTTTGAAAAAGTATCTGGGGGTTTTGGCTCGTCATCAAAATGCCGAAAACATCGAAGAGAGAACAGAGGACTTGTTTGCTGAGGTCGCCCTAGTCGTTGCGGTTTATAACATGGTTTCTCGATTCCTTGTCGCAGCAGATGTGGCAGGTTTGAGTGACGATCCAGTTCCGTGGCCGATTGAGCGCAAAGAGGTACGAATTTCTCTTTTTAATATCCCTACTTTGATTTCCACTTCTTGCAGCACTTCGTCTCTCTTCCTGACTCACATATGATCCATGCTGTTACTATTACAACCTCTGCAGATGCACCTTGGATTGTCTTCGCCAACTCTCTCCTCACAGACCTCCACATGTGGGACCTCGTTATCCCACACTTCATCTCAGATTCGCCCAACATCATCACTGGAAAGCCCCGGAAACCTTATAACGTGTTAATTCACTCACAACGTGGCCACGGAAAATCCACCCTTCCAGATTTTCCGACTGCCACCACCATCGCTTCTCTTGCGTCTGACATCGCCCATCTTCTTTCAACATTGAAAATCCCAACACCAGTACACGCCATAGTCGGAGTATCCCAGGGCGGGGCGGCCTCACTTGCCTTCGCGCGGAGCTACCCCGAACTCACACGCAGTATTGTCGCATGCGACACCTCCCCCAAGGGTAACAGGGAGGCTTGGGCTGGCAGGATCGGAGTGGTCTACGGTGGTGTTAGCGCTGTCGAAATCCTGAGAAAGGGCGTCAAAGATGGAGAGGTCGGCAAGGGAGCGGATTATGCTGTTAAAGTTGGCATGGGCAAGTTAGCGAATAGCATGGTTGTCAGGTGGTTTCCTCTGCTATTGAAGGATGTTGAAAAGGAGCCTGAGAGAGGAGAGCGGCACAAGTGGGTGACAAAGATGATTGAGAACACGCCAGTTCATGGGTTTGTCGCTGGGGTCGAAGGGGTTTCGGATTACGACCTTTATCAGGGTATGTGTGGGTCCTGCCTTCTTCCCTAGTTATCCTAAACAAGCTTATAGCGGACGAGAATTCTCGAACTCTCTTTACCAGTCCTGTTGAACGTGTTCTTCTACTTGCTGGTAGCTTTGACGGCGGAGGCAACATAGGAAAAGGGTTACAGCATTTAAGGGACGAATGGAACACTGTTAGGCGCCAAGGTAGGAATGCAAAGCCTGTGGAATATGTGGAAATCATGTTTGCCGGCCATCTGCCTATGATTGACGAGGCAGAGCGCTTTGCAGAGGTCCTACGTAGCTTTCTGGACAGTTTTTGATATCATCCTGAAGATAATCGTGTTTACGAGCAGTGATACCACACACTCTGCACGGTCTTTCTCAATCATTGATAGAACTTTTGAAAATTGGATCCTGTGTTGTAACCATCGTCCTTGGTTCCCTTGACTACTCCAATGGTGATGAACGTTTTTGAAGACATATGCAGACTATGGCTCTACAAAAATCCCTTTGTACTGGTGTATTAGAAGCCTATCTTGATCTGTGGTTTCATGCAAGCTCAATGCTGCCCGGTCGTACTTGTTTTCTGCCGAAAACGCTGTAATCTTTTTTCCCCCCCTTTTTCAAAATTACTTTTTCCGCTTACAAGTTCCATTCCCTAGTCAATGGTCTGAAACTGTTGGGGAAGGAGGCAGAATTTGTCACAGGCACACTAAGTGGCGGCTATAATAAAAAAACGTCGACCTTTCATCATGAATCAAAGGAGTATTGATGCCAGGAGTTGAAGCAGCTCTATCAAAGTCACAAATATCAACAGACTCATGCGAGGTGTTGTTATATGTATTGTTATATGTAATTCAGTGCTACAGGCGCCACTGAAACATTAGATAGTATGATAGACAGTGAGTTTAACGTCACGATTCTCGCCCTGGATGAAACCTGTTTTTCAGAAATGCATTGCCTTGGGTTGCTTCAGGATCTTCCATGCACGTAATACAGAGAACATCAACCTTTCACGATTTGCGATCGGTTTGCATGAGATCGAAGTGTCTACTTTGCGTATGACTCCGGTTCATCCACTAATTAGATGATTGAATGCAGACGTGGTTGTCTCCGGAGACAGTGAATAGTGTGCCAGTGAGAAGAGTGGCGCATCAAACCTTGCGCGATGATCCTGCTTCTGGATTTCAGAAACTGATGGATCATCGTCCAAGGTAGGAGATCCAGCGTATACACACGATCGCGTTACTGCCCTTCTGTGGAAGATATTATACAGGCCCTTCCGCCACTTCTATACCTGGAAAATGAGGAACAGCTTCACTCAAGGGATGCTCCTCATAACGGTGCCAAGCCCGGGAATTTCTGTGTTCTATCTTCCCAAACTTCCAGGTTGACACGAAGCCTAACTATCACCTTAAGGCAATAGACTTCTGGCTTAGTTTCCTACTTAGCTCCCACAAAACCCTTACTGATGATCATAATGCTGGTATCGGAAATAGAGATTTCCTGAGCATTTTTGGACATCATTGCATCATCAGTACATACGCTGTACCACGATACCTCGACCTCAGCTACTGCGAATGACATCAACTCCTGCTTCAGTTCTATCCTAGGAATTGACTACTCACAATTGTACAAGAGACAGATGTCGAAGAAATTACATTTTCATGGTTTAATATCGTCGCACCATGGCTTTATTTCGTAGTTTGGGTGACATTCCAGCTTGGGGTTATTGCGTTTCTTGAGGTTTGGTGTCCTGCATCTTGGCAGGCGTAATAGAATGCGTGCATCTCGATATGTCAAAAATCTAGTTTGTGAATGATCCTGCGTAACGGTTGCCAAGGCAAATCTTCTCAGATCAAGATGAATAAAAAGTTTGGGAGCAACGATAGTGACAATACTTGCCAAGACGCCATTTCAACAAAAATGAAAGACGGAAATTGATAATGTTGATAATGTAGCTGCTTTTCATTTGTAGTACAATGGCTGCACCTTCAAAGGCAGACAAATAAGCGTGATACGAAATTGTCACTAAGAAGACTGAGGGGGAGGCGGGTGCTCCCTGTAGCAAAGCAGATCGTTCCCTCCGGGAATCCATGGAGGTATCTCCACCTTATCTGGTGCTGAGAAACGAGGTGTCGAGTCTTCCAAACAAGTTATCGCTCGTGATGTGCAATCACTATCTTTTGAAAGTCCTAAGGCGTGGACGCCACCATTCTTCGAAAATGGATGCTCAGACCTCAGTACAAGTCAGCAGACCGTTTGATATGAACGTACCTTGTAATACCGGCAGATATGTGGGGGAGTTGGCGTCTCGGGAAGAGCTATACTTTGAGGGATGGTTGCGCAGTGTGAGTACTGTTTCAAACTTACACGCAGTCAAATATCGAGTATGGGCCATCGTCTGGTGTAGAATGAGGCGATGTAATTAAGACATGCCCATTTATGCCGGTAGTGGGACAAGAAAAGTGGCACGATACGGGGGCGGCAACAGTGACGTCGCATAAAAAGAGCAAAACACTGAAGATGAATTGGGTATAAAGTCCGATTGACCGCATGGATGTCCATCGTGGTTGGCACTCGGGTTGCTTGCCTAATTGTTTGAGATTATTTACGTCATTCAAATTGGTGATACAAATAACGAAGACACTTGAAAGCTGTTAGCAGCTTGCGTAGAGTATAATGTATAATGAGGCATTCCAAATATCCATAGCGACAAATAATATTAGGATACATTCAATCATCATCATCGGAAAACAGGGAAATCGGTCTGTCCAGCGGAGCCGGAGAATACTCAAGTCCTAACGACACAACAGTCACAGGCGAAGAATCGCGGTCCAACGACCTTGAGTTCAATCTACTGGATGCAACAGGCGTAGACAACGACTGTTCCGGTCTGTCCAGCGGAGCCGGAGAATACTCAAGTCCTAACGACACAACAGTCACAGGCGAAGAATCGCGGTCCGACGACCTCGAGTTCAATCTACTGGATGCAAAAGGCGTAGACAACGACTGTTCGGATGGCCCTTGAATGACTGTCACGAGATTGGCGTGGTTAGGTGAAAGCAGGACCGGAGTGACGGTTGTTCCTGGGGAAGCGTTGGTCGGAGACTGTGACTTTTGAACTAGGGTGAGCAGACTGTGAAAATCAAATCAGAAGTCTTCTTACCGGAGTTTCAACATCCATATCGAGAACCGTAACATCTGGAGTCGAACTTTGTATTGTCGCTCTACGTCCAGTATCTGGATTTTCTAGATCATGGGTGGCCCTACAGTAGATGTCTACTGTTGATCGCGTGCGAACAGCTCCGTTCGAGGTATCGCGTTGACTGTCAGTAGTCTGGTAGATATAATGATCCCTCTGCTCGGAACGAGATAGATATTCATGATCGTTTGATGCTTCGACAGTGGGCGGTCTGACGATATCAAACTCGGATATACGAGTTGATCTCTGGGACACTGCCGATAAGGCAGGGGTGTCATATCCACTCCTTGCATCTTCAGTGGACATAGCATGATCAACGTGGTCGTTGTGCATAGTTGGCCAGACATTGAGCATGGTATCCGGTATAACTCTGAACGTGATGAGAAAGCTGAGCTTCGGAAAGTTGTAGTGTAGATAGAAACTTGCCTGGATGGTATTGGAGATCGACCACGTTCTTCTCTCTGATTCACCATTGTTCCTTCGGCATTCCCTGAGCGTTGATCGTGACGCATAGCCAACACGTTCAATCTACCTCTCTCCAAGCCCAATGCCCAACCATCTCGCCTTCCTTGTTCTCTCGCCTCTTTAATCGCGCGTTGCAAGAGCAACTCTCTGATATTCTCTCGATCCCTTGCACATCGCTCTTCAGCTTTAATACGTGCTTTGTCGGCCTCATCGGCGATAATTTGTGCACGACGAATTTCTGGACAAATTAATGAGTAGAACGTCACCAGAACGAGAGATGCAGGACCTTTATGAGCGAGATCGAGTTGGAATTTATACGTCCTCAGCTCGGCATTGACGCGTAACAGCTCTGCCTGGGCTTGGAAATGAGCCTCACGTATATTAAGTACTTGTGTAAGGATAGCTTCAGAATTTCTTGAATCTTTTGCGAGTCGAGCTTCAGCCGCGTTAGCTCTCGCAGTTTCAAGGGACAAGAGACGCCGGACGACATTAAGATTGTTGCTACTGGTGAGGTGGGAGCTCGAGGGTTTCTTTTCTCTTCTTTGGGCGCTTTGGGCGTTGTCTCGCAGTTGTGGCAATACATCTGCATAGGACGGACGAGGGTTCAAGTTAGGCCCACCTTCCGACCTTGGGGTGGAAACATTGTTTTCGATGGTATCCATTGGGATGTCAACTTCTATAGATTGAGGATATGAAACTGCTGGGAACGGTGAAGTACGCTGCCGATAACGTGGCGTCCGGAGGGGAGGCTCACCTAAGTCTGTCGAGGTCCTACTTGAGTCTGTGTTTGGCATTCGCCGATGAGTTGGATGTTGAGAAAAGTATGATCTACCGCGGGGTTGAGGTGGCAACGAGTATGCTGGCGGATGCACTCACTCATCTTTTTCGACCATCCTGGATACTGGAGAACGACGTAGAGGTACCTGTAAGGTAAGGACGAGGCGAGAGTCCGTGAAGGGCTGCAGTCGTTTATAATCCTTGTACCTCATGTATCCGCCATCACTGATTACACAGTGCCTGGATGCTATCCTCATGTAGAGAACTAAGGAAATCAATTGTCGCGACGGATAAGGGTTACTGAGCGCATGTGTGACGCTCATATGATACACGCGGTGTGTGCATTGTAGACAGCGTGTTTGCATGCATGAGCCACACTTTGTTGCAGTCGATTGCACAGATAATCACAGGCTGAAAGCACTGAGGAGACTTATAGTTTAGACGTGTATGCCCGCAGCTGGGTGTTAGTGTTCAATAGTGATTTATCAGAGAATATCTGTACTACGTACCTAGGTGTTCATGTTCAATAGTAAAGAACACAACCCGGCTGGATCACGTGATACAGATCTCAACACTCTTTCAGGTATGAGCGAAAGAGGTCAAATATTCTTTTCAATACAAATCGCAAGGTAGTCCGTGGTCAGAAACGACGTGCAATGCTTTTCTCAACGAACAACAAACAGTAACATAGACGAGGAACGAATAAAGATGCAAACACTGCAGGCTCTTAGCTTGTTAACTATAGATTCGCATCAATTTTTTTGACGTTCAGGCCTCAAAATGATTGATGCTATTGGGAGGAACTCACCGATACTAACTGCGTTCCATATTTGGATGATCAACGGTATCATTTCCGACAAATATCCATAACTCCAGCAGAAAGTTAGAGTATCCATTTACCTGGGGTTCTGATAAGGTGTACAAACTTACAAGTAGAAATAGGTAGCATTAAATTGACTTCCTAAAAACACCTATCATGCGATTGATAGAAGGTGCGCCAGATGCAATCCGCCCATCGGCTTCGCGGAAATACTAGCTTCTCATATGTCCTTGTGACCTTGGCTGCTGTCGCGTGAAGTCCTCACCTGGTGAAATCAAGCATTGACGAATATTTGACCGAAGCAAGACCGGAGCCAAAGGTTGAATTGCATTACGTAATAAATAGTTTTGCCTAAAATGGAACACGTGGTGTCTAAATTGTACCCAACGAACCAGTTGACCACTATTTCATTGGAACAGAAGACGATAATATCCTGACCGTTAGGCACAGTGGACTAAGCACTGGTAACTGCTGGTCATTTTTATAGCGGGGAACCGAATCAGTACATATATGAAGCACAAAATGAAGCACAAAATACCCAAGTCCTTCCTCACTTCATCGTAAGGAAGTCTGTTGTCCTCTCAAATCGTAATTTCGTTATCCCCAATGGTGAAGAACGGTTCTACTGCTAGGTATGCTCGCCGAGTTTTTGCTACCTGTGAAAACCAAGCATAATCTAATAGCTGATCCTTCAACCATGGATCCAGACTGGGGACATGTTCGTCAATTCATCGGATACTATCCGCTCATAATCCGAAGAAAAGTGTCAAGACCTAACCTCGTGCGACTTTTCCCTATTTACCGGTCAAATTGAAGGCAACGGTGTAAAACATCAGTATAAAAGTCATTTCCTGACGACCACTTGATTGTATCAGTACTATGCGTCTTTCGTGGCCATTTGTCGCGCTTTCCTCTTTGCTTTCCGCTACAACACTGGTATATGCCCACTGTAAGGATATCCTATGGTTGTCTGAAGGCAAACTTCTTCACCTCTCCAGACACATTTCCTTCCCTCGTTGTAAATGGTGTAACTACTACGGCATGGGTCAACGTCCGCAGAACCAACAACTACAACACTCAGGCTCCAGTATGCTTGAAGATACAAGTTACAATGACTCTAACCTTGCGTTCAGGTTACTGATGTCACTAGCGCTGACTTTCGTTGCTACACCTCGGAAACTCATGCCACCGCCACAACGATCGACGTCGCCGCTGGTTCCACACTTGGGATCATGAGCGATGGAACAATCTACCATCCCGGCGTAAGTATCGACTCTGCTATAGCAGATCACATTAAGAATTCTGCGTAGGTTGTGAATGTCTATATGGCTCGTGCATCAAACGGTGATGCTGCATCCTTTGCTGGAGACGGTTCTGTATGGTTCAAAGTGAGTGGGAAAAGCCTGTTTGTGAATCTGTTTTTCGGATCAAATTAACTTTCAGGTTTACGAAATTGGAGCCGTTACAAACGGCGGTACTAGTATCAGTTGGCCAGCTCAAAGTCAGTCTCCCTCTTACTACTCGACGCTTTACTAATGTCTTTCACAAAAATAGATCTTCCTGGTGTTTCTTTCACTATTCCTCGATCTCTTCCCTCTGGGCAATATTTGGGTATGGAATAGAAAGTGGAATCTCAAGTTCTACTGCTCACGTAATTATAGTTCGAATGGAAGCGATTGCGCTGCACGCTGCATCAACGTTCGGTGGAGGTTCGTGTGGCTAGCTTTACGCAATATGATCCCCACTGAAATCTTTCTAGCTCAATTCTACATCAGTTGTGGACAGATCAACGTTACTGGCGGAGGTACTACAGTACTCTCTCTCTTGTCCTAGATTTTCTTCTAATGCAAACAGGAAATGGAAATCCGGGGCCCCTCGTCGCCATTCCAGGGGTATACACCGGAAATGCAAGTCTCGTCCTATATTGAAACGCGTATTTCAAACTCATTACGATTATCTGCTTTTCTAGGAGCCGGGAATTCTCATCAATATATACTACCCAGTGCCCACAAACTACATCAGCCCCGGACCTGTGAGTCCTTCGACTTCTGAGACTTTGATAGGCATTCACAGATTTCTTTAGGCCGTATGGACAGGATAAGGAGTCTATATTTTTCCGTAACAAAGTACGCTGTTAGGAATGTGGACTTCTGAAGTTTCGGGCTTGCTACTGGAACGAATTTGAGTAAATTTTAGTGAAATTACCTGTAGACTTGATGTTTTTAAGTGAATATTTCGTCAGTGCAGCTCATCCTGTTACGCTCCCGTATGTCGGTCCATTCGTCAAGACAAGAAAATAGACGGTCCGATTCTGAGACAAGCGATTTATAAGGACAAAGCCGCTCAGTTCCTGGACAACGGGGTCAGTTGAACTCATGCGATGGTCTGTCTGTCAAATACCACTTAAGCATCAAGGGCAGACAAGAAGAAGTGATTATGACATACTGTTAGAGCACGCTGTCTGTAAAGAATTTGTGAACTTCGCAATGTCCTGATCATTAATGCTGATCCGAGATTGGAAATGTTAGCTAGCGTTGAACACATCTATGCTTTATCTGCCTTCGAGTCAGCGGCAATCAGACGCATCGCCAAAAGGAAAGGGAGAAACGGCCGCGGGTACCAGTCGTTTTTGGTATTTCAACTATGACATATATCCAACAAAACTATCAAGGGTGGAATCAGTCCGGCTCGGGGCCGTGTGCATATCCAAGATATCTCAGGGCGATGCATCTACTGAAGGTCGATTTAGGGCGCAAATGTTTGTGTATTCAATTGTTGGATCGTTGATTGATGTACGCAGAGTTGTATCAGAGGGTATCCAGTCAGCGCACAGTCGTCTTGTAGTCTATGCCGACTTCATGATTAAAGGTGGAAAGAAACATTGGTACCGGTATGGACGGTACAACTTTCAGGTTGATACCATGAGGTAATAACCAAGGATGCCAATTGGTATATGCGACGTTATATAAGACTCACTAAGTGCACCTCTGAAATTCATGCGACAAGGTGAGGCAGCTTCAAGAGGGATATAAAAAGTGCGAAGTAGTTGATAAGATAAGATTTGTGATTGTGGTTGAACCAAGACGTTCGCGACGACATTTATTATCAAGTGCTTTTCATCGACTGTCATTTGATATCATAAAGGACCCACAGATAGCTCTTGCCACATAACTCGAAGATTTTCACATGAGACTAGGTGAATTGACTTGGGCCTATCGAGACACCGATATAAGACCAGGGTAACTTGATCTGCTCCTGACACCTGCCTTCAATCGGGGAATACCGCTGCAGCATTCATGGCACCCTATATATCGACTGTGAAGCCTGGGTACTTTGGAAAAGGTTCCGTTCAAGTTGCACCCCCCTTGAACGCAAACGAAGGAGGTACACGGCGACTGGCGAATACATGCGAAACCCTCATCACTCAACCGACCGACGGAGTGGCCACTGTATATGATGTGCTTCAGTACTCTGCCCGCGTCCATGGTAGTCACCGGGCCCTAGGCTGGCGCGACGTACTTGAAATTCACGAGGAGAGAAAAGAAGTGAAGAAGGTTATTGGTGGTAAAGAGGTAGTGGAGATGAAAACCTGGAAGTATTTCCAGCTCAGTGATTATAAGTACATCTCGTTTATCGAGTTTGAGACGATGGTTGCGAACGTTTCTCGTACACTTTTGGATCTGGGACTCACTCCTGACCATGTCTTCAACATCTACGCCCAGACAAGGTCCGTAATTGTCTTTCATCGTGTCGCCCTTGATTAATCCTGAGCCTATTCTAGTATGCACTGGCAGCTGATAGCTCATGCGTGCTCCTCAATTTCGACTACCATTGCCACCGCCTACGACACCCTCGGAGAAGCTGGTCTCACACATTCACTCAACGAACCTGATTGTATTGGCATATTCACTAATGCAGACCTTTTGAAAACTGTTCTGAAAGTCTTGCCCAACGCGCCAACAGTCAAGTTTGTTTTATTCGATGGCGATCCACCCGCAGATCTCGTTGCCGCTCTCCATGACGTTCGATCCGAAATCCAAGTCCTCTCAATCTCAACCCTTCTAGAACGCGGAAAAAACCTTTCAGCTGCTCCGTCATCACTCGATTCGCGTCGTCCAGCGAAAGATACTTTGGCGTGCATAATGTACACTTCCGGAAGTACAGGTACCCCAAAGGGCGTATGCATCACCCACGGCAATCTAATTGCATCTGTTGGTTCCGTTGTCCACCTGTTCGGTCACCACCTCCCCGCTGGGGGGACATATCTTGCATATCTTCCACTCGCACACGTCCTTGAGTATATCGTAGAACTATGTGCTCTCTACACAGGCGTTACATTGGGATATGCCCGTGCCAAGACGCTTACAGACGTTTCCGTAAGAGAGTGTCGAGGCGATCTTGCAGCGCTCCGCCCTAATGTTATGTTCGGCGTCCCTGCAGTGTGGGAGACCATACGGAAAGGTATATCGGCAAAGGTGGCGGAGGGTGGATGGGCAACACAGATGACATTTGATGCAGCGATGGCGTTGAAGAAAGCGGATGTCCCTGTGCTGAGTGGGATTGCAGATAGCGTCATCCTTAGCAAGATTAGGGAGGCGACGGGGGGGCAGTTGATTTTTACGATGAATGGTGGTGCTGCGATTAGTAAGGAAACGCAAGACTTCTTGAGCTTGGCCACAGTACCTATGATGCAAGGCATGTATTCCTCATCCTGTTCTTGTCGCCATATCTTACTAGGAGGGCGAAGGTTATGGGATGACGGAATCCTGTGGCATGTGCACTCTACTCCCACCAGAGCTCCCGGTGGCCGGGTCTGTAGGGCTACCTGTCCCATCAATCGAAATCAAGCTCCTCGATGTTCCCAGCGCCGGATATCACTCAAAGGACACTCCTCCACGCGGTGAGATATGTATCCGCGGCCCATCGGTCACTAAAGGATACTATAAGCGCCCGGACCTTAATGATGATGAGAACATCTTTACAAAAGACGGGTGGCTTCGCACCGGTGACGTTGGACAATGGAATGACGATGGAACGCTTTCGGTCATCGATAGGTACGTTAAGAAGCTAATCTCTAATTTCATTACTCATCTCATCTATTGCAGGGTCAAAAATCTCGTCAAGCTCCAGAGTGGCGAAGTATGTTTTTTTTTTCTCTTGGAGTATGAATTTCATCAATTCTGACTACGGTAATGTATCAGTACGTTGCACTTGAGCGCCTGGAATCCATTTACAAGTCATGTCGCCTCGTCGTCAACCTTTGTATACATGCATCGCCATCGGCTGTGCAACCAATGGCCATCATTATTCCGCACGAACGAAACATTCGCGCGGCGACTGATGCCGATTCTCGTGCGCTCTCGTTCTCAGATCTATGCGCCGATCCGGGTGTGAGAAGATCGATATTGAGAGAGTGCAACGACATTGGGCGAAGAGCTGGTTTAAGACCATTTGAGCTTCTTGCGGCAGTTGTACTCACGCCAGAGGAGTGGACTCCAGAAAACGGGCTTGTCACACCTGCTATGAAAATACAACGTGCGAAGATTGGGAAGGTGTTTGAACAAGAAATCAAGGTTTGTGAAGTGTTATTTCAAACTTATCTGGAGCATTGACTTTTGTTCCAGGAAGCTTACAGGGTCTAAATTACAGAGTTGTACCATTGATGAAGGGAATAGATATCGGGTTTTCATATAGTTTGAAGATTAGCACTGAAATACTTAATCTGTTTTTCTGTTTCTCTCAAAGTACTTTCATCATTTTTCTTAGAAATGACAATAATTATATACTTCTGATGTAAATACATAGAAAAAATAAATGTCCCTCCATTGTGCTCATAAATCATTGTTTCCTTCTGAGAATGATAAATGGAATTATTTTCCACCAGGAAACAGTTTGGAAAAAGGTGTAAGTTTTCTAACTTTGCACTGAGTAAATGTTTATGTAATTCCTCAGGGAATATGATTTAGAAGTGGTATAACATGTTTCTTTCTTATTTTTTCCAAGGAAAACAGCTTCCAGTGCCAGCAGTATGTTGAGAGAAGTAAGGTTCAAGTTGTCTCAGGCACCGTTCCAGCCTTTCTGGCTCATTTTCCCGAATTTTTCGTGCCGTTACAACGAAAAGTTTTTTTGGGTACAACACTTTTTCACATCCTCCTATCCCATTTTATGACAGTACACTAAAAACCGACTTATTTCAAGGCATTCCCCGTATCTAATTTCAGAACAAAGACGGAGCTCCGTAGGAAAACGCAGCAAGAAGTACAGTTCTAAATTTGAGTCTTATCTCCCACCCACGTCATACGTGTTTCCTTGTGTTTCCCATGACAAGTGTATGGCTAATTCCGAAGTTGCATAAATAAACGACTGTCTTCCCAATAGTTCCCGTGGAACTTGAGTCCTTTCGTATATTCTGATATTCTTACTCAGCCAGTATGTCCTCAATGAAAGTTGAATACCGTCAGCTCGGTAAATCGGGATTGAGAGTCTCTGTTCCAATTGTATGTTTTCTTATGTTTTTGAGCCTATTGATTCTATGCGTGTAGGTAGGAGCGATGAGCTTTGGTTCACCTGAATGGGCCGTAAGTATTTTTGTTGGTCTTTACTCCCATCTAAGGCATCTTGAATGCGGAAACTCTTCCAGAATTGGGTAATAGGCGAGGAACAGACATTCAGGGTCCTTGATAGTGCTTGGGAATTGGGCATCACTACCATTGATACGGCAAATGTATACTCCAATGGTGAGTCGGAACGAGTAATTGGGAAATGGATTAAGCAGGTCTGTGGGATTATACTACTGCAATACCCAGAATTTGCAGAGTCCTTACTGGCCCGGTATAGAACAATATCCCCCGCGAGCGTTTAATCATTGCTACAAAGTGCCAGGGTCTCGTTGGAAACTCACCAGGCCTACGTACCATCCTCCACCCAAACCTGGGTGATCAACGTGACTATGTCAACCAGAGTGGCCTTTCGCGTGCAGCGATCTTCAACGCAGTCGATGCCTCCCTTGAACGCCTCAAACTCACCTACGTCGATCTTTTGCAGATCCATAGGTATGATCCTAGAACGCCGGTAGAGGAGACTATGAAGGCGCTTCACGATCTCGTCCAGAGCGGCAAGGTTAGGTACATCGGCGCGAGCAGCATGAGGGCCTGGCAGTTTGCGTTGATGAACGAGGTCGCGGATAAACATGGGTGGACGAAGTTCGTCAGCATGCAAAATGAGTATTCGTTGCTTTACCGGGAGGAGGTACGCCTTTTATTTGTTTATTTGTTCCTTCCCTTTTCAGGCGGTTGATGTCTAACACCCAACAGGAACGAGAAATGAACGCATACTGTAACTTCCACGGTATAGGCCTCATTCCATGGGCTCCCCTCGCCGCTGGTGTTCTCGCGCGTCCTCTTGAAGTCAGTACAACTCGCAGCAATTCGACTAAGAACACAATATTTGACCGCAAGCTCACACCCGACGATCGGGAGATCGTCAAGCGCGTAGCAGAAGTCGCAGAAAAGAAGGGAGTGAAACAAGCTCAGATTGCCCTTGCATGGGTTCGAACAAAGGTAGCTAGTCCAATTGTCGGTGTGAGTTCAGCGGAGAGACTTAAGGAGGCGATTACAACGGGAATTGAATTGAGCGAGGAGGAGGTAAAATATCTTGAAGAGCCGTGAGTACTGAGATCTATCCTTTTCTTGGAGAGGGTTTTTTTTGATGGATTTGATTGTGTGATAGGTATCAGCCTAAGCCTGTTCGTGGACACGCTTAATTCCGTGGGTCAGTGACTCTGATATCTTTACGTTGATGTTTTACTCCGTGAAACTTGTCAATGTCAGTTTTTGTTGCTAGGCTCGGGTAGGATATGTAAGATTGATGAATTCTCTGTCGAGTACAGCCAAAAGGCGGAGCAATTGAGCAGATACCTGTTCAGCTGCAACACACTATATATGTAGCTTATGGGAATGCTGTAAGCTAGGATTACAGGCGTATGAAACAGGATGTTTACACCCCAACCTGTAAAAATGGGACCTGAGAAAGAGCCATGACGAAGATCAACCAGATGCAGAGGGAGGGACTGACCAATTAAAGGAAATGAGCTACAATTCGTGCCAAAGGCACGAATTCTGTAGCTCATTGGGGGCCGGATTGTCAGGGACCGACGTATGAATCCGTACAACAAATGGACCTTCAGTTCAATAACGTAAGGTTTCTTTGTGCAAAACATGGGAGATACTGATTTTGAACGATGTAGGTATTGAAATTCCTTCAAAATACCATAAATCTGTCTGCCGATCCTATTTGCTTCTATCATGATGACCTCACTCTGGCAACTTCATATCTGGTTTCAATGATAGATGACGGGTTTAGATTCCTTTAACGTAAGATCGACAACTATTCCTGCTCAATTCACCGATGCTATCCTTGGTGGACTCCTTTACATTGAATTTATCAATAGCAGGCCTCTTGTCTCCACAGGGGATCCTGCCCAAGATGCCGCTCGGGCTCTGCAATCAGACAAACGAAAGAACCACGCCATCATTTGCAAACTTTAAATGCCAATATCTACCTTTTGTAGGAAAGGTATGCAAATGATGGCGTGGTTCTTTCGTTTGTCTGGTTGCAGAGCCCGAGCGGCATCTTGGGCTTTTGTAGGAAAGGTATGCAAATGATGGCGTGGTTCTTTCGTTTGTCTGGTTGCAGAGCCCGAGCGGCATCTTGGGCAGGATCCCCTGTGGAGACAAGAAGCCTGCTATTGATAAATTCAATGTAAAGGAGTCCACCAAGGATAGCATCGGTGGATTGAGCAGGAATAGTTGCCGATCTTACGTTGAAGGAATCTAAACCCGTCATCTATCATTGAAGCCAGATATGGGGGGACAAGTGACCATCAACAACTCGGACGCGAGGACGAAGACGATGTGGGTGACTTACGGCGGTGGCTAGGTGGTTCAGACAGATAGATAGTGGAGTAGGTATGATCAGGGAGAATAGGCAGTATTTGCGATGAGCAAGTCTTGAAGCCAAGTTCGGCCTGTATTTATAATTTGAATCAGGGTAACCAACCCTTGTATATGCAACATAAACAACAAAATTTCCCAGGACATCCTTGTTGTATTCAAAACAAAGAGTGTTGTATACATAAGGGCTGTTTATTATTGTTCAAGTGTTGTTCTTGAACATCGTAATCTTGTGTGGCGATAAAGACATATTTATCTGTCTTGTTCACACCCGATCATTTATTTGTAATGAAGGTATGCAGCCATAATGAGATCGGATACTGCCTTTATCTTTTGTCTTCCTTGGAGGAATCTGTCAGACTAGAAAAGTCTTCGGCCGCCCCTTTCCCTTCCCAGTCAAATCATGCTTTGTTACAAGCCAGGGTATTCATGATTATAGTTGTATCCTTAACAGATCGATAGCTTACAAACACTTATCACAAAACATCGAAATGATTTGAAGTTGATTGGGGCTACAAACACGCAAATGAAAGACGAAGGAAGCACGACTTGACTCGAATGTGTTTTCTAAAAAGATCAGCTGCATTCTCACACTGAAGAATCCCTTCACCGCGTTCACCCTTTCTCAACATACGGTTCGACAGTTGATAATTAAACTGGTATTCACCAATACATTTGCTCTGCACTCAACCATGGACATCCGGTCTATTGTGCGAGTTTGATGATCACAATAAGAAGAAAAAAAAACAAAACAAAACAAAAACAGAAAACGAAACGAAACAAAAAAAAACAACACTAGAAGGTTTATCAGTTTAAGGATCAGGTCGATCGTCTCTGAAATGCCTCTCGCAGAGCATAAATGTTGAGAGTAAAATGAAATACACATTTTGGTGATTGGTCGGACTTCGTAACCACTTGAACCGCGAGCGAACTTGCACGTGCATAGAACGAAGGACAAAAAAGCTTTTGTGGCACCCAAAAACAGGAGCACAATGTATTTCCAAGTCATCTAAAACTTTACAGGTTTATTCCAGCCTGAAACAGCATCGGTCAGTCATGGAATTGATAGCCTGCAATCCTCATACATACCCAACTTGTTATTATCGGTTATTATGAAAAAATAGGTAGCACGTTCCAAGCTATACAAGTTCTGCGATTTCTGAAATCCGATATGTCGGCTAATTACATTACTCCACGAATTTGCAAGTGAGTAAGACATGAACGTTGCTGGAGCAAATCCGCTACGCCCGAAGTCAATGACATACAAATCTTGGCCAGACACAAGGAAGTTGCCCAGAGTGAGGTCATCATGATAGAAGCAAATAGGATCGGCAGACAGATTTATGGTATGTTGAAGGAATTTCAATACCTACATCGTTCAAAATCAGTATCTCCCATGTTTTGCACAAAGAAATCTTACATTGTTGAACTGAAAGTCCATTTGTTGTACGGATTCATACGTCGGTCCCTGACAATCCGGCCAGTAGCTATGACACATCGCACCACCCCCTACCGGCCCGAGCTTCCCATCTTCGGGGTGTGGCAATTTCAAAAGCCATTGAACCGCCTCAACGATACGAGGAATATCCGCTTCAGTGGAATGTACACTGTCTACGTACTCCATGACAATATAGCATCCTGAGGGTGCTTCCCATGCATCATAGACTTCTGGAACTTTGAACGGTGCACTAGGATCACACTTGGAAAGTTGATAGACGTAGTGTTGTGTACGAGCCTCGCCAAGAGTGACATGTGCACCAAATTTAACGAGAGCAAGCGGCGTAGAAGTATCAGAAGGTCTGTAGACATAATGAGAGGTGCCACGTTTATTAATTTTGAATTGTTCGTCGTCGTGAACTTTGCAAAGCTTGACGAGCTCGTCACGAGAGGGTAGGCCCGGTATTGTTTGAGAAACAATGCTCGTAGAAATAGACATTTATAAGTGCCGGAGAAGGAGATATCGAGTAACGAACCTGCAGCTGCCACATTGTTACCTCAGACCGAAATCAGCCATTGTGGGCATGTGATTCATGCGTAGCTCCGGCTCCGACATCTACAAAATAGCAGCCTGCGTAAAAGCCCAATAACGGCCAATTTATGATGTATCTGAGCCTACCTGGTCTAACCTGGCAGGTGCTTCATCAACACATGGCCATATCTGGACATACTGCATTGAACCTGCCAGGCAGGGATTGGGTATTGCACTTGCTTGTATGGGCTGTTGCTAGCATGGCATGACCAAGATCTATTTGTTGACATTGTTCCACACTGATATTTATCAAGCGTCTGGACAGACCATTGCTTACACAAGCATTTGGCAGTCTAATAAATCATATAACAGCAAAAATTGAAGACATTTTTCCCACACTGACATAGGCTGCTGCTTATTAAGTGTCTGGACAGGCTATTGCTTATACAAGCATCTGGCAGTCTAATGAATCACATGACAGCAAAAATTGAAGATATTTTTCTCACACTGATACAAGCTGCTGCTTACTAAGTGTCTGGACAGACTATTGCTTACACAAGCATTTGGTAGTCTAATGAATTATATGACAGCAAAAATTGAAGACATTTTTCTCACACTGACACAAGCTGCTGCTTATTAAGTATTTGAACAGACTATTGCTTACACAAGCAGTTGGGAGTCTTATAAATCACATGACAGCAAAAATCAAAGACATTTTTCCCACACTGATACAGGCTGCTGTTTATACAAGTGTTCAGATATACTGTTGCTTACACAAGCATCTGACAGTCTAATAAATCACATGACAGCAAAAATTGAAGACATTTTTCCCACACTGACATAGGCTACTGCTTATGCAAGCACAGATAGATGAACAGTTTAATAAATCACATGACAGCAAAAATTGAAGACATTTTTTTCACACACCTACCTCAGCCTCAGGACAAACATCAACAACATGAACCAAAATCACATGATGGCAAAAATATTTTTTCCACACATAGTCCACTACACAAAAAAACCTCAATCTATTCTAGATCTCAGAATATAACTGGCTAGTGTCAAAACCTAAAAGATACATAATACCTGGTGCACATCACAATACCTGATGTTATACTTAGACATATTTTGTACAATTTGATCTAGAATATGTTAGAAATCAGACTAAGACTAAGTAAATCTAAATAGATCAAATATCAGTTTAATCTTGTTGTAAGTAGATGTGTAAGGGCGACCTCTAGAGGCTGTGGCTCAGTCACACAGCTGGCAGAGGGAGATCCAAAGTGTATTAGAATATATACTGACAATATCAAGGTAGCTACTCACCTGGCAGAGGGAGATCCAAAGAGAACAAGTCTAGGGATTCCCTATGCCAGGTTGGATGCTTCTGGGGCCTCTGAAGCATGGGAAACAACTGTACAGTACAACAAAACCTTAAAAACTCGAAAATTGCCTACACAAACACTTGTACAAATAAGGGGCAAACTCTGGCAAACTCTGGCTTATATAAGTAGTCTGGAAGCGGTGCTGAGTGGGCCCACACTTGTCTGAATGGTGGCTAAAGAACCAGAGCATCTCAAGGGCTGAGAATAGTACTAACAGATAGTGTTGAAAGAATAGAAACAGTAAAATGAAATAATGTCAGAAGAAATAAGAGAATGAATGGAAGGAGAGTGAAGAGATAAGGAGTGAAAAAAGGAAGAAATGAGGAGTTCCCTGACATCACCCCTCCTCTAGAGCACGGCATCTCGACGTGCTGGATAGAAGTAGTTCTGGATGGCCTGGTCCACCTTGGAAAGAGAATAGAGGCCTCTGATTGCCCAGGGAGCATTGGGATGCTGTTGATAGAATTTCTGGACCAAGGCAGGGGCATGGACATTCTCTTGTGGCTCCCAGGAGATGTCCTCAATGTAGCCCTTCTACTTGACCTTGAACTGAAGCTTATTCCTAAAGAGTCAGCTGTCTAGGATCCGTTCCACTTTGTACTCTTCTTGGTTGTTTACCAGAACTGGTGGTAGAGGTGGCTGTGGACATCGACCTGGGATTGGATCCTCTGGGGCTGGAGAAAGCTTCACCACATTGAAGACTGGATGGAGTCGACTCATTCACATCGACCTGGGATTGGATCCTCTGGGGCTGGAGAAAGCTTCACCACATTGAAGACTGGATGGAGTCGACTCATTCTACTAGGCAGCTTGAGTTGATAGGCAAGTGGGCCTACCTGCCGTACTATAGGAAAGGGTCCTAGACAACGGTGAGAGAGCTTCTGAGAAGGTCGGGTGGTAGCAATGTCAGAGGCATCCAGGTAGACTTGATCTCTAGGCTTGTACTTGGGGGCTGGAGTTTGTCCACGATCGTAGTAGTGGGCCATGTCATCCTTTGCCTTAGCTAAAGCTGCCTTGGGTTCCTCCTGGGCTGCCTTCATCCGATCTATGAACTCGTTGACAGCTTCATTCTCTGAAGGTCATTCACAAGGCTCAAATCCCATTCGAGGATGTCGACCAGTATCTAGAAGGAAAGGAGACATCTGGGTGGCAGCGTGTACATGGTTGTTGTACTGGAACTCTGCCTCTGGTAATAGGTCATCTCAGTCATCCTGTCGTTCATTGCAGAAGAGCCGGAGATACTGTTCTAGCTCCTGGTTGACACACTCAGTCTGGCCATCAGATTGGGTGTAACGGAGTCACACGTAGTACTAGCGTCAACGACGCTATTATTATCCAGTAGAGTATTACATAAGACAACATCTTGTTTTCACTCTAAGTACTAGTCAAATCCGATACTGCGGTCTGATTTAGCACTTGTGTGATACACACAAGATAGTTCTAACTCGTAACTCAGGTTACATTTTTTTAAATCTTCTGCTATCAGCTTTAAACTCTAGGCTTGTTACCGACTAGGCAACTATCATCAAAACCTCTCAATTTTCTGTTGGCATCACATTGAAAACGTGCTTCCATGACTGGCTCTCTTGATTCGGATCCTCCGTTCCCAGCTGCAGACACAGGTGACCTACCTGTGCTTCAAGCTGTGAAGACACAATCTGCATCAGCATACCAACCTCCACCAAAGCAGGATGAAAAGATTCCTCGCAATGTCAGCGCGAGCTTTGGAATGCCTGGTGGGCTATTCGTATCATGGATGATGTCCATTGTACGACCTGGTGGTAAACCAGGAGAGAGATCCGCGGTCTCAGGAGCGTCGCTGTCAGCGAGCCAAATGCCTTCACTGATGTATCCAGTATTGCCCGAGAGCTCGTCAGCTCATTCTGAGGGTCAACCAGATATTACCCAGTACTCAGAAATGGTACAAGGCAGCACGTTTGCGCATAGTACTCCCTTCTGGACTGCACCTACTGAACAGCTTTTGGAATATGTGGCCGATGTGGCTACTGAACCGGGACCGTCATCACTGACGACACAAGGACAGGCACAAGGACCAGCAATAGTGGTCAGTAGGGAGGATGACAATGTCGTAAGGTTGGAAAAGGCATCAACAGCGCCTGGAATTCCAGAGTTGCACAGAAGAACCGGCAAACAGCTGCAGGTGAGGCATGACGGCCTCAGGAGAGTTATGGACTTAGAATCCGAGCTGGAATCCTCAGACGATGAGGAAAGCAAAAGGTCGCATTCGACCTTGTCTATCCAGTTACAGCTGGTGTTGGACTGATATCCGTTGATTGCGAAGGAATCAACGTGAAAGCGTCTGCAGCTTTATGTAGTAAAGCACTTACAGTTGCTGGCTGCTAGGAGCCACGATGTACCCTGTGCAGATTTGAATGAATATATCGAATTGTTTGTGTGCATCTTCGAACTCGAAGTAGTGGAATACCTTAAGCGCAAAGTGGCGTGAGGGTCAGCAGTCTCAACAGCTACTCCAGCCAACTCAGTAGAATGTGAGATGAGTGTGCGCCAATGAGCGCCATTAATCGCGGACGTGATGGAATTGCTCAATGCGCCTCGTCAGGCTAATGAGTCTCAGCAAGACTACGTTTGGCGTCAGAACACCGCAAACCGTCAATGCATTGTTAGTGGAGTGCCTCAGCAGGCATTGTCTGAGGTGGAGACTGTAACGACGACTCCGGCAGAGCCAGAGGCAGCACTTGCAGTGCAGGAGGTTAAGACACCTTGTAAGCAAGTTACAATCAAGGAAGAGGTGGACGAAGTCCACATTCTTGAGGAGCGAACGTGACCACAACGTGTAGTGCGACGTGTCTACCTAGTGGACAACTGGAATGAATGTGTCAATTACCAGAGGATACGCAACCAGGACTTGCGCGATCATGGTGAGTCGTTAATTGATGACCAGGGGGTAGCCTTTGAAGGGCGTGAGGGTGTAACGCCTGTTGATGATATGCCGTGACAATTCGCGGCTCGGACGGCTGAACCGGACAGAGGTTTGGGTGGTAGTGATGATAGTAGTGGTCACTACGAACGGAGGGAGCCAAGTTGTCGCAATAACGACGGTGGAGGTCATGATCGCAAAAATAACGATTGAGACAATAATAATCGTCATGATAGTGGCAGGCAGGCTGGTGGAGTACCAGCAGAGCCACAAGTAGGGCAACAGCCCACCCCACGGCCAGAACAAATGGCCAATGAACACCTGTTTTGCAGTCCCTGGGCATTTTTGATGCCCGCACCTCATGAATTGCGTGAAACTACGCCGGGAATGAATGAAGCGGTCAGGATCCATATGGATCATATGCATGACCGTCTCACTCGTCTGGTGGATGACTTCCTTGGAGTCAGATTTAAGTTCCCTGCTGGGGTAAGTCCCCGTAAATCTGATGGTAAGCACATACATGCGTACACCGGAGGACATAGGTTCTCTCAACTGGAGGACTGGGCCATGGACGTGTGCTACCACCTCGCAGCCTGCTGCTATGGTGGAGACGACATGGACCAGGAGAGGATATTTGTGCTACACAAATTTATGAAGGGAGAGGCTCGGAATTGGTTCCGTTGCCATGTTCTCCACATTAATCGCAACAAGCCGCATTGGACATTTAAAGAAGTCCTGAAAGGACTGTACAATCATTTCGTCAATGCTGCTACGATGCAGGAAGCCCGTGATGCCTTTAGAAAGGCAGTGTATGACGCTAAGACTGGCGTCCAGACCTTTTATGATGACCTGGTGGGTCATGCACAGAATATGGCTGTCTATCCAGACAAATACACTATTTGCGAGACATTCCTGGATGGAATACCCACAGACATGAGGAGAGCGTTGATACGTGATGACAATTTGTCTCCGGAGGTCAATACTGTGACCAAATTCTTGGCGTATGCCATCTGTTATGAGCAGTCAACACGGACGGCAAACCATGCCGAGGAACTGTGAACCGTCAGGCAGTGAAGGTGGAAATCTTCCTGGCCAAACAGACGGAGATGGAGAACAATCGCAATCCACGATTCGTTGTTCATAAAACAATCCCTGGAGGCCAACGGCCTCAATTGAAGCCTGCTGGACAATTGCCAGCGAAGGATAGTCGACCCTTTTTGGGTCAGAATCAAGTAGCACCAAGAGGAGTGGTGGCGCCTGCAGCGTGTATGGTGGGCAAAACCACTGGGGTTCCAGGAGCGGCCCAGAGAAGGCCTGCTGGGGATCCCTCAGCGTGCTACAATTGTGGCAGGAGCGGACATTTTGCTAAGGAGTGTCCCGCCCCTCCTAAGGCACACATCCACGCAGCCCATACGGCTGCGGCACCGAGCGATGTCGTCAGTGACAACGAGGACGATGAGATCGTTGACAAAACGGAGGAGGAGCTGCAAGTAGAGGCTGACGGGTTGGAAGTGGATGACGCCGAGAGCGTCCAGATTGATGGCAACGAATATGTTGCAGTGGACGTGTATGACAGCGACTATTATGCTCATGAGGACGAGGAAGAACACCTGTTTGCACTGACTGAGTGCCGTGGAGATCAGCGCATCTGAATGAGACGCGTAACCCTGCAGAAGGCAACTAATAAGTTGCAGAGGCCACACTATACTTCCGAGGAGAAGGAGTGCCTGGTCACGTATGTTGATGTCAATGGACATCCAGCATGGATGTTGTGAGACTCCGGGAGTACCACTATGGGCATTACACCCCAGTTTGCTCACAGGAGCCGCTGATGCTCCAGCTGGGGACAGTAGGGAGTTGCGCCATGGTGCAGTTTGGCGCGGAAGTGAGAATAAAGACGTCAGGGATGTTGACAAGAGAATATGTGGATATAGCAAATTTTGATTGCTACAATATGATCATTGGTACACCGTTCATGCGTAAGAACAAGGTGTCGCTGGATTTCGTGAACGACATGGTTGTTGTGAATGGTACACCTTTGAAGGCGGAGAAAGTTGTGTTAAACAACACAGATGGTCGTTTGAGGCGCTATCATGCAACTGAAAAGCGGCGTGATGAACGCAACTGACTAGATGGTCGCAGGAGAGCGACTGTACAGGAGGTGGAGGACGTGCAACTGAAAAGCGGCGTGATGAACGCAACTGACTAGATGGTCGCAGGAGAGCGACTGTACAGGAGGTGGAGGACAAACAGGTGAAAAGCGGCGTGATGAACGCAACTGACTAGATGGTCGCAGGAGAGCGACTGTACAGGAGGTGGAGGACAAACAGGTCTCACCAAAAAGCCTGCCAGCAGACTCGCCGGCTATACTGATGTCTGAGGAAGAGTTTCAAGGAACTCTGAAGAAGGGGAAGCACCCGGATGTGATTGGGTGTACCAATGGAAAGCCTAATCTGAGGAAGAGTTTCAAGGAACTCTGAAGAAGGGGAAGCACCCGGATGTGATTGGGTGTACCAATGGAAAGCCTAAGCAGGCTGTACAGTGCAAGAATGAGCGTAGTAAACGTGGGGTGGAGTCGCTGGAATGCCAGCCGACTAGCTCTTGAGTGAAGGTTGAGGATCTCGTCAAGGACAAGGTGTATAGTACAATGGGAACTGTGGGTAGCACTAGGTTGCTAATGGATTGACCAGTGCCTCGGCCAGGAGTGCAATGGGCGTATGACCCACGTATGCCACAGGAGTGGAACGAATTGGTGGTGTCAATGGTGACGCAGACTATGGGAAGGGTGCAGGTGACCCAGACGGGGGAAGTATACTATCACGCACGAGAGGACAAGATCTCCGAAACAATGGATATTGTATGTGATGGACTCTCGTTGAAAGCAAGAAGTGTGCAGTTGTTGTCAAGGTCGATGAGAGTGGTAGATAGACAACCTGTTGTAAGGTTGAACCCAGGAGATCTCACAGAAGAGCATGTACGTGCCTTACGGGAGCGATTTGAACCAAAGGTTCAACCGCGTATAGCATGCGTAGCAAAAGGGAAAGGTAAGGCTGTGAGCCTTACAGAGGAGGATATTTCTTGATTGCGCCAGCAATGGCAACATGAGTTTGCTGATATTGTCAATGGAACAAAGGAAGAGCTTCCTCCATGGTGGGAGGTTAACCCCAGCAATGGCAACATGAGTTTGCTGATATTGTCAATGGAACAAAGGAAGAGCTTCCTCCATGGTGGGAGGTTAACCATGAGATTAACCTCATTGACAATACTAAGCAGTACAAGTATCATCTGCCTCGCTGTCCGTGAGCCCTACAGGATCAACTTCGTGAAAAGACGAATAGATACATAAATGCAAAGTGGTGGGAACTATGACCAGCGGTGCAAGCTGCACCATTATTGTGTATTCCCAAGAAGGACAGGACATTAAGGACTGCATTGGATGCGCGACAGCACAATGATAATACAGTCAAGGATGTGACGCCTCTTCCAGATCAGGAAGTAATACGAGAAGATGTCGTGACAGCAAAGTATAGGTCGAAAATTGACCTCACAGACACGTACAAACAGGTTTGCATATGCAAAGAGGATATACCAAAGACACTGTTCTCGTCCCTGATGGGGACGTTTGTGAGTAACATCATGCAGATTGGTGATTGTAATGCACTGGCGACATTTCAGAGGTTAATGACCTCAATCTTCCGAGATGTAATAACATCATGCAGATTGGTGATTGTAATGCACTGGCGACATTTCAGAGGTTAATGACCTCAATCTTCCGAGATGTAATTGGGAAGTTTATGCACGTCTATTTAGACGATATATTCATATTTTCTGACACCATTGAGGAGCATGAGCAGCACCTATGAGTCGTATTTGAATGGCTACGGAAGGCCAGCCTCTATCTCAAATGGAAGAAGTGCGAGTTGTATGCAACGAGTATAGATTGTCTCGGTCACGTCATTGATGAGAAGGGCATTCACCCGGATACGGATAAGCTTGACCGAATCCAAGAGTGGCGTACTCCACGCACATATAATGATATCCAATGATTTGTCGGACTTGTGAACTATATTGGCAACTTCTTGCCAGACATCACTGCATATACAGGGCCACTCATGGCCATGACCCAGAATGGGTCCCCTTTTCACTGGAGACCGCTGCATCAGCAGTGTTTTGAGATGATTAAGCACATATGCGCGAAGATGCCAGTCATCCGGCCAATTGATCCACGCATCGACGAGCCCATCTGGCTCATATGTGATGCATCGAAGACTGGGGTTGGGGCCATGTTTGGCCAAGGTAAAACATGGCAGACGTGCCGACCAGCAGGATTTATGTCTCGTAAATTCACTGCTGCTTAGCAGAATTATGCTGTACATGAGTTAGAAACACTCGCTATCCTAGAGGCCCTCCTAAAATGGGAGGATAAACTGATGGGATATAAGATCCACGTCATTACAGATCACAAAGCACTAGAGTTCTTCAAGACTCAGGTGCACCTATCTCCGCAACAATGTCGCTGGATTGACTACATGTCGCAGTATCAGTTCGACATCACCTATGTAAAAGGTGAATTGAACAAAGTCGCAGATTGCCTGTCTCGATATTTCGAGAGTGATACTCGAGATGACGTCCATGACGCGCATGACTATGTCCAGGCAGACAAACGTATTGACCCAGAGGGCGAGGATTTGCCTCTGCATTGATTCCATGAAATCAGGGAACATAGGGTCGAGTTACACGCCATGCGAGTGCAGGAAACACATCGCAGTAAGCGACTGCACGAACAGCGAGAGACTTGCGATATCGAAGCCCAGGTGCTAGTGGATCATGAGGCCCCTCAGCCAAGTGAAGAGACGAGGCAAGGGGTGCCTACGAGAGGTACTAATATGACGCTCCAGCAAGTGCTGGAGTCACAGGACCATACGTCTGCACCGGCCGACTTAGGCAATGTGCAATTCAGCACACGTATCCAGCAAGGATACAAGGATGATAATCTCTTCTTAGAGATTCTGAACAATACCCAAGCGCATCCACGCTTCAAGGTGGAGCAGCAGCTTGTCTACCTTACCAGACCCACGGGGTCCAAAGTCATCTGCATTCCCTGGGAGAGGTCGTTGATTACGACTATCCTGGACCAGGCCCATAGAGTAGTGGGCCACTTCGGAACTCAGAAAACGCTGGACTATGTGTGACGCTGGTACTGGTGGCCGCAAATGGCCAAAGAGATGAGCCAATTTTGCTTGACATGCGAGCTATGTCAACAGTCGAAAGTATCAACATTGAAGCCACTGGGAAAGCTTCATTCGCTACCTATACCGGTCAAACCTTGGGATTCGATCAGGATGGACTTTATAGGTCCGTTCCCTGAGTCGAAAGGCTTTAACTACCTTTGGGTAGTGATCTGCAGAATGACCAGTATGGTCCATCTCATTCCGGTGAGAACCACCATGACAGCGTCGGACTTGTCGTGGATCTATCTCAAGGAGATAGTACGCCTCCATGGACTGCCAAGTTTGATCTTAAGCGATCAAGATGCTAAGTTCACTTCCAAATGGTGGAAAGAGTTGCACCAACTGCTAGGAGCAAAGTTGCTCATGTCGACGTTGTTTCATCCGCAAACGGATGGTCAAACTGAACGCGCAAATAGAAATATCGCACAAATACTGCGAGCTTTTGTACATCCTGATCAGAAGGACTGGGTGGATAGATGTCTTCTCGTGGAATTCACGATAAACACGAGCATATCAGAAACTACAGGGTATTCACCCTTTGAACTCAACAATGGCTACATGCCATCCATGATTTGTGAGCTTTGTACAGACAAAGTGATTCATGTGGGAGTAAAGCAGTTTGCATGCAACGCGCTAAGGAATTTGGCAGATGCCCATGACACGATTATAGAATCACGTGTATGGCAGATCAAGCATGCGAACAATCGCAGACGTGATGAGCCGGACATTGAGAAAGGGAGCCTAGTGTACCTTTCAACGAGGAACTTGAATCTGCCAAAAGGCAGGGCGAGTAAGTTGTGTCCGAAGTGGATTGAACCATATAAGGTCCTTGAGGCAGAGCCGAGCACGTCTAACTACGTGCTGGAACTACCCCAGGCGCTGCAAGCGCACAGGATAGTTCCCAAGTTTCACGTGTCACTATTGCAACCGTATATGGCCAGTAGTGATGCGCTCTTCCCTAATCGTGCGACTCCAGAGCCGTATGACTTTGAAACTGGCAATGACCAGGAGTGGTTTGTAGATGACCTCATAGGTTATCGGTGGACAAAAGGAAGCCTTGAATTCAAGGTAAGGTGGAGCTTAGGTGATACTACCTGGGAACCACTAGTGAACTGCAAAGACCTTGCAGCGATGGACAGGTATCTAGAGTTGCAGGGCGTGAAACACCCTCAACAGCTAGCAAAATGCGCGTAACACGCGTGTGGTGGTGGAATGTGGACAAAGTCCACTTTGATCACCGGTGAGAGGTTGGGTGGCATGTATTTGTGGTTGTTTACACCACTAGCGGAGTTGGGAGATTGTTTTTTTCTTTCTTTTCTCAGTCCCAATACACGTAGTCTACGTGTCTAGTGAAAATGGCCTATTGGGGGCCGCAAAAGAGTGATCAGAGCCGGCAAGGCTCTAGTGGAGGGGGGAGACCCCCAAATATACAAAAACGAGATTATTCTGATCAGTACCAGAGGCAGCCGCCATATCCGGCGGCAAGCCAGTTTCAGTCAGCGGGCGTGGCCTATCCAGGCCGTGACGAGCCGCTCCCATACCAGATGCCCCTCCACTCGCAAGAGATGGAGGTCGGCAATGAAGGGCGCTATGGGCGCCCGGAGGACAGCACGTGCCACGAGTGCTACTACCAGGAACCGTCGTCACGCTTGGCTGCGTTGAATCCGACGTATGCAGGTGAGGTGACGGGGCTGCCGTCAGTACCATGGGCGCATCGGCCCATGGCAGAGTCATATGAGGAGCCTGTGCCACAAGCGCAGAGGTTAGCAGTGTCAGACTGGAAGCAGCGGGACAGCCAGTCCCTGCGACTGCGTCCTTCCTGCAGGACAGTCTGGCCGTGATGGTGATGGAGGGGTTGCTCGACCAGATCGAGCTGATGAAGAGGCAGCGCGTTGCAGCCCGTGAGACCAGCTCCAGTGTCTTCCATCTGCCAGGATGTCCTACAACTTGAGAGTCATGATGCTGCTCCACAATCTGCCTCCAGAGGTCTGGCAGGTTGGGAACATAAATGCATTCCTGAAAGGTGAGAAGACCATTCTCCAGAGACCACTCGTCGGTGCAGATGGACTTCACTCCAGTTTTCTCTCGAGCATGCAAGGCCATGGCAGCCTTAGCTACCAGATCTTCTTGAGCGCCCTCCCGGTTACCTCGTCGGATGTCTTGAAGGATGCTCACTTCTTCTCCCTGGCCAACCACACCTTCTAGAGCATGGATAGCAAATAGTTCTGGCTTTAGGAGTACAATATTGTCATTGTCACTAGCTCCTGAACCATGGTCTGCTCGCCTAGAAAGCGCATCTGGCTTACCCATGCTCTGTCCAGGTTTGTGATGCAGAGAGAAGTCGAAGTTGGCCAGATACAAGGACCATCAAGCCTGTCAGCAGTTAAGTTTCTTGGCCGTCCGAAAGTACTCTAAGTTCTTGTGATCAGTCCACACCTCGAATTTATGCCTGGCACCCTCAAGGAAATGTCGCCACTCCTCAAATGACCAAATGATAGCTAGCATCTCCTTGTCATGGATCTCATAATTTTGCTCCACAGCATTGAGACTCTTGGAGTAGAAAGCCACAGGATGCCACTTACCATCCTCTCTTGACTGTTGAGAGAGAACGGCCCCAGTAGCAAAATCTGAGCTATCAGCTTCGACACGGAAGGGAGAGTCATCATCTGGGAATATAAGGACAGGCTTTGAAGTGACTGCCTGTTTGAGGGCGTCAAAGGCTGTCTGCTGTGCTGCATCCCAGTGCCAAGGAGTGTCCTTAGTGGTGAGATCGAAGAGGGGCTGGGCATGGTGTGAGAAATCCTGAATAAACCTCCGGTAGAAGTTGGTGAAACCCAGGAAGTGTAACGAAGTTACAGGAAGTTGTGAGCTTAATGTTCACACTGCACAGAATCAGACCAGTCTGGTCTATTGACTATGTAGTACAAACACAAAAATAAGCTGCTTTGTAAGCAGCTGGTAGCACAGAATCAGACCAGTCTGGTCTATTGACTATGTAGTACAAACACAAAAATAAGCTGCTTTGTAAGCAGCTGGTAAACTAATTATATAGTAATGTAAATTAATATTATATTATAATAAATATAATATAATAGTGTCTACTGTAAAGTAAGTAAAGCTATGTGGCCAACGCCACATAGCGGACTACGCTACAGGAAGGCCTGAACCTCCTTCTTGTTCTTAGGCTCTGGCCACTCCGCTACACCAGCCACCTTGACTGGGTCCATCTCAGCCATTCCATGAGAGATGATCAGTTCAAGATGTTAAACCTTAGTCTGCTCAAACTCGCACTTCTCTGGCTTAAGATAGAGCTGGTGCTGGCGAAGACGTTCCAGTACGATGCACATAATCCAACGATGCTCCTCTAGAGTCTTGGTATAGATGAGAATATCGTCAAGGTATACGCACACAACACCTTCCGCTATGAGGTCTCGGAAAATGTCGTTCATCATGGTCTGGAAGGTGGCAGGGCTATTAGTGAGGCCAAAGAACATTACCAGAGGTTCAAAGAGTCCACGATTTGTTTGGAATGCTCCCTTCCACTCATCTCCTTCTTTGATGCGCACATTGTTGTAGCCCCAGAGGACATCCAACTTGGTAAAGTAGCGTGCATCTCAGAGGTTGTTGACAAGCTCTGAAATGAGTGGTAAGGGGTAGCGATTCTTCACAGTCATCGCATTCAAGACTTGATAGTCCTGAACCAGACGTAGAGATCCATCCTTCTGAGACTTTGAGGGATGGATGCGACCAGAGTCTGAATTCTCCTGCAAAAAAGCATCAAGCTCATCCTGTTCTCTGGGAGAGAGTGGGTAGACCTTGCAGCTAGAGGGCTCAGCGTTGGGCGTAAGCTCAATTGCATGGTCCCACTGCTTACGCTCTGGCAGGGAGTCAAATGATGCCTTAGAGAAAACATCCTCAAAGTCTTGCAGGTGATGAGGAACTGCATCTCAGAATGACTTAGGAGCAGAGTTGGCAGCAAATGCCTGAGCTAGCTGCTGGGAGGTAGTTTGGCTAGCTCTAATCTCTGCTACAGTTGGTGGAGGTCGTAACGTAGTTGCATAAATCCTATCACCTGTCTCGATAGCCTCATCTGGAGACTCTGGGTCAGGAGCGCACCCAAATTCACCCTCGCATCCATCTTCCATCTGGGCTTCACTCACTACGCCTTGAACGTCCTCATAGAGGGCCTCTCTATAAGGGAACGCCAAGGAAGGAGGATCCAGTAGGTCAAGGTCTGCAAAGGGGAGGTGTCCAACTCGGCAAGCCCAGATAGCAGCATGCTCACAGACTGACTCTCTGTGCTCCTCTCTAACTTCCTTGGCACATATGGAACACTGTCGAGGGCAGCGGCTCATGCTCACCTTATCCTTGGCCCAGTCAATCTCAGGATTGTGATCACGCAGCCAGGAGAACCCAAGTATCATGTCCTGCTTTCCTAGGCTGGTAACCACAAAGACTGCATGCTCCGAATGAGTCTGATAACGAAGGACTAAATCCACCACTGAGTGGATGGATCCAGCTTCATTGAGCGTACCGTCAATGTTATAGACTGGAATAGGGTGAGAGAGGGGACGGGTAGTGAGCTGGTGTTGTTCCACATAATGGGTGTCTAGGAAGAGTCCAGTAGCGCCACTGTCCAAGAGAGCTATGACGCTTCGAGTCTGCTGAGTGTCAGTTGTCTCAATCTCCACATTCAGATGCAGAGAGTTGGGAGAGGGAGTAGAGGCAACAACATAGCAATGAGGAAGGCGTTGTTCCCAAGCTGGAACACGTGGTTGTCAGACAGGAGAAGGAGGAGAAGAAGTCTTAGCTGAGGCTTGGACCAAGGGGGTATTTTGTACATCGGAGGGGGTGCTTACAGTTTCAGTCAGAGAATCAGGAACAGGGAGCGATACATTAGAAGACTCTACTGATTGACATGTAAACTGATTAGCACCAGGCGGCGGAGGCGTACAACTCATCCGTCGCTCTATTGAAAACCCTCCCCTGCAGAACCAAAGGACACATCTGATGGTTCTGCTACAGCTTCCACAGGACCCAAGGACTCCTCCAAAGGTTCTGCTTCAGTCTGTACATCTGGGGAGGGGTTTCCTCGAACGTCTCAGGCAGCAAGGAGCTGGAGAAGGAGCTCCTCCTGCTCTAAAGCTGAGAGATAGTGCACCTCTAACTCCTGGGGACAATACCGAGCAAAGTGACCAGGCTTTTCACAGCAACGGCAGAGGAGAGGAAGGGAGGAACATTGACGAGAGGTGTCGACATCCATAGGTACTCTAAAAGGAAGAGGACGTGCTGCAGGTACCTGAGCTGGGGGTGGAGCGCAAAATGGAAGGGAGGGCTGGATGAGATGACGAGCAGAAAATGATGCCTGTGAGGTGGAGCAAGGGGCAATTCCATGGTGGAGCTCATGTTGTAACTCCATGAGCTGCCACTGATCACGTGCTACCTGATACCAGGTCTCAATACTTGTGTCATCAGGTTGTCCCTCAGCCATGCTGTCAATCTGGTCCATGAGAGAGGGAAGGAGGCCATCTTGGAAGGTGAGACAGAGCTGAAGACCATCCAGATAACAGGCCTGTTCAGCAAGAGCTCTGAAGGAGTCGATGTACTCATCTAGGGTCTGCTTCCCCTGCCCATATCGATGAGGATCTCGGAGAGTGAGGGCTGCCACCTTAGCAGGGTCCAAGGGGAAGAACTCTGTCCAAAACTCCTTCTCAAACTGATCCCAACTTCCAAAACTCTCCACTCCTCCAGGGCGTTGAAAGATTTATAGCGCATATGTTGAAGCTCGCCCAGACTTCATGTAAGAAAGAACCCAAGCAATCTTGAGAGCATCAGAGGGAAAAGCCTCACCACTGAGCTGAATATAGGTGATGCAGGACTGCAGGAAACGCTCGCCTATTGCTCGGTCACCATTGAATGCATCTGGGAGTGCTGGGCGAGGAAGATTGGCATGAACTGGAGGGGAGGCCCCAAAGCGAGGGACTGGGGGTGTGCCAGCCCTAACTGGAGGTGCCTGGAGAGGGGTAGGAGTGAGAGGGAGGCGCTCTAAGAGGGCCTGAAGGGAATGGGAGATGGTGTCTGTGGCCTGACGCAATCCAGCAAGTTCGGTGGTGTGGAGGGTGAGGGAAGCTTGAGTGGTCTGCACCTGAGTCTCCAGAGCAAGCAAGCGACCCCAGGCATCATCCTGAGGGGCAGAAGCGTCCAGGAGAGTGTCTGAGGGGGCTGGTTGGGTCATAGAAGCAACAGAGGGGCAGGGAGTAATCCAGTGGGGGAGGGACCTAAAGGGGCAAGAGAGGGCTCAAGCAGGCTGAAGGGGGCTCCCAGACTGAAATGTAGAGACTTGTTCTGCTGTAAGGGCAACCTCTAGAGGCTGTGGCTCAGTCACACAGCTGGCAGAGGGAGATCCAAAGTGTATTAGAATATATACTGACAATATCAAGGTAGCTACTCACCTGGCAGAGGGAGATCCAAAGAGAACAAGTCTAGGGATTCCCTATGCCAGGTTGGACGCTTCTGGGGCCTCTGAAGCATGGGAAACAACTGTACAGTACAACAAAACCTTAAAAACTCGAAAATTGCCTACACAAATACTTGTACAAATAAGAGGCAAACTCTGGCAAACTCTGGCTTATATAAGCGGTCTGAAAGCGGTGCTGAGTGGGCCCACACTTGTCTGAATGGTGGCTAAAGAACCAGAGCATCTCAAGGGCTGAGAGTAGTACTAACAGATAGTGTTGAAAGAATAGAAACAATAAAATGAAATAATGTCAGAAGAAATAAGAGAATGAATGGAAGGAGAGTGAAGAGATAAGGAGTGAGAAAAGGAAGAAATGAGGAGTCCCCTGACAACAAGTCTAGGGATTTTCTATGCCAGGTTGGATACTTTTAGGGCCTCTGAAGTGTGGAAAACAACTGTACAGTACAACAAAACCTTAAAAACTCAAAAATTGCCTACACAAATAATGACACAAACAAAGGGCAAACTCTGGCAAACTCTGGCTTATGTAAGCAGTCTGGAAGCAGTGCTAAAAGACCCATACTTGTCTGAATAGTAGCTAAAGAACCAGAGCACCTCAAGAACTAGAAATAGTACTAATAGATAGTGTTGAAAAAATAGAAACAGTAAAATAAGATAATGTTAGAAGAAATAAGAGAATGAATGAAAGGACAGTGAAGAGATCTATATAGAATCAATTTGTCAGAATATTAAAATCTTAGCTAATCTTTGTTAGCAGCTTACCAAATAAGCTGACTTTGAATTTGTGGCTGTGCAATTTTCAGAGTCTATCAAATCCATCAAATCTATTGTTGATTATCTACATCTTTTATCCCTTGTCTTCTTTTTAAAAATATACTATACCCTTGCCCTATTCTGTAAGAATGCCTACTGATCTTTGATGATTTGCACTTTCTGATGACTTTTAAACATTTTTGTTGCTCATTTTTATTATGTATGGATTTTCTATCAAATGTGTGGCTAATCTGAAATTGATAAGCTAAAAACACTTTCAGATTTATTTATTTATTGAGTTAGGACTGTTTTTTTGGAGGCTTACTGGCTTTTTTGACTTGAAAGTATGTATTTTAAATAGGACTTTATAGCTAATCTTTATAATTTTATAATTTAAATTTATATTCAAAAAATTGCTAAAAAATATATATTTTTTAAAGGAGATTTTGTAAGTATAATTAGTGTTATACTTGATTTATAGTTTTTAATAACTTTTTAAGATTTTTGCTTCTTACTTTTGTCTGAAGATTTACTGGCTTTTTGAATTGAAAGTGAGTATTTAATGATTGATCTTTATTAATTAAGCCTTTTATTTGTCAAGTTTTAATTTGAAAATTCTCTTTTTTCAAATTCTCAAAGCTTTTTTGCTTTAAAAGTATGCATTTATATTTTTATATATAATAACTAATATTTAGTATTTTTCAGTCAATTGCTTTTGGTCTAAAATTATATTTTCAATTGTTAAGCTTTATTTTTTTTCAAAATATATATAGATTTTTATTATATTCAATTTCTATTCTAATGTTAATATATAGGATATTATATTATTTTTATTACTGCTATTTTTATATATATTTGTAAATTGCTTAGTAAGTAGCATTTTTATATTATTTTAAATATATATTTAATCTATATTATTAGACACAGTTATGTAAATTTCTTCTTCTTTGCTTTTTAATTTTTATATTAAAAATTTAATTTAGATCATCTTCTATTAATCAAAATCAAGTTCCTACTACTCCTAAAAGTCAAAGACAACAATCTCACATTCAGAGTCGACTTCAGCAACTTCAAATGACTGATTCTGATAATTGTAGTGCAAATAGAAGTAACAGATCTCTAAATAGTGGTGCTATATCTATAGCACCTCTTCATTTTGAATCAATTGCACAAAATAGTCATGCTTCCAATTCTCTAGTTACTGCTTCTGAAACTTCTGAGAGACTTGATGTTCCTATTAGACAGTTTGCTGCTATCAATGATTCTTTTTCCTTTAATATATCTGAGACTTATTTATCTGAGGGTTGTGGTGCTTCTTTGCAAAATTCTATTCCTCAATATATGCCACCTGCACCTATACCTTTAAGAAACAGAAAACAAAGACAAAGTAATCAATCTGCTCAATCTACATCTACATCTATTTCTCCTGCTCCTATTGCAAATATTCCATCTGCTAAGCAATCTTTTAATGCTACCTTTACATCTTCTTTAAGACTTAGAGGTCTATTATATGATATATCCAGTGGACATGCAGATTCTGCATTTAATATTTAATATAAGGAGATATTGCATATAGGGAGATGACATCTAATTATGAACAAAGATTGAATTATTTTTATGAGCAAGAAGATCAAAGAAATGCTGCTGAATGACAGCAAGCACTTTTTGCATTATTACAACAATAAAGAAGAGCAAAAAAGACAGAGAATTTTAGCTAATTTACAAGAACAAAAAAAAATTAAAACAAGATTAAATACAAAGACAGGCTCAAAATGCTGCTATAGCTGAGTTGAGAGCTCAACAAGCAAATATGAATTATGATCCAGAATATAGACTTTTGAATCAAGTTGTAGCTCAAAAAATCTTGCATTTCTGAGAACATAAACATGCAGCTGAATTAGAAGAAAATGTTAATGATGTTAATAATCATGATCAGCAAAATCTTGCTTTTTAAGAAGATGTTAAGTTAATAAATATCCAAATCTATTAATGCAAAATCTTCTTGAATACTTTGAAGAATCTATGCAAAATATAAATAATCTTGAAGAGCAGAATTTAAATAATCCAATTCTACAATGCATATATCAAAAAAACAAAATATATTACAAGAAGTTGAAGTTGAAAATCAACTCGTTTAAAGACCCAATTATCGAGGTCATTAAAGAAATGCTTTGCTTTTACAAAGAAGACAACCTTATATAAATGAATCTGAAAAATTTAATAAATCTACTTGAAATAATTTAAATTTGGCATATGTTGCTTATAAGATAAAATTATTTTACTCAAATTGAAAAATGCTTTATATAAACTTTTTGAATTATTACATGGCTGTCGTTTTCTTTCTCAAGCCTTTAAAGCATATATTTGTCAATATAATGCAGCATTTGCATTTACTTTTTTAGATGTAAAAATTGATTATACTATTACAAATGCTCCAGACCCAAATAATTTTTAAGTTAATGAAGAACTTTATTATCTTAAACAGCTGCTAATTGACCTGATATTGACCTGATATTGCTGCATATATTTTTGAATTAAAGAAAAATGCTATTTTAAAAGAACTTAAAGATGATATTTTTGAAAATGTAGTAGTGCATGTGCATACTATTGAATTTTAAAAAAGAGGTTTACTATATATGCACTTTTTAATATTTCTTCATGAATAGCATAGAATTAGAAATGCAACACAAGTTGATTCTATGGTTTCAGCTCAAATTTCTAATTTAGTTACTCAGCCTGAGCTTTATAAAGTTATTACTACAAATATAGTTTATAGTTTATATAGAAATATAAAGCCAGATGCTAAATGTATAGTAGATGGAAAATGTTTAAAAAATATTCAAAAGAATTTTAAAAAACAATTCATTTTGGTAACAATGGATATCCTGAATATACTTGCCCTAACAATAGTTGTTATTTTGTAAAAAATAGTCATTATTATGATAATCATGATGTTGTACTATATAATCCTTATCTTTCAGCAAAATATCAATGCCATATCAATGTTGAAATATGTGCTTCAGTTGAAGCAATCAAATATATTCATAAATATATTTATAAAGGACATAGTTGTACTACATTAGAAATTTTTAGAAAGCCAAATCAAAGAGATGAAATTAAAGAACATTCAGATGCTTGCTATATTTCAGCTTCTAAAGCATGCTAGCATATTTTTAAATTTAATATGCATGCTGAAGAGCCTTCTGTTTATTATTTTTCTGTATATTTAGAAGGTCAACATGAAGTTTTTTATTAAAATAATAAATTTTTAGAAACTGTTGCTGCTAAAGAAAATTTAAGAAAGACTGCTTTGATTGCTTAGTTTGAAGCTAATGAAAAATTTTCAAATAATAATACTACTTATTAAAATTTTCCTACACAATTTGTATATAAAGCAAAAGCACAAAGTTGGAAAAATTGGCAAAGAGAATATGCAATTGAAAGAATATATTTTGCTTCACATTCTTAAAGAGAAAGATTTTATCTCTGAATACTTCTGACTGTTATAATGAATACTATATCATAGATTGAATTAAAAACAGTTAATAGCATTAAATATAGAACATATAAAGAAGCATGTAATATTTGTGGTCTTTTAGAAGATGATGTAAAATGGATTCAGTATTTAAGTGAAGCTACTCCAATGCAAATAGGAACAACTCTTTGATTATTTTTTTGTACTATTTTACTTCACTGTACTCTTACTACTTCTGAAAATCTTTGGAATTGCTTTAAACAATATATTTATGATGATCTTCAATGCAAATTGAAAAGAATGAAACAATATAAAGGTTGGCAATATATAATTATGGTCTTTATCTTATTAATAAAAAATTAATACAGTCAGAAAAAACTTTAAAAGATTTTTAGTTAAGTTATGATGTTGAAGCATTGAAAAGAATTGTTAATGAAAATAAAGTCAAGTTTAATATTGAATAGTCAAATATTTTCAATACTATTATAAATTTTATAAATAACAATTCTGAAAAAAAATCTTTCTTCACAGTACAGGTGAATGTGGAAAGATTTTTGTTTGCAATACTCTAGCTGCTGCTATTTATTCTAATAAAAATGTTGCATTATGTATAGCATTATCTGGAATTGCTCCTTTGCTATTAGAAAATGGTTGTATTGCACATTCACGCTTTAAAATACCAATTCCTGCTATAGATACTTCTGTTGCAAATATTAAACAGAAAACAAATTTACATCAAGTTATAGTAAAAACAAAGTTACTTATCAGTAGTAATGCTAAATTTGCACAATCTTCTATTTTTTTTTTAAGAATTAATTTTGATGCATTTAAAGAAGATCTTCCTATTCTATTGTATAGAAGACAATTTCCTATCTGTTTAGCATTTTCTATGACTATAAAGAAATCACAAAGCCAATCAGTCAAACATGTTGGATTGAATCTTCAATCACTAGTTTTTTCATATCAGCAGCTTTATGTGGCACTTCCTCAATATATATCAGGTAATCATATTAAAGTTATTTTATTATCAGAGAATATATTACAAAAAACAACTAATATTATATGTCAAGAAATTTTAAGTGGTTTACAAATAATATAAATTACTTTTAATAAAATAAACAATATAAACTAATATATAAAAATTGTAGTATTTAATAAAATAAATATAAGTAATAGCTGTTTTTATAACATACAAAAAATATATTATGACAATATATAATATTGAAATTGAATTTAAAGTTGAGTTATTCATATATTTCTGAAGTTTTAACTAAACAAAGTGAGGTTATTTAATACTGATTTTCTATACATATTTGAAGCCCTAACAAATGAAATAAAGTAACTTATATATACTTGAAGCTTTAACTGAACAAAGTGAGGTTAGAGTAGAGGCTATGTTGGAGGAGGTTTAGAGGCAAAGCCCCTAATGAAATGCTAGCTGCATGCCAAAAGCATGCAGCAAAATTGAGTTATTTATATATATTTGAAGCCTTAACCAAACAAAGTGAGGTTAAGATAGAGATTAAGTTACTTATATATACTTGGAGCTTTAACCAAATAAAGTGAGGTTAAGATAGAGGCTGAGTTACTTATACATACTTGGAGCCCTAACTAAGCAAAGTAAGGTTAGAGTAGAGGCTTAATTGAAAGGGGTTTGAGGGCAAAGCCCCCCAACAAGATGCTAGCTGCATGCTAAAGGCACACAGTACAGCTTGTTGAATATTGAAATAGCAAACTTGGGTGCTAGGAGGTGTGATGTAAGCACCACAAAGTTGCATGATTGAAATAGTAAAACAAGTGAGAATAAACTTAGAATGAGATCTGGCACCAGAAATTTTGGAATATGCCAGTAATGGGCACTTAAAGTTTGAAGAAAAAAAGAAGGAAATAGGAGGACAGAGAACCTGCCATGAAGTAAAAGAATTTGTGACATCCATGCAAAGGTCAGATAAAAGAAAGAAATGGGAAAAGAAAATTCTGCATAGATACAAACAGAAGAAAATGAGAACAATACCAAAACAGTATAGAAAGCCAAAGGGCAGAAATAAGGAAAGCCTGTCTTGTCAGGAGAAATGTAAAGGTAACAACAGTTCTGCATAAATAATAAAAGAAAATGAGGATAACACTAAAATAGTGTAAAATGCCTGAAGGAAAAAATAAAGAAAGCCTGCTTTGGCAGGGAAAATATAAAGGGAATGACAGTTAGATTGTAAGTGTATCCACTTACTACTTCACCAGAGTAGGAGGATAGGAAGCCTCAATTGGAGGTTAGAAGGCCTTGATTGGAGAATAGAGGACTTGATTAAAGTACAAAGAACTTTATTTGAGTAAGACAAGATATATATATATAGAAGTGGGAGGGTAGAAGTTAGTCCAGTTTTTTCCACATGAAATATGTTGTGTTCTAGTTTAGGGAGCTTGGAGCTAGTGAAGACAGACTAATAACACTGCTGGCACTGAAAGATGTTTTCATTGGAAAAAGTATAAAAGAAACATGTTATACTATTTTCAAAGTACTAATTTCAGATAGAAAAAGGCTTTTTGTCTTTGTTGTGCAACACTTCAAGATAATTATGATATTATTTGACATATTGGGTTGTACATTATTTACAAACAGAATTTCAAACTTATTACTTATTAAGTGGCATTGAGCAAAAACCCTTTGAGAGTTTCTCATCCCTATGAGTGAAAGGCTGTCTGTCAAGAAAAGAAGAGTAAGAATGTCAGCTGTGATTCTTCTGTCAAACCATGACTAGAAGCTAAGGGAAAGCACTAAGAGCATGGAAAAGTCGCTAAAAAAGGCGCTAAGAGGTGCGGGAAAGTCGCTAAAGAAGGCGCTAAGTGTTAGCACCTAGAATATGATAATAAAAGGATAAGATTGCTTAGTGGATCTAAGCACGAAAGCCAAGCCATAGTTGCAAGGCACTAGAGAGAGAGAGAGATAGAAAACTAGCACAGAGTCCTCTTGCTTGATATGGTCAACAAGAGGTAGTCTGTTGTGTATGGTGATCAAAATGTTGGGATACAATCTCTACTGCCAGATTGATTCTCTTTTACTAAGAAAGTTAGCCGATGCTAAGAGATTAAGCGCCCCTAGAGGGTGGTGAACTGATAAAAATGTAAGTAAATGTGGTGAATTGAATTGTATAGTAAAAAGGTTTATAATAATGCTGTCATGGAAATACTTCATTATTCTATTCTGTGAGCACTGCCACTGGCTAAGAGCATTATTCCAGATTGGCTGATGCCAAGTGTCTGTATAAACATATAGCCTTGGAGTGCAAGTGGCAAGGTGCAGTGAGGTGTCAATAGTAGTGTGAAGAATAAGTGGTGCCATAAAAAGTAGTCTGAGAGTAATTGGAGTCTGTAGCTGCAAGTTATTATTAGTGTAAAAATATGAAAAAATAGCACTGGAAGCGCTAGAGCGTGGTGCTTCTGGTGGTACTAGTGGGCCAATGTGAGGTGCAGGTATTGGTGCTATCTGTAGCCAGCCACAATGCAGGCTCATCAGCATGCCAGTCAAGCATGCCAGTCAGTGTGTACCAGTCAATCAAAGGGTCATGCAAGCAATCAAATGTAATATCAAGACTAGCAAATACAACGGGAAACTATGCTATAAGTACTACAGGGCTGGGTCCAGGTCTCTGGGGTTCTGAAAGGCATTGAGTAGTGGGAGAGGGACTGTATACTGGGATTGCGTATGTGGGGCATGCAATCAATTGGCATGGAGGGAGTTGTGATGCATGATGCATGATGGCCCAGAAGCGGGTAGCATGATCTGATTGTTGATTGTGGTTTGATGGCAGTTGATCCCAGGGTTTGTGATGCAGGGTTGCCAGGGGTGCCGGGTGATGGCGGCCTTTGATGCATGTGATAGCAGTGTCAGTAGTTGTGATGGTGGGGTGCATTTGTGGGGTCGGAGAGAGGGTCCCAGATGGGGTTCCAGGGGTGTCCTGGGGTGGACCCAGAGGGGAGGGGTCATGACAGTTTCTAGCTGTAACCTGTATTTGGTAGAACAATGCTCACTAGCTTATTTTCTGAATACAAGAGTGAGCCTGATGAATGACTCATGAAGTGATGGTACTGCTTGTAAATATAGTGCTAAATTTGCTTGTGTTTTGACAGATACCTATAAAAGACATCACTGGACTATCATCCAATGGCTTTTGTTATCTCAAATGAGACTCTCTACAGTAGGTATTGAAGAGTTGCTCGTATTCTAATTCTGTGCCCTTGCAGGGATTCCAATCTAGCAGTTTTTGCTGCTTTCAAAAGCACTTCCAAGAACTTCTTCTTGGTTAATGGGATGCTCCTCCCTTTCTTTTTGTATGCAAAGAGAGGGCCCTCTCTCAGAGGGTCATTGGTGCGTAAGTGGCCTTGAAGAGCTCTTTTGGGGTCAGATGTACTGCTTTGCACTGCCCATGATACTAACTTGCTATGTACCACAGTTTTTGTCCTTGGCAGAAAAGTTGTTGTCAGCAATCCTTCTCAATCATGTGAAAGTGAAATATCTGCTGGCTTGACATGCACTTGGGGCTTAAATGCTGATAGATTTGATATTGTGAACTTGCCAAGTTGCAGCTGTGTAAAAACAGGTTGTTGCACAGGCAAACACAGCCACATTTAGTAGATTGGGCTCTCTATTTTCTAAGCTCAACTACTTATGCATCTCCTCTAAGAAGGCTGGTGTACACAGTTTGCATTTCTTTCTCTTGGCTATGAGGGGAGCTAATCAGTCAGCTGCTCTCATTAGTGCACTCATGCAATTGTGATTAGATGTCCAAGCAACATTGTAAAGTAAGTGCCATGCTCGGATCCTTACTAAGAAGTTTTCAATTGCTGATTTTGAGTATGCCCTAGCTATAGCTGCCACAAAAGCTTCTAAAATGCTGTGTAATACTAGTGCTCTCTCACTTTTTGGTATGTGTCTGAAATTGCAGAAAGCATGGAAAATCAGTAAGCTTGTCTCATATGTTTCCTTTGTTGACTTTGTCCAGGCTTTATTTAAAACTTTAAAAACTCTCCTTACATCTTCTTCTGTCATTGTAGATTTTCTGCCACTATCTTGCTCACTGTGGCCAGTTGCTGGTAGACTTCAAAGACGTAGACAATCTTTACCTAGCACGTGCAGTCTCAAAGGGGACAAAACAAGTTTTAAATCTATAGAGTAAGGCTTCGGTTTGTATACGGTTTGCTTGTCTTCCTTTGTAGCTGTGATTGGATGAAATTGCTTATGTGCCTTGCCAGTGCTTCTCAAAGGACCACTGCTTCCAGCTTGTGTCTTGATTGAGGACTTTTGATCTGTCTTGTGTTTGACTTGACCAGAGATCATTTTCTCTTCTATATAATTCATACTCCTGCTCTCTGTTGATTTTGGCAATGTGGGATTATTTGTCAAAGTTAATAATAAACTCCTCAAATTTGCACAGAATTGGAATAAGGGGTAGCAGGAGACTTCTGGATGGGTATTGACCTTGTGAGGGCCCATCTGCTGAGTTAAGCTTGCTTGAAACATATCCAATGCATATTGTAAGTCTATTCTCTTTACATTGCTTGTGAATTCTTTTGAAGATTTCATCGATCTGATAGTTCCTGCTTTGCTCAACCCACCATCCTTCAATGACTTCTTTATTGTCACCATACACTTTGTAGTGTCTGCCTCCACCTTATTCAAGAATGATGGCTGCAATGAAAAATACGAACCCAGCTGCCTCTGCCCAGCCAATGTCTCTTCCATCCCTTTTTCATCCTAGTATCAACTTCCATGCATACCATTTTTCTCCAATTGTGATTCCAATCCCAACTGCTGAGCTGACATCAGAGTAGGCTTCAATGTCAAGGGTGGGTTGTAGTTCCAGAATTGGTCTTGCTACTGACTATGATAGTACTTGCTTCTACCAGGACAAATCCTCTAGTGTCCTCCAAGAAGGAGTCTGTAGTTTGAATAGACTATTGTGGAACAATTCTATGAGGGTTTCCAGGTTGGTAAAAAAAAGCATGTCCTGCAGGGATGACCAGGCACATATGAAGTAGTTTTCTGTACAACTTCCAAGTTTTCTTCAGAGTGTGTGTTTGCTTGCTTTTTCAGTGAATAATAGCTTGTTGATATTTGTGTCTCTTTTCTGCTGTGATTTGGATGCTTATTGCTTCCTTGACTCATTGTAATGTGATAAAAATTCTCTTTGAATCCTGAAGAAAATGCACTCATCCACCCACTTAGACATTGGCCCCATTCCATTAGTTTGTTTGATCTAAACACCTGCATCACTAACAATGCCATAGGAGCCGCAGCCTGAGGCCAAGCCAAAGCAGTCTATTGTATCCACTGCAAAGGCATTTGGTCCAGAAAGTCAAATCATAATGCCTGGCCACTGAGATGGCTTAATCAGAATAGTTCTATATGCTTCTTTGACATCATGCACTGCTGCCTGTAACCCTGGAGGAAGTCTTACAATATATAAAGACACCACTCCAAACATTCTCCAAGTGCATGACAGGTCTGAAGAGTTGATTCTGCTATTAATTGAGGCCGTGTCATTTGTAGAAGTGTGAGGAAAAGAAAGATTCTGAATAAGCCTTAACTTCTCTGGTTTGTTTGGCTTGGATATAATGTGTATTGAGGATAATTGAAATGGCCCAATGACCTTCTCCAGTTGCTCTTGGGTGAACAGACTCAGGTATCTCCTACTGACAAACTCTGCTTTAGCAATCTTCCAGAATTCTCCTTCAAGCTGCTCCATTGACTTTCTGTCAAGTGTTTTTTTTTAGCTATGGAAGTACTCAGAAGGAGGAGCAAGTTGAAAAAATTATGTTTAATATTGATTCCAATTGCATAGATTTAGGAGAATGAGGACAACTTGAAGAAGCTCATCTTTTCAATGTTCATAGCTGGCTTGAAAGTCTGGTGCTGGCTATGGATTGGGCATGGGTGGTTGCTCAGGGCCTGACTGTTAAGCAGAGGAATGATGAGACTTTTAGAGGATGGGCTTGTAATTTGAGGGAGGCTAACAATATGTTGAGTACCTATCTATGTTTCTTCATTGTCCTGGAAAAAATGCATAGTCACCTGTTACTTCATTGTCAGAACAATCTCCACCACAAATACATGTTATCAAATAAAGAAGGTTGTCTCAATAGCATCAAAGACTTCCACATTTAGCTCAGGACTGTGTCCAACCTCAATGTAGTTTTAAGAGGGTGCAAGGATCAATTGAGCAAACATCTTTTGCTTTGTCAACAAAGAGTCACTTCAAGAACATAACAAATGCAACAAAGTCAACAGCTTAAAAGAAAAATCCTTCTAAGGCAAGAGATTGGGAAAAGGGGGGGCTCAGAGTCTACTACAAATCCTAGATCATGTATATATGTATATGTGCTTACAACTAAGGAGCATTCCTTACTAAACCAGCATAGTGGCTGTTATTGTTGTCAAAGGTAGTAAGGCTTGGGAATATTCAGACGGGGATAAGCCTTTGATCCTGTTGAATATGAAAAACAGAAGCTCACTCCTGCTTTTGCAGCAATTGCACAGACAAATTTTTTGAAGATAAAGGGAAATGAGGAAACTACAGGAAGTAAAAAAGGCAGTTCTGTGATGGTGGCAGCAGTTTTTGATGGATCCTTGGATGAGGAGGATGAACAGAGTAGGGCATCACAATGGTATGTGTCATACATTGTAGGGGAACTCACTTGGTGCCATACAATACATGTCTAGCAGAGTCTGCTATACTGTAGTGGAGCAGTCCCCAAATGTGCAATAGAATACAGAGCTGCAGACATGTCACAATGTGCTGTATGACATGGTCTGGTAAATAGATATAAGGCAGGCACATGCATGGGCATGCAGGCCTGCCAGACACCAGTGGACATCAGTAGCTGTTATCAGGCATTAGCACATGAGTCAAGCCCTACTTGGCATAACCAGCACTCTACATGGATCTCTGACCACCTTATACCACCATCTTGTGCCAACTACCAACCCAACTCCAGAGCTCCAAGCACATTTCAGACATCTGACCAGCACCAGCTCCTTCACATATTAGGATCAGCTGACCACTCTGGCACCCCTGCTCCATTGTCCAGCCACTGATCAACACCATTGCCCAATACTATTCACCAATCAGCCTGGGAAGCACCACACCTGTATCCAGACTATACGCCGTACAGGACTCATACCCACACAATACGATGCACAGGACTACTCATATGTCAGGCAACTCTGGACCTCACCTGGTTGACCTAAAACTTAGCCACTGTAGGTATTTAACTTGTAGTTGGTCATTTGTTACAGTAGCCTTGATATTGCCATAACATCTGCCTCTCTACTTGTCTGTCTTGTACAACTCACCCAATCTATTTTTTTCTCTTCCAAAAGTCTCCTGGTTCACTAAATCTCACTTTGATCTTCTCTTCCATCTCCCAGTTTCAGTCTCCATCTTTCTCCAGTCTCCTCTTCACTGTACCTCCACCCTGTCAGGAGACTTCTCATTTCTTCCTTTTCTCACTCCTTATCTCTTCACTCTCCCTTCATTCATTCTTTTATTTCTTCTGACATTATTTCATTTTACTGTTTCTATTCTTTCAACACTATCTGTTAGTACTACTCTCAGATTCTTTTATTTCTTCTGACATTATTTCATTTTACTGTTTCTATTCTTTCAACACTATCTGTTAGTACTACTCTCAGCTCTTGAGGTGCTCTGGTTCTTTAGCTACCATTCAGATAAGTGTGGGCCCCTCAGCATTGCTTCCAGACTGCTTATATAAGCCAGAGTTTGCCTTTCTGACCTCCGAAGTCTGGAGTTTTCCTGCCTTGTTTGTACAGTTATTTATTTAGGCAATTTTTGAGTTTTTAAGGTTTTGTTGTACTGTGCAGTTGTTTCCCATGCTTCAGAGGCCCCAGAAGCATCCAGCCTGGCATAGGGAATTGCTAGACTTGTTCTCTTTGGATCTCCCTCTGCCAGGTGAGTAGCTATCATGATATTGTCAGTATATATTGTAATACACTTTGGATCTCCCTCTGCCAGCTGTGTGACTGAGCCACAGCCTCTAGAGGTCGCCCTTACACACACTACCTGGCCCTGCTCCTCTCCAGCACTTCTAGAACTTAGTCCAGGATCCTGCCCCTTCACCCTTTCAAAACTCCAGTGTCCTGTGTACTCTTTGGAGCATCCTCGCACCTCATCCAAAACTTCAGAGCATGCCCTGCCATTGCTCGGAGACATCTATAGACTTTGAGTCTGCCTAGTGAGAACCCACTTGCCATTGGTGTCAGGGGACTCCTCATTTCTTCTTTGTTTCACTCTTTATTCCTTCATTCTCCCTTTATTCATCTCCTTATTTCTGCTGTCATTCTTTTACTTTACTGCTTCTATTCTTTCAACACTACCTACTAGTACTACTTTCAGCTCTTAAGGTGCTCTGGTTCTTCAGCTATCACTCAGACATGTGTGGGCCCTTCAGTATCACATACAAACTGCTTACACAAGCTGGAGTTTGCCTGCCTTGTTTGTACAGTTATTTATTTAGGCAATTTTTGAGTTTTTAAGGTTTTGTTATACTGTGCAGTTGTTTCCCATGCTTAAGAGGCCCCAGAAGCATCTAACCTGGCATAGAGAATTTCTAGACTTGTTTTCTTTGGATCTTTCTCTGTCAGGTGAGTAGTTATTATGATATTGTTAGTATATACTCTAATATACTTTGGATCTCCCTCTGCCAGCTGTGTGACTGAGCCACAGCCTTTAGAGGTTGCCCTTACATTGCCTCCCTTCTCTCTTCCCCTTTATAGTAGTTCTCTGGTGCACAGACCATCTTGTCAGGTGACTTAAACAGATGTTATTCTTTGATGGTGTGTGTTGTGTGACATGTGACAATTTCTTCTCCTTCCTCCCTATTTCTGGCTGCTTATCTGCCTCTTATATCTAGGTTTCTACTGTAGTACTTGGTTTCAAGTAGTAGTGATAGTTCTGGGGCTTGCTAGTATAGAATATGACCTTCAATTCACACTAACTTTGACGACAAAATGGATTATTATTGTTGTGAATACTTTCAATAATTTTGCAAAAAGCAGAGGTTTCTCAACAAACTCTCGCCTAAGCAATTCACTCTCTGGGAATTACCAAGCCTTTGCCTATTAATTGCCTGTCTATTCTCTACTAAACTTGGGCTACTTATACTGTTTTTCTGGTGCACAGACCACTATTTACACATGACTCTTTGTTGTAAACTCCCCAGCCTCTGGAACATATTTGATAGTCCAATTTCCCTTTTGAGAGGCCTGTTTCAGTGCCACCAGTTCCACCATTTCTCCAGATGTTTCTGATTGCCACTTCCTCATTTGCTTCAGCTCCATTTAGCACAATCCCATTCATAGATCCTTCTTTCCCCTTTTAGCGCTTTCCTGCATTTCATGCTTTTTTTCCTTTCCCCTTTTCAGTTGTGTCAAATCAGGCATTGTCAGATCTGATCTTGATCTAGATCATCACAATTTGATCTCATTTTGTCACTTCTGCCAGCTTCCATACTTCCCCTCCCCATTACACAGTGGTTGAACTATTGTTGAGCTGATAGTTTGAGCTGGTCCCTGCCTGTTGTTCTGTACTTTTCTGTGTATTTGTTGGGATGTTTTGGAGATATATTTTTGTTGAGACTGCTATCAGGAGGCTTACAGTTCTCAGCCTATAATTAAATGTTTATTTTGACTTCTGGTGCATGATGTGTCTCTGACTGCTCGTACAGCATTGTATTACTACCAGTGTTTATATGCCTCAGTCTCCTGCTTGCTTCTGTTTCTCAGAGAGCTTTCCTATATTTCCATACTGCTCTAGCCAGTTTGTATTAGGTTAGTTCTATAGTTTTGGCCTCCAGTATCTCCTCTTGAGACTGTCCCCATATCTCCTTTTGTGTGCCATTGAAATTGCAAATTAAATGCTATGTTCTGTGTCTGACTATGCATATTGTAAGAGTGCTTGTCATCTTTATATAAGTGCCTATTTCTCATATGGCTGCATCTTGCTGCTTCTGTTACCCCATCTTCCTTATTCTGTCTTGCCCTTTTATATTCTTGTCTTCTGTACACTGTATCAGCATCCTCCCCTGTCAGGTCCTGAGTGTTGATTGAAGTTGAATAGTGGGTGAGCAGATGAGGTGGTCATGAAGATGAAGGCTCATGGGGTGAGCAGAGTTGAGATGAGTGACTGGGCAGGGTCTCTACCTGGGCTGTGAACAGTTAGTAGCATGAGGGCAGGTGATGGTAGCCTAGAGCTGTTAATAGAAGAGAGTATGGTAAATTAGTCAGGGAAAGTATAGTAAGTGATCAGGCAGAGCAGGGTGGGCTCAGAAGACAGTGTGGGTGTGTGGGCTGAGGAGGGCTCGTAGTTGAGTAGAAGCAGTTCAAGATTGGTGTGTAATTGGTGGATGTTTGTCAGGGGGGGAGTGGAAGCATTTGGTAGCCTTGATGTATCTAAACAAGTAAGTAAGGGTAGCCGGTGATAATAATAAATGCAATAGCAACTCAGCTTTGCACTTGAGGAGGCAAAGTAAGTGAATGTGGTGTTTGTATTGGTATTGGGAGCACTCCAATAGATAGTGTCACATGGATTTGACCATCAGGCCCTGGCAGTGTGGGCAGGAGGGTGATTCAGCCCAGCATATGCAGAAAAGGTGCTGATTTAAGAGTGTATGGCCAGTGCAGAGTTGTGTGAAGATAGCTGACTGATGTTGGCTTAAGTTCTTTGTGAGTTTGAGGTAGTTCTTGGAGGGGAGGGTCTTGTTTAGCCTGTTGGTGTCAGCAAAGTGGAGTGATTTCTTCCAACACCATTTTCAGATGACCCACATGGCCACGAGGTCAGCTGACCTGGTTGCAGGGATGCTCTTGGAGAGAGTCTGGTATCTGAGCCAGCAGGAGAGGTCAGCCAAAGGGCTTGAGGATCCAAGAGTAGATTCCTTTGCGAGGAGGTTGGTGCATTCATTAGGGGCAAGGTCCATGTGGCTGGGAGTCCAGTGGATCTGGAGGTTGATGACCTTGTGAGTGTGGTGAGGGTTGTGGTTTGGTTGATCCCAGAAAAGGCAGTTTGTGGAGGTGCAGCATAAGTGGTCTTGCTTCTGGTGGAGTTTTTTTAGCAGCTGTGTGGGTAAGGTCAAGAAGGTAGTGCACTAGGTAGGGGTGCCAATTATTGAGGGTCCAAATACCAGCCTGGCTGTTGCTACCTACAATAATAGTGCCATTTGAGCTGCCTTGTGAGCAGAGTAAGCAGGTATAGGCTGAGCATGAAGCCCACCACAGACCATGTGGTTAGCAGCTGACCCAAGGTGGAACTTAAAAGAGATGAGCTTCTTGCAATTGGTGAAAAAGACGGCCAACTTGTCAATGCCACCTTTGTATCATGAGCCATCACAGAAGATGGCCATAGAAGCCTGCTCAAATAGATTGAGGTGATGGCCAAATCCTTATCAGGTTCAATGTGCATTGAGAATGAGGGTCAGTAACTTGGTGGGTGTTGATAGGGCTGGATCATCTCAATGCTTAAGGGGTGTCAATATCTGCATAGGTAAAAAGGCTGTGGAGGAGTGAGCAGTGGCAGCACACATGGTGCCAGGTGGCCTTATGGACCAGGGTGTGGAGTGGATGTGAGGGGGGTAGCACAAGAGATGCACTGCTGCTTGAACTAGGATCTTGTGGAACAGAAAGTTGACTGGGAGGAGGTTGGCATGGGTGTCCAGGACATTCCCAGCTGTGGTGCTTAGTGCACCAGTGATTATCCTGGCTGCCCTACACTGCACCTATGTGAGCTTGGCTGTTACTGCAACTGAGCCAGTTTGTTTCTTTCCTGCATGTGTGTCTGAGACACCTATTGTAAGGACAACCTTTGGAGGCTATGGCTCAGTCACACAGCTGGCAGAGGGAAATCCAATGCATATTAGAGTATATACTGACAATGTCATGATAACCACTCACCTGGCAGAGAGAAATCCAAAGAGAACAAGTCTAGGGATTCCCTATGCTGGGTTGGACACTTCTGGGGCCTCTGAAGCATGGAAAACAACTGTACAGTACAACAAAACCTTAAAAACTCAAAAATTGCCTACACAAACAGTTGCACAAATAAGTGGCAAACTCTGGCAAACTCTGGCTATGTAAGTGGTCTGGAAGCAGTGCTGAAGGGCCCACACTTGTCTGAGTGGTAGCTAGAGTCAAGAGCTGAGAATAGTACTAACAGATATTGTTGAAAGAATAGAAACAGCAAAATGAGAGAATGATAGAAGAAATAAGAGAATGAATGAAAGGAGAGTGAAAGAAGTAAGAAATGAGAAGTTCCCTGACATCTGTATACTATACATCCACGGTGTATGCGAATGCTGGTGTGGCTACTGTGTTGTAGAGTTGGTGCACACAGTGAGGAGGCATGCTGCCTGAGACATGAGAGAGCTGAGTGATTTGAATTGTCTACCAAGCAGCACTTGTGGTGACCTTCTGGAAATGGGCAGACCAGTGAAGCTTGGGGTCAAAGATGACACCCAGGTACTTGGTTTGTGATGGAGGTGACAACTTGCACCATGTGAGTACCATTAAGATTCCTATGCTGAAGGGCCAGGTCAGGGAGAGAGATATCATGGTTCAAGTGGGGGAAATCTATGAGGGCTAGCTTGGAGAATTCAAATGGTGAGTTGTGAAGAATGGACCAGTCAAATGTGCCATCAGCACACTCCATGACATTTTTCACAATGGCATGTGTCTCCATCAGAGACTTTGCAATGGCCAGGAACATGACATTATCAACAAAACTGGATGCCAGTTTTGATTGGCTGCCTGGGCAGGCAGTTGATATAAAAGGAGCATTGTAGAAAGAGTAGAACAACATAGATAAGGGGCAGCCTTGTATAGTCCTATTTGAAATGGGTATCCAATCAGAGAGGAAATTGTCAAACCTTAGCCAGGAGCACCAATTGGAGAGCATGCACTCAGTGAGGTGGACAAAGCCTGTGGGCACACCAAGGTTCCTTATGTTGTGGATAAAGCATTGTCTCACCATGTTGGAAAATGCCCCTTGGATGTCAAGGGACAATGCTATAGTGATGTTGCCTGAGCACCATGCATCCTTGATTCTTGAGACCACCAGATGCATAGCATCAGAGGTATTTTGGCCTGGACAACCACCAAACTGGCCTGGGGGGAGAAGATTGTCAATAGTGTTTAACAGGCCAATGAGTCAGAAGGCTTTGGCAACATTGTAGGCCAGCTTGCCAGGTTTGCAAAGCACAAGTGTGGTGGATTCAAGCCAGTTAGCATGATACACATTGAGCTTGACAATGGCCCAATAAATGAAGTAGAGGTGGTCTAGAAAGGCTCCAGAGCACCTCTTGAGCACAACATTGGGGATTCCATCAGGCCTTAGGGCCTTGAATAGGGGAGGGAGCTGATAGCATTAGCAATTTGAACTTGTGAGAAGTAGAGGATGTCAGTCAGGGGCTCAGAATATGCACAGGCTGAGACAGATGGCAGCAGGAGAGGAGGGGGGAAGAATAACTCAGCTAGGGCAGTGGCTTTTGCCACATTGGTGGAGGCAATTGAGGGTATACCATTGGTCAATGTTTTGAGGTCCAGAACATGTTCACAAGTGAAGTCTGAAGGTTATCTGACTACATATTTATTTGTGAGATATATTTGGCAAGCATTGATGGTCTCTAGCCATCCCTTCCAGTGGGTTTCTTTGGCATTTTGTATCTCCATGTCCATCTCCTGTGCAAGTCTTGCTGCCTCTGTCTTAGATGGGTGATCTGGGATGTCTTGAAACTTGTAAGCCTAGTTACATGCACATTGCCTCTGGGCCTTTAGCCATTTGAGGTTGTCATTCCACCACTGTTTGGTATGAGGACAAAGATGTCACAGGGGAACTATGTCATCCAGGGCAATGACCTCTTGGATAATGGAAAAAAGGTTGGAGACCTTTCTGTGGAACTGAGCAGCAGAGGGGATGTATTGTGCTAGTGAGCAGGCTTGTAGATGCTCCATTAGAGTGTCAGTGAACAAGTCCCAGTCCACCAACTGGAAGTCATGGAAAGGGGTAGAGGAAGCTCTGGCAATCAGCAAATCAATCATTATTACAATAGGGAGGTGATATGCAAGCAAGGGGCATAGCAATGCATCAACCTTGCAGTAGATCACAGGATCTGAGTCAGCATGAGACCTCCAGACATTGTCTGGTCTGGTCCGGGTGTCTGCCAAGGACTGGAGGGTGGGGATGCCTGGGGGTAGGGCAAGCTCCATATCATAATCTGCAAGGAGGTCCAGCAGTGGCTGTATGAACTCCCTTGAGGAGTTGAGGTGCCTGTTGTGGAAGGCTTCCCAGAGTGGATAGTGCTGGTTGAAATTCCTGACCCATAACATATGGTCATTGGCTGAGGGCCATAGTTGGAGTATGGAAGAGGATAGGAACTGAGAAAGAGAAGATAGTACCTTGTTGTGTGTGCAGTCATTATACACATTGACCAAGGAGAGGTGGCCAAGCTCACCAGCAAAGTGCATGGCTGTGATATCTGTAGAGGGGGAGTCAAGGGTACAATAGGTGTCTGTTGAGATATTAGTGTTAATGAGAATGATTGATCAGGATCTCATAGACCTGTCATGTCTATGGTGGGTGGGGTATACAACATGCCAGTAGCCACTCACTTTTGTGTTGCCAAGGTGGTCAAGATATAGTTCTTGGAGAGCAATGACATCCCAGTTGTCCAGTTTTGCAGTGGTGAGCAGTTCAGCTTGTGCCATACTGGACTTCCACATATTCTGTTGGGCTGGCACTTGCAGTTTGGTGCAGGAGGTGTTTGATGAAGCCATGGAGAGGCTGTTACCCAAGTGGATGGATTGTCAGAGGAATAGTATGGCATGCGGTTTTTTGAGAAGCAGGTGTCAACCACTGTACATTACCTCTTGAACTCAGGGCATATGCATTCTGAACTGGCATGAGAAGAGTCATTACCACAGGAGATGCACCTGCACTTGACCAGTGTGCATGTAGCAGCTGTGTGGCTGTTGCTTGCACAGTTGGCACAGCAACTCTCTGCCTTGCAGTCTTGGCCAATGTGACCATAGTATTAGCAGTTGTTGCAGCATGTCAGTTCATGGATGTCTTTGCAGGTTGTGACTTGACAGCCTCCAATGAAAATTTGTTTTCTGATGAGGTTGTTGTCTGTAAGGACACTGTTGCAGGTGATTCTAAGCAATGCTACTGATTGGCTTGGAAAGTGTAGTTTGGGGCATTTAAGCCATAGGGCAGATGTGATGGTGTTGCTGAGAAGGCTGTTTTCAAGTTCAATAGTCTGGAGGCAGGAGATGTTGTCAGGAGCAAAAGAGCCAGCACATGGGACAAACCTAGCTATAAGGTTGTACGACTTCTCAACTCAACTATAATGACCCCTTCACTAAAGAGGGTCTCAAAGAGGTGCCATTTTGTGGTTGCATAGTCCCAAAGTCTGTTGACAGAGTCAGCAGTATTGAGTTCAGCAATGTACACACTGCCACCTATCGGTTTGAGGCTGATAACACATGTGTTGGGGGTGACTAGGTCTACTTCTCTGTTCTTCTGGCAGACTGTAGTGGCCTTGAGGTCAAGGCAGTCGAGAAGCTTATTGAGGTTATCATGAAGTTCGAACAAGCTGGAGGTGGAGGAATCCTTGGAGGCATTCATATTGTGGGGGTCAAACCAGATTAGAACAGTGCAAGTGTCTCAGAGGAGGCATTGCTATATGTTTGAAAGTTCCTGTGAAGTATAGAGGTTGTCCTATCTCAGATGTAGATGCAAGGGGGGGAAGATGGGGCAGTGGGAGGGGCTGTTTTGGTGATGGGGGCCCAGGTGGAGCCTGAGGGGTGGGCTTGCAAGGTTGGGCACCAATGCACCCAGCAAGTTGGACACCCTTTTCAGGGTGCTGGCCGTTGATTGCAGCATAAGAGTCACCTCAGCATGCTTGGCATTGCTGGCAGCTAGGAAGTTGGCTGTGGAGCCAAGCTTCTCAATGAGGCCACTGACCTTAGCCATGGCTTTGTAGGCAACCATGTCTGCCAGGGTGTCCAAGATGTGGTCAGTGATGTCCATGTCCAGGATGAAGGTGGTGGCAATCATTGCAGTCTTTTGCTCTATGTGTTTGGAAGTGAGGGCAGCAGTGGCAAGGACAGCAACAAGGCAGAATTGGTTGTAGGGGTTGCCTGCCAGAATCCATCTCTTTGATTCCAGCCATTTGTGCATGTCATCAAGGGATTTGATTGGGCCAGTGTCTGAGGCCATGTAGGACTTGAGATCAGAATAGATTAGGAGCAAATTGTGGGTATTTCAGGGTCCTGCTTGTAGTGGCACTACTCAAAGGTGGCCTAGAAGACATCCTTAGGGTTGAGGACATTGCAGGGTCAGGGGAAGAGAGAGAGATTTTGAGGAGCAGATGATAAGATGTTCCAGAGGCCTCAGAGGAGTTCCAGAAGCTAGGGCAGATAGAATTATGCAGCTACAAACTCTAAACAACCAGGACCCCAGAAAGGATGATGGTGGTTAGTGATCAAGGAGCCTCTTCAGCTCTTACTCTCTGAGACCCTCATTGATATGGACAGAGAAAGCAGACCCTATTTCAGAGCTCTTGCTGAACAGGCCTGCTATCTGGATGGTCTTCAGCTCTGTCTCACCTTCCAAGATGGCCTCCTTCCCTTTCTTATAGATCAGGTCAACAGCATGGCTGAAGAATGACCAGACAACACATGTATTGAGTCCTGGTATCAGATAGCATGTGACCAGTGGCAACTCATGGAGTTAAGGTGTGAGCTCTACCAAGAAACTACCTCTTGTTCCACCTCACATGCACCTTTACCTGCTCATCCTCCCATCCCACATTTCTTTCCATTTTGTGCTCCAGCCCCAGCTCAGGTACCTGCAGCACATCCTCTCTCTCTGGGAATTCTTATAAATGTTGATGCCTCTTGCCAATGTTCCTCTTTTCTTCTCCTCTGCCATTGCTGTAGAAATCCTGGTCACTTTGCTCAATATTGCCCTTAGGGGTTGGAGGTATGCCATCTCTCAGACTTAGAGCAGGAAGAGCTCCTTCTCCAGCTCTTTGCTGCCCAAGACATTTGAGAAAACTCTTTCTCAGATATACAGACTATAACAGAACCTTTGGATGAGTTCTTGGGTCCTGTAGAGGCTGTAGCAGAACCTTTGGATGAGTTCTTTGGTTCTGCAGAGGAGGGTTTTCAGTAGAGCAATGGATGAGTTGTATGCCTCTGCTGCCTTGTGCCAATCAGTTTGCATGTCTATTAGTAGAATTGTCCAATGTATCACTTCCTGTTAATGATTCTCTGACTGAAACTGTAAGCACCCCCTCCAATGTATGAAATACCAAGACCTCCTCTCATCCTCCTCCTGTCTGACATCCATGTGTCCCAGCTTGGGAATGACACCTCCCTCATCACCATGTTGTTGTCTCCACTCCCTCTCCCAACTTTCTGTGTCTAAATGTGGAGATTGAGACAACTAACACTCAGCAGACTTGGAGCATTGTAGCTCTCTTGGACAGTGGTGCTACTGGACTCTTCCTAGACACCAACTCACTACCCAGCCTCTCTCTCACCCTATTCCAGTCTACAATATTGATGGTATGCTCAATGAAGCTGGATTCATCTGCTCAGTGATGCATTTAGTCCTTCATTACCTGACTCATTCTGAGTGTGCTGTTGTTGCAGTCACCAGCCTAGGAAAGCATGACATAATACTTAGAATCTCCTGGCTGTGTGACCACAATCCTGAGATTGACTGGGCCAAGGGTAAGGTGAGTATGAGCCATTGCCCTCAATAGTGTTTCACATGTGCCAAGGAAGTTAGAGAGGAGCATAGAGCATCAGTCCATGAGCATGCCACTATACATGCTTGCTGAGTTGGACACCTCCCCTTTGCAGACCTCAACCTACTGAATCCTTCCCCCTTGGTGTTCCCTTATAGAGAGGCCCTCGCTGAGGACATTTGAGGTGTGGTGAGTAAAGCCTAGATGGACAATGGATGTGAGGGTGAATTTCAGTAGGCTCCTGACCCAGAGTCTCCAGACAAGGCTATTGAGACAAGTGATAGGATTTATGCAACTATGTTATGATCTGCCCAGCTGTAGCAGAGATTAGAGCTAGCCAAACTACTTCCCAGAAACTAGCTCTGCTAACTCTGTCTACAAGTTGTTCTGGGATGCAGTCCTCATCACTTGCAGGACTTTGAGGATGTTTTCTCTAAGGCTTCATTCGACTCCCTGCCAGAGCATAAGCAGTGGGACCATGCTATTGAGCTGACACCCAATGCTGAGCCCTCTAGCTTCAAGGTCTATCCTCTCTCTTGGCAAAAGAGGGGGGGAGCAGGATCTGGGATGAGTGGTCCGATCGCTGTGGCAGCAGTCTTTGAGGGATTGTCAGACGAAGCAGACAGCAGTGATGCCAGAAGCAAGTACATCCTCCCTCTACACATTACATACTCGTGTCTCATCTTGGGACCCTCTATTGCTCCAACCCTCATGACCAAAGCTCTTATTGACATGGGTGCTCCTCCAGCATTGATTTCTATGATGCTCATGAATAAACTCAATTTGTTGACGTGACAACTTTTCTGTCCTCTCAGTCTCAGGTGCCTTTACATCAGATTAATAAGAAGGAATTGCTGCTTTTGACAAAATATGTAAAACTTGTAATTATATCTCCTTGTGCCCAATTGCACTCTAAATTGCAAATGTTCATCATCTGTCCAAACCTGCATACTGAGTTGATTTTGGGGTTGGATTTTTTTAAAGAACAATGTGCTTGTCGTCAATGTTGAGGAGGGAAGAGTTTTGGATAAGGCGAGCAGGTTTGATTTGTTACATCCATCAAATCCTATGGAAGCATGTAAGGTGTCATCTATGGCACCACAGATAAAACACAAGGTAGAGAAAAGGAAGAAACAGCTGGAGAAGGAGTGGATTACAGAAGGCCAGATGGGGATGGAACCTGTAAGGAAGTCGGTGAATGAGGAGTTGAAGGTTTACTTCATAAAAAAGCTGCAGCAATTTGCACACCTGCAATGACATACAACATCCAATGAACCATTGATGTTGGGGATGTTCATTTGATATGCAACGACTTTCTTTATGGTTGAAAACCGGCTTTGGCGACGAAAGAGGGCTGGCGCTCACAAATTAGTAATCAAACCAGAGGGCCGCGTTAGGATTTTGCGCGCTATGCACGATGACTTGGGACATTGAGGACTCTACGCGACGCGGAAGAATGTATTGGAACGTTTTTGGTGGCCTCAAGTTAGCGCCGATATCGCATGGTATATTCGCACTTGTCATCTCTGCCAAATCCAACAGACGTGCCAAGTCCTTATACCTCCAACTGTAGCAACTCCAGCACCCTTGTTTGGAAAGATATATATTGACACTATGCACATGCCCAAGTCGGGGCACTACAAGTACATTATCCAGGGAAGGTGTTCTTTGGTACATTGGCCGGAGTTCCGTATGCTCCAGCGGGAAAATACCAACGATATAGCTAAGTGGCTCTTCAAAGATGTTATTTGCAGGTGGGGAGCCCTTCACGAGATTGTTACAGACAATGGAGCGCCAATAGTTAAGGCACTTACCTACCTCGCTAAGAAATACAACATACAGCATATTCGAATCTCAGGATACAATAAACACACTAACGGTATAGTGGAAAGGCCACATTTTGACGTACGACAGGCGCTATTTAAGGCGGTAGACGGCGACAAAAGTCGCTGGAGTGAAGCGACTTATTTGGTCTTTTGGTCTGAACGAGTTACCGTATGGAAGAGGATGGGCTGTTCTCCCTACTACGCGGCGACTGGCATCCATCCCCTGCTCCCAGTGGACGTTGTGGAGGCAACGTACTTACAACCCCCACCTAACTCGATCCTGTCCTCTACCAATCTGATTGCTAGGCGCGCCATTGACTTACAACGACACATAGAGGATCTAGAGCGCCTACACGAGGTGGTATTTCAAGCTAGACGACAGGCTGCATTACGATTTGAAAGCGAGCATAGCGCTACTATCCAAGACTACAACTTTACAGCTGGCGCCTTAGTGCTAATGCGCAACTCAAAAATCGAAGTAACCCATAACAAAAAGATGCGACCTCGATACCTAGGGCCCCTCATAGTAGTTTCCCGCAATAGGAGAGGAGCCTACGTACTCTGCGAGTTGGACGGCTCGGTTTTGCATCGACCGGTAGCAGTGTTCCGACTCATTCCCTACTTAGCACGTGAACATATTCCACTACCTTTGCCGGCGCTAGACATTGACACTGCCAAGCTTCAAGAGCTGGAAGAGACTGAGTTGGTGGACGATGATGGGAACACTCTGGATGAAGACGAAGAGCAATAAACTTATATGAAACGCGAGGCGCTAACTGTTAGTGCCCCTGGGGATCAGACTTAGGCAACCCGAAATCCAGAAAAGAATAAATACACAAGCGGTACTAGTACACAGGGAACAGGCAATTAGACTACAACTGCACCTAATGGAACTACCCTAAAGATGCAGACTGTCAACGTGGACCTTTCACTTGATCTTTAGGTCGCCTGCGGATGGGAGGAGCGCCTGGAGGTGGCACGTTAGCAGAGGGAACAGGAGGAACGGGAATGCTAGGAGGAGGCGTGGGCGGAGCACCTGGGCGAGGAGCACGAGGAGCACCTGGAAGAGCGGCCGAGGGGTTTGGGGATGAGTACCACCCGTCCTCATCCGGGCGGGACTCAAACAATGGGTAAGGAAAGGCTGTGCATGCGAGTATAGCCCGACCCGCATCAAGATTGACGAGTGGGGGAAGGGGGAGCCAGGAGAGACTCTTAGAGACATCATGGAGTTAACAACCTCAGGTTAGGAAAAGATAAGAACTAACCAAGGTTCCCGTTTCGCGGAGTAGGCTGGTCAGACTCAGAGCGTTACCCGTGACCAGCTCCTGCACAATGCATGAGTATTACTCACGACCCGCGCTAAGGAAAGGCGTACAGTGACTAAATTGATCCGAAGCGATTGTAGCGTCTGATTTTTCGATTCACGCTATCACATTGACATAAAAAGAAGCCGACCGCAATGTAAGAGGTGTCAATGGCAAGTATAACGGGATCGGACGTAGTATAGTCAATGGGTACCAATGGCTTCGCTTCCTGCAGCGCCTTCACTAAATGTTTTTGGGCATTAATTTGGGCAGGTCCGAATTCGAAGGGGACCCCTGAATGAGTTAAGCGATTTAGCGCGTGCGCTCAATGTGAAAAATGGTGTATGAACATGCGCAGCACGCCTACCATGCCTAGAAACACGCGAACTTCCAAGAGGTTATGGCAGACTCCCCACTTTTCCAGAAGCACTAATCGGCTCTCCTCAGGGATCCTGCCCTCTGGCATGCAAACGTGCCCTAAAATTTTAAATTGTGGTGCACAAAGAACCAACTTGTGTCCTGAGAACGTTCCGCCACAATATTTCATGCGCTGGAGCATCCGGTTAACCAATTGGAAGAAGTCCCATAGCACCATGTGGATATTAGGATTTTCCAGGTGCACTTCGGGCTTGCCATCTACAAGGCACCAATCTTTTGGGCCCTTAACGCCTACATTGTCGATAAAGCTAAGCACATGGTGGGGTATTTCAGGTTGTAGAATAAATGTAATGTCGTTGTGGAATATGGGTACTGAATTAGTCCATCCCATGGGAAGTGTAACCAGTCGTAGCACTCCAAATGGCGTTTGAAATGTCGTTAAGTCGCGAGAGGAAGGGTGAATCAATCACTCGTCATAGCCAACGTACAGATCCAGGGTAGCGCCACATATTCTTCCCGCAAATGATTCAGCGATGTGATTGGGAAAGGGCAGTATCCCTGAATGACGAATCGTGATTTTGTTTAGCGGCTCCAAACTGTGAACTATACGTAGCTTTTCATTTTTCTTCAGTACACAAAACCATCGTGATCAGTATGCCGAATTGGAAGGCTCGTAAACTCCTGCCGCTATTTTGGAATGAATAATTTGGCAAACTTCAGCTTCAATACCTGGTGGTATAGGTCGGTTATGCTCGGTCCAAGGTACATGAGGTATTGTCGGTATAACCACTGGTGGAAAGAAGTCAGTTCTAAGTTTACCGCGTTCGGAATCCTCCCAAGCAAATGCTTTGTTTTGTTTTTGCATAATGTTGGTCAATACATCTAGTTCCGCCGTCGATAGAAAGCCTGTATTGTGGGCGCTAAGGAATAGCGCCCGTTGTTCTTCTGTAAATCGTCCGGTAGGCTTGAAGGGTGGTGGGTTCGGATTAAGCTCGGGAAGGGTCGCTAACGGGTCTCCAATGATCCTTCTCTCGATGCAAAATTCCTCAGGTACGTCGCTTGCTACCGGTTTCGTTTTAAGCGCTACTGGCTTGTATTTCTTTTTAACCTGAACCCCTTTGTGCTTAGGGGTACTGTTGTTAGCAAACGTATTATAAATGGAACTCTGGTTTCTAGCGAAACCGGATATCAAAGGTTCTTTAGAATCAGGGGTAGAAACGAAATAAGTGTCTGTCGAAAGATTTTCAGTAATATCGGATGCAGTGAGGTATAAGTAGGATAAAGCTTTGCTAGTAAGCGATGTAGAAGTGTTCAAGATTTCAGGGGCTAAAGGGGTATGTGATATAAAGTTTACTTGCCCAGTCCAATGATTATAGTCCAAGGATAAGCGCTTCATCTCCATGATCCTCATCACTCATCTCCTCGATGGCGCCGGAAAACACTCGCAAGGTTTGTCGCTAATGTAAGGTCGCTTTCTCGGTCCAGGCTTCTGGAACCTTCCTTGGGGAAATGTCGGTACTGTTCTCCTGACTCCAGAATTGGGGTCGCTAATAGTTAGCATCGTTTCATCCTCGGACGATGTTTTGACTACTGATTGCGCTAGCACATCGAAGGGCCTCCCCAATAATAAATCATAGGCTGGTGATCTAAGTATGTGAATTTGCAGATAGAACGTAAGATTGCCTATAGCACAAGGCACGTTCCGAGCCATTCCCAACAATCGATCAATCGTGCCGTTAGCGCTCTGCATGTTAAGAATGATTGTCAGATCGTAAATGATGCCCAGCTCGTTAGCAACGTTGGCAGCCATTGAAATAATTTGTGATCTGCTGTCCACGATAGACTCTATTTCGCTTTTCCCATCAACTGTCAGCATAATTGAGCGAATTGCGTGAGAGTCTTGGGCTACAGTTAAGATGGTGGGATCGTCGCTAAATCTTAGCGATTTGAGGTAGGTTTTGACCGGGTCGATGGACGTGGCTTCTTTAGGTGGTGCGACCTCTTCCTTGGTTATCTTAGCGATTTGAGGTAGGTTTTGACCGGGTCGATGGACGTGGCTTCTTTAGGTGGTGCGACCTCTTCCTTGGTTTCCAGAGCTACCGTCTTGGTTATATATGCAAAACCAGGCAGCGCATTGTCGCATTCATCCACCGTCGCTACATTGTTAGCTACGTTTTGTCGAGGGGTAACCGCGGTACGCATCTGGTTCCTGACGTCTGGCGCCACGCTGCATAACTCTCCTACCAATAGCGTAACCTGACTTTGCATGATGCGATCAAAAACTAACTTAGACTTCTCCAGATCATATATAGGCGCTGTGGGTTGATATCCCCCTGTAGGTTTATCTGGCGCCCCGAAGTTACGATTAAGGGGCGGGGTGTAGTTGCCCCCGAGACCAGCGTAAGGATGTAGCGGTGGCTCTGGAATGGCTGGTGCCTTGGTTGCTTCGGGTACTTCGTCGTTAGCGCTAGAGGTTGAGGCTGGTGCTGGGGTGGGGCCTGTTGTCGCGCCCAACGGTCTATAATCCTTTAAAGGCTGCTTGCTCTTTTTGATCTCCACCCCATCGAAGACCTGATTCTTTAGCGACTTCAGTTCCTTCTCTAGCGTCTCAATCCTCTCTTCACGGGACAGCGTGGGTCGGTCACTGATAGCGTTTAGCTGGAGTACTTCGTGAATTAGTGCTTGTTGAGGAGTTGCCTCAGCTTCTGTTGTTGCTGTGCTATTTAGGTTGCCTGTTGCTAAGTTCCCAGGGTTTCAACGGTGCCACTCGTCAATGCGTCCCTGGAACATCTTATGCTCGGGATAAAGGGGAATGCTAGCGCCCGAAGGTAAGACTAGTTTCCCGTCCATTCCACAGTGCGCCTTCCCTTGTCGCAGATACTGTTCAAGTATAGCGCACCTACCCCTGGTCATGGTATGTCCTGCCTCAACACAGAAATGACAAAGTCCCATCTGTACGTTGTTTCTAGGCGCCAAAAGACTAGTCGAGATCAAGGTTTCCAGTTTATTCATGACGTTAGCAACTGCATTGTTAACGGCATTCTCCAAATCCTCCTTCTTGACATACCCGTTACGGTCATTGGCGGCGCTAGGCGCTGGCGACTCTAGCTTGGGTGCCATTCCTCCATGGTCCACACCAGGTCGCTGTAATGGTATACCCGTATCCGTGCCTTTTAATACCCACTTTCCTGCCTCAAAGACCTTTTCTATGTCGTAGGGTTTCTCGGGGTGATGGTCATGCATAGTGATCTCCAAGCGTCGTGCAATCTTAGTCCATAACGAAGTCGGGAATCCTTGTTGAAACAAACGGCGCTCCTCGTTCCCATATAATTTCCTATTTTGGACCAGCCATCTCGCTATCCATTGGAAATCACGATAATAAGTCGATAACGCTCCTAGAGTATAGATCCCAGCCGCAAAGGTGTCCTGTACTAGCTTCTGGATTTCCATTACCGTATAACGCGTAGCTTCTTCAGCGCCAGGATATAAATGAATGATAGCCTTTTTCCATTCATCATAGGTAAAAGGCCTGGGCGCTGCGTCACTAGTAAGTCCTTGGAACTCCTTCAACCCTGTCCATGATTGGCTGTGTCATATGAGACGTATCTGGTGGCGTATTCCTTCATCTGTGTATTGTCGGTCACCCAGCAATCACATAGCAGATACTCCAACTCCTTGAAGTACTGCGTTAGTTCACGAGGCTTTGTTTCGTCCCATTTTGGCGATGAGAAGTGGTTTCGGGGTGGCATGCGCTGATTGTTCGGCTGATCCATACCAATAGGTGTGTTTGTCAAGGTAGGAAGAGTGGTGGTGCTCGTGTTACTTAGTGTCGATGTCGTAGGTACCGGCTCAGTTGGCTCCGAGTCGCTAGGTTCTGGCAATAATAACCTAGATAACTCTTCTAGAGGAGTCAGCGGTGTATGGTTTTCACCTGCTAAGTACTCAAATGGTTGGGAAAAAGAGAAAAAGCTTTTGGCTAAGCTATCTGGGGCGGCTTCAAGCTCCTGATCCAAAGTCTGTCTCGGTAGCGCGCCTGGTAAGTGTGGTGAGTCGGTGGTACTTGGTTCAAATGCGCTCTCCAACAGGAGGCGGCACTGTTGCTGGGCTCAAGTTTCTGGCGGAATTCTGTCTCAGAAGAACCCCTCACAGTGGGCTCCAAAATGATGACGCCAACTGTAGTTGGGTGCGCTGGACATATATGCAGTACAACGCCGTCTCCAGCGCTTGGCGTGCGTAGTTGTGAGGAGTCCTGACAGGGTCCCGGTGTGCTCAAGTGGAGGTAGTAAAACAATGTGCTAGATTATAGCGCTTTGGGGGCTACCTGGCGGACGGTAAGCGTCGTAGTTTAGGCAAAGATATTGAAGAAAAGACGAATAGCGCAGCGTATTGTGCCTGTAGGTGGCACCATAAACGATGAAGACGAGATAGACAAGGCTAGCGCCCGACTTAGTGACGAAGTCAAAGGAAGCTAGCGCAATTTGAACGCTAAGTGTAACTGTGTGTTCGAGGGGTTATGATTCGTTGTTATATACATGTAAAGTAGCTATTTTATATACTATGCGCTACCATGGTTTGTCCAGATACAAGTCCACCTGCAGTGCTACCTCCTAGTGCCTCTCCTCATGGTTTCCTCTAACGGTGACCTGTCAATGGCAACCTTTTGCACATGGATGACGGCGACCAATGGCGTTCTGACCCACGGCGACCAGCGGCGACTCTATATTGGCTTAGAATTGCATGAGTCTGCTCACTTTTATTCTAACTCCAATTGGCCAGGCTGTTTTGGGGTATGGTCAGAAAATCCTTGACAGACGCCGTGAGCGCTAGTGTCAGCGCTACACATTGTATTAGTTCCTGACAGGTCCAGATGTCGGATTTAAGTATATCCAGTGCTGCCGTCATTGATCCTTTTAGACTTCTGATTGAAGTGCCTCGTCAAATGGCAGCGCCTGCTGCTGGCTCTTTCTGGAAGTGATCGGGATTTAGTTAGAGTCCTCTCCCGCTGTCATGTTAGCGCTATACGTTATGGGCCTCCTTCGTCCTTGGGATAGGTGAATGGAGTGTGCTGAAAGCTTGGTAGCTAGTGGTTAGGATAAATGTCTAAATCCTGTAGTCGGTTGCCAGAGCTAGAGCTGCTCTATATTCCCAACTGGTCGCTAGAGCCCTCAGTACGTCAAGTGTTGGTTGGCCTATAATGTCCCTTGATGTGCTCAGTCCGAGTAGAAGCCTATCAGCGGAACGTATGTATTACATATGTATCTTCTATGTGAGTAAGTTTAATTCTAACGCTTACCGTGCCTTATAAGTCTCACAGATAATTTAATTGTATTATCAACGCACTGTGTTTCACGGTTTATTGCAGTAAAAACACACCGTATTCATCTATCTACGTACATGTATATATATCGTATTTAAACTTAGGAATATGTAACATAACAATAAATACTATATGTAAATAATTAAGTAACTTAATAATTATTTGATAATTAATAATTAATTGGTAATTAATAATTAATACATATTATGTAAGCATTTGGTTGGACGGCCTGTTTACTTATATACCTCTCCTCTGCAGTTAGCGTGAATGCTGATATGATAGCGCCGAACCGGTCACACAATTGCGTGACCTACGTGTATTGGTGTCAGAGGCAAAAGCTATCAGCTGACTACTACTTATGTACAGGGCGAGGAGGAAGGGTTGACAAATAGTGTATTGGTGTCAGAGGCAAAAGCTATCAGCTGACTACTACTTATGTACAGGGCGAGGAGGAAGGGTTGACAAATAAACGAGTAAAATAAACTAATGAAGTATACTAGAGTTAAAACACGTGTGCAAGCACCTTAATAGGTCAGCAGATTTTCTGATGGAACATGTTTCTGGATCCAGCGGTTTCTTGTGGCATACTTTATATAACGTGACTTGATAGATCTACGGCAATCTCTGTGCACCTCGTGAGCAGTTTGGTTGTCAGCATCCCGCTCTCATGGAGTCACTGAAACAGGCGCTGCTGACATTCAAAGTGCTAGGTACGTCTTCTCCCAACCACGACCATATGCTTTAAAAAGATCATATAGTCTCACTAATGGATCATATGAAACCAGAACCAAATGCGGGTAAAGTCGTCATATAGTTGAATGGCTCTACATGTCTCTTAGGACTAGGCAAAACCGAAAGGCCCTGTTTCGTTATTCTGCTATATATCAATGAATTGAAGTCGCCGTTTCTGTTTGTTGCCCCTCCAACATCATTCCACAAGCTAGTCTCTACTAGGTGTTGGTGAAATATGACAATAAAGCAATCTAAACGTGGCCAGGGATGCAAAAGTCTGCCTGCCTTCCTTTGCCAACAGATAGTCCCTCACCAAACAATCTACACGTCTCAGGCAGTACCTTTGTTCGTCCGCGCATAAACCTTGGGTATAGCCAGGACCGTTATCTTGGTATTAACTATATGCCAGAGCTTGTAGAGGTGTTTGTCCGCACATAAACCTTGGGTATAGCCAGGACCGTTATCTTGGTATTAACTATATGCCAGAGCTTGTAGAGGTCGCTGCTTTGCATTATCCCAACCATGCCATCGCCGTTGGTACTCATACTGATGAAGATTTATCTTACAACATTGTGTTCGAGTAGCTCCAGGCAACAGCCGAATATGTGTCATAATGGTTGGTCGTTAGTGGATGCACTACAAGTCATGCACGCCGTGATTAAACGCCTGAAGTGATATCAGTATGTGTATGTATACCGCAGCATGGCCACTCATCGGAACTTTTTTTTTTTTTTTTTTTTGTGTGTATGTTTCTTTTTATGTTTTGGTCTCTTTTGTTTTCTTTTCCATATGTTTCTTTTTATGTTATTGTTATAATCATTATTATAACGTTTTTAGGTCGTACAGCAAAGCCTCCATCCGCGTGTGGACGCTCCAAGGACGACGAAGGGGCAAGCATTTGTTTGAAGCTAACAAGAGAGACACAGGCAGGTATTTGTAATAAATTGGTACATCGGACTTATCGATTGTACTTCAAACTATTTTATTTTGATTTTAGGATGAGCAGCAAAGCCTTTAGCTGCGTGCAGACGCTCCAAAGACAATGTGGGGGTTAACATTGGCTGTTTAAAGCCAGCAGGAGTGTAACAAAGTTACAGGAAGTTGTGAGCTTAATGTTCACACTGCACAGAATCAGACCAGTCCGGTCTATTGACTATGTAGTACAAACACAAAAAATAAGCTGCTTTGTAAGCAGCTGGTAAACTAATTTATATAATAATGTAAATTAATATTATATTATAATAAATATAATATAATAGTATCTACTGTAAGGTAAGTAAAGCTATGTGGCCAACGCCACATAGCGGACTACGCTACACACCCCCCAATCAGACCGAGCTACGGTCTTGAGATAATATGACGGTCATGCCATCGGTAAGTCAGGGACGGGGGCAATGGGAGAGTCCCCAGGCTCCCGGAATGGATCGGCAGTCGCGTCGTCCATGTCGTAGTCGAGGAGTTCATCCTCGGGTGTGGGCGCGTAGGAAGTACCCGAAGGCCCTGCTACTGGCAGAGAATCGTCATAGTCCCGGAGGGGGGACAGTGTGAGATTGGGGTCGATGGTCGACCCCGGGACAGGTGGTTGGGGATCAGGCAGATCCCCGGTGTCGGACGGGTACTGGCACGTCCAGATTTCGCGGGCATGAATGTCTTGCCCGATAGAGAGGTACATCCCCTTGGCGAGCGCGTCGTCGTATGCACGACGACTGTCCTGCTGCTGGAGCATCAGGCGTTGGCGATCGCCAATGGTGGCCTCGCGCCACCCATCCCACTGAGGGATGGACTGGGGTGTACCGTAGTGGTCGAGGCGTTGTAGCCTCTCATCGTCGATAGCAGCCGCCTTGTTGTAGAGCCGGCTGTCGCTGAAGAATAGATGGGCCAAGTAGGTGACCCCATAAGTGTACGCATGGTCAGCCCAGCTGACCAGAATTTGATTGTGAAGAAGGACGCGTAACGCGTCCGAAGTGGTGAATACGGAAGCTGATGCTTCCGGGATGTCCACAGCCTGAACCTCGAAGGTTGGGTCGTTGGCGTGGAGAGGCTCAAAGGCTTGCCCCGTGGCCGCCTCGTACTCAGCCACGGCCTCTTTGTAGAGGCCTGGCCTGGCGAAGACGTAGGCCAGGTACTTGTATACCGTGGCCTTGGAGGGGCGGCTGGCGCTGAGGGCGCGTACAAGCGCAAACCCAAAGAGGCTGCGCCAATGAATGCGCATGGCTCGGTCCATGGCCAGACCGGTCCACACGTTGGACGTCCCAGGACATCCATAGAGGAGGGCGTATGAGCCCAGGTAGTCCAAAGCAAATGGTTGCTTTGGATCAGGGGGGGTAAGGCCGACGAAGGCAATCTTCCCTCCCTCTTTGCGGCGATAGAGCCGCGACGGCACAATCATTCGCGGGAAACTCTCCCGCTCCTCTGGACTCGTGAAGGGTACCGCAATAGTCCTATACTCGACCTCGTCAAGTAAATGAGACATAGCTCTGTCTCGGGCCGTAGGGTGGCAGTTGAGCGCCACCCGCTTGAATTCGTTGAGCAAGAGGTAGCCCAACTGACGCTGACGAAGCGGCGTAAACTGGTTGTTAACCAGTGCATGAAGTCTACGGACTTCTCGAGGACTGCGGGGAAACCCGCAAGGTGCCACTCGGTACACCTTACTGTTGTGGGGCGTCGCGGCGGCGTTGCCCTGTTTATCGTCCTCGAAGGACCTGGCTGCGCGAGCTTCTTGCCCGACGAAGATGGTATTGGTCATCGGTGACCAATAGAATTGAGGAGCCAACCCCGCACCAAAGAATGAGTTCTGGCGCTCAATAGTGTGATCACGGTAGATCACCACACTGAGCGCATCAGGGATGCGCCCGGTTTCGTCCTCAAGGAGGGCGGCCCCTCGTTTGGCGCTGTTCTGCGCCCGACGCTCCATCTTGGCTCGTCGATTGCTGTTGCGCCGTTCGCGCGCCATACGTTGTGCCGCCGTCTCGTGCGGCACTGGGGATTCCATACGAGCCTCTTCAGGCTCCTCATACTATTCGTCGTCGGAGGGCGGGGAGGGCAGCCTCTCCGGCTCCGACTTCTCAGATCGTGGGTCCATTGCCCACACACACCGCGGGAGTCGGGCTGGCAGGCCCTCTACCAGTATAGCGGGTAAAAAGGGGATGTTCGCCCCTGGGGCCCCTTTCGGGGCATCCTCGGGGAAGTGCACGTTGACGTAGGCGCGCTCTTCTGGTTGCTTACCCCGACAATCCTTTCGGGGTTGTGAGGCCTTGGCCTCAGTGGGGCGTGTGCTCACGCCCCTGAAACTCTGCTCCCCAGAGTACGTGGTGGATACCACGGATACTGGTCGCGAAGACGCGACCTCAGACGCGCCGCTGGCGAGGCGCTGGATAAGCCGGGGGGCGGCTGGAGCAGGAACATCTTCATAGGGGAGGATGTCCCGTCCTAGACTGGCCTCCCGGCCGGGGGCAGCAACGCTCGACTTAATCGAGCGGGAGGGCGTGTCCTCCACTCCTTGCCGACGTGCCCTTTTGCTGGAGTCGGTGCAGCAACGCTCGACTTAATCGAGCGGGAGGGCGTGTCCTCCACTCCTTGCCGACGTGCCCTTTTGCTGGAGTCGGTGTCCCGACTTGGGGGTGTAGTCTGCCGCTTACGAGCGGCCGAAATGGCAAGGAGATCAGTTTTGCGCTGAGCACGCATATGATCCATGTCGTCCATCATCCGGCAGATGAGGACGACTGCCTCCGCATCGCGGAGGAACGATGACTCTGCGGGTACATCGTACCCGTTATCTCCCAGACGTTGGAGAAGGGTAGCCAGGACTAAGTCCTGGCTGTGAGTGGGCTCGACAGCCCATGCTTTTCCTTTGTCGCGTCGCGTTGGAGAAGGGTAGCCAGGACTAAGTCCTGGCTGTGAGTGGGCTCGACAGCCCATGCTTTTCCTTTGTCGCGTCGAGGACACGACTCTTGTTCTGAGCTGGGCTCGGATTGGTGCGGCATTTCCAGCCGCTGTAGCAAGGAGAGCTTGGCCAAGCTCTCCGTCGGCGCATCAGCCGATGAACTGATGCTCCGTTCTGTATTGAGAGTTTCTGTACTCTCGATGGCCGCGGTGGCCTGCACGAGGGATGCTTTGCGTCCCTCTAGATTGTCAATTGGTGCTGTGGTCGACAGAGAAATCGACCGGCCTCCCTTGGCTTGCGACTCATGTGAGTCGCTGTACTGGGGCATTGCGCCCCAAGCCCCCATCCAAGCCGGGGGGTATGGCATCATTACGGGCACACCACCCATCCCAGGGTAGTGCGCCGGGGCGGTAAACTGGGGAAAAGGATGTGTCCCCAGTTGCCCTGTTGCCAGTACGGGGGCAAGCTGCCTCCATGCCGACGCTGCTTGGGGGCTGACTAGCCCCCCGTAGGCCTGTTGCTGAAATTGGCCCTCGGTGTGATGTGGCGCATAAGCGCCCGGTGCTGGTTGTTGGGGCTGATAGCCGCCCACAGGTGCGTTCTGGGGCATGAAGTTGCCCTGCATGGTTTGAAGTGGCGGATAGCCACTGATCACCGGCTGCTGCGGCAGGTAGCCCGCCGCTGGTGGTTGCTGCTGCTGTGGGAAGCCCACAGCTGGTTGCGATTGTCCCCACTGGGGCGCATTTTGGGTCTGCGGGGGAGCCATCTGCCCCCCCCCTTCAGCCGACGGTAAGACCGACGGCGTACTCTCAAACTGCTGCTGCTGTAGCTGCTGCTGCTGCTGGTCACTTAAGTCCACGGGCATGCTGTCCATGGTTGGGGGAAAAAAGCGAAAAAGAAATTTTGCCTTTTAAGATGTGTTTCAGCCACAGCTGCTGACCAACTCAGCCAAGCCACGATCGGCACTGCCAATCAAATTAAGCGCCAGCACACTTACTTAATTGATGTGGGCGCTTAACGCCCTTCAACTCCAAATAACGGTCAAGTGCCGCTAGCTTGGAGCAATGGGAGTGTGGCTCCCATGTTGTGTCCCCCAGGGACCATCGTACTTCAAACTCGAGCGTGTTACGCTCAGTCCACCAGTGCCCAATTATGCACTCGACGAACCATTCGTCATCGTCTCGAGCCCCAAAATCATAGGGGCCCGGGGTTGCCCTGTTAGGGAACAGCGCATCGTCAGACGTGCTGTAAGGTTGCAACAGCAACACATGAAACTTAGGAACGATGCGTCGTTCCTGTAATGCCAGAGGCAGCTCCAACACGTAGTTGGAGGTACTTGGCTCTGCGTCTAGGACGCGGTATGGGCCTACCCACTTCGGGCAGAGTTTACTTGCCCGTCCCTTTGGGAGCTTCAAATTACACGTTGATAGGTAGACCAACGCTCCTACTGCTATTGGCGGGTCCGCTCGCCTACGGTGATTGGCGTTTTTTGCCTGGAAGACTCGCGCCTCTATGATGGCGTCATGCGCTGCCGCGATGTTCTCCAGGGCCTGCCTGGCGAACTCGACAACTCCACGGTGAGCCACCGTATCAGCACGAACTTCGTGCAGCATGGAGGGCATGTACCCTCCATTGAGTTCAAAGGGCGCATACCCTGTGGTATCCGAGATACTCGCGTTAATTGCAGCATGGAGGGCATGTACCCTCCGTTGAGTTCAAAGGGCGCATACCCTGTGGTATCCGAGATACTCGCGTTAATCGTGAACTCAGTGAGTGGACACCAGTCCACCCAGTCCCGTTGGTCAGGGCGAACAACTGCCCTCAAAATCTGACCGATACTGCGGTTCGCCCGCTCTGTCTGCCCATCCGTTTGAGGATGGAAGGACGTCGACATGAGGAGTCGCGCTCCTAGCAGTTTGTGGAGTTCTCTCCACCATTGAGACGTGAACTTCAAGTCACAATCGCTCACAATGGTGCTAGGCAGCCCATGCAGCCTAACGATCTCCCTCAGGTAGATCCACGACAGCTCCTTAGCCGTCAGCGTAGTTCGCACCGGTATGAGGTGCACCATGCTCGTCATGCGGCATATGACTACCCAGAGGTAATCGAACCCTCTGGACTCGGGAAAGGGACCTACGAAGTCCATTCCGATTGAGTCCCAGGGTTTCACCGGCACGGGTAGCTGGTGTAGCTTCCCGGGAGGGGATCCAGGGGGCAACTTTGCCCTCTGACATGCTGCGCATGACGCGCAAAACTTAGTCACTTCTTGGGCCATACGTGGCCACCAATACCATCTCCGGATGTAGCCCAACGTCCGGGCGGCACCAAAGTGCCCCACCAGGGCATGGGCCTGGTCCAAGACCCGCGTAACAATGGTACGCGTACGGGGGAGGCATACCACTGCCACCCCTTGACGGTTCTCCGTCGTGATGAGTCCACCAGGCTCATGCCTGAACCGAGGATGGTCGTCAGGATTGGCGATTATCTCAGCAAAGAGAGGATCATCACCATAGTCCTGCACCACCTCCTGCCGGAAGTCGTCATTGACCAGGCTAGGAGGCTGGGATGAAGGCAATTCGCCTTCGAGCATCTCCGCAAGCGTAACGGGTACATCATGGCGCTTGCCAGGCTAGGAGGCTGGGATGAAGGCAATTCGCCTTCGAGCATCTCCGCAAGCGTAACGGGTACATCATGGCGCTTGTGCTCCCTAGTGGACGCTGGGTCCACGGCTTCATGCTCCTTGAGCAACTGGGCGGCTACGTCCCGTTCTTCACGCTGCTCTCTGAGGCGAGTGCTTTGCCTCCGTTCATCGTCACGCATAGCGCGTACTTCCAGGACATGCTCTCTGAGCTCCTGGTATCGGTGGAGAGGTAAATCCTCTCCATCAGGGTCTATGCGGCAGTCTGCCTGCACATACTCATGAGGCTCGTGAGCCTCCCCGACTACATCACTCTCAAAGTAGCGTGACAAGCAGTCTGCCACTTTGTTGAGTTCACCTTTAACATAGGTGATGTCGAACTGGTATCTCGACATGTAGTCTATCTACCGTCGCTGGCGCGGCGACAAGTTCACCTGAGTTTTAAAGAACTCAAGGGCCTTGTGGTCCGTTATGATGTGGATGGGGTATCCCATCAGCTTATCCTCCCACTTGAGGAGGGCCTCGAGTATGGCAAGAGTCTCCAGCTCGTGCACCGCATAGTTTTGCTGGGCCGTCGTGAACTTCTTTGACATGAACCCTGCTGGGCGGCACGTCTGCCAGCTGCTTCCCTGGCCGTACATGGCTCCGACGCCTGTCTTGGACGCGTCGCAAATGAGCCATATTGGCTCGTCCCGTCTAGGGTCGATTGGTCGAATCACCGGAGTCTTTGTACAGATCTGTTTGACCATCTCGAAGCACCGCTGGTGCAGCGGCCTCCAATTGAATGGTGACCCGTTCTGCGTCATGGCCATAAGTGGCCCAGTATAGGCTGTGACATCAGGCAAGAAGCTCGATATGTAGTTGACAAGGCCAACGAATCGTTGGATGTCATTGTAGTTTTGGGGCGTGCGCCACTCCCGAATACGATCGAGCTTGTCCTGATCAGGGTGGATACCCCGCTCGTCTATGACATGCCCTAGGCAGTCTATACTCTGAGCGTAGAGCTCACATTTTTTCCACTTCAAGTACAACTTGTACTTGCGCAGTCGTTCGAATACGACTCTGAGGTGCTGCTCATGCTCCTCCATGGTATCCGAGTAGATGAATATGTCATCTAAGTAGACGTGCATGAAACGTCCTATTACGTCTCGGAAGATAGAGGTCATTAGCCTCTGGAAAGTTGCTGGAGCATTGCAGTCTCCAATCTGCATTATATTGCTCGTGAATGTACCCATGATCGACGCAAATACGGTCTTGGGTACGTCCTCAGTGCGAATGCGCACCTGCTCGTAAGCGTCAGTAAGGTCAATCTTCGAGCGATACTTCGCCCGAGCCACGTCTTCCCGGATCACCTCTTGATCTGGTAAAGGAGTTACATCCTTTATGGTATTGTCATTGCGCTGACGCGCATCAAGAGCTGTTTGAAGGGTTCCATCCTTCTTCGGGATGCACAATAATGGTGCAGCTTGAGCGGTGGTGCATGGGGACCACCATTGAGCATTCAAATAGCGATTAGTCTTATCGCGTAGTTGCTCCTGGAGGGCGCGCGGACAGCGCGGCAAGTGGTACTTATACTGCTTGTTCTCGTCTATGAGATTAATCTCATGGTTCACCTCCCTCCATGGTGGGAGCTCCTCCTTGGTCCCATTGACCATGTCGGCAAATTCTTCTTGCCATTGCTGATGCAACCGAGGAATATCTTCCTCACGAAGGCTTGTCGCCTTCTGCTTCCCCTTCATACGCACCGGGGGAAGTACTTCCACCGTCTCTGAGGGTGGCCGAGGCGGCGGTGCATACTGCTCGCGCATTGCAAGCACCCGATTGACACTGTCATCAGGTATATGTAGTCTCAGCGGAGCACCCGTTGCCGCTGCCTTATAAGCCACGAGGCTTCTTCCTTCACATACAAGCGAGTACGCTACGGATACCTCGTCCAGGGCTGGCTGGCAATACGCTGGTTTGACGGTCATCCATCTCTGGTGTGCATTTCACGCACACGTGGCTGCCACCAGCTCGTTCCACTCTTGCGGCATTCGGGGGTCGTATGCCCAGTCATACTCCGGTAGGGGGGCTGGTCACTCCCATAGGGACCGTGTGTCCCACTCTTCTGAGGCTTCCGCCTCTCGGATGCTGTCTTTCAAGTCTTCCAACTTGACTCGTGAGGACGTAGGTGGACATGCATCCACTGAGTCCTCCCATCGTCTCGCCTTTCGATGGCGTTTGTCTGGAGGCCTTGCGCCTCGAATCTCAGGAGCGATTATTCGCTCGTTGCTCCTCTTGGAGGCTTGATACTCCTCCTCACTCATCATTACCACGTTGTGGTCTGCGCTCAGTCCAGGCATAGCCTGCACTTCCTCCTCCACATCCTCCACGGCTGGCACTCTGCGCCGGCCAAGTCATGGAGAGTCCTTGCATTTCTCCGTAGTGCGATGACGTCGCAGATGATTATCAGTGTCGTCTGCTGTAGCTCGTTCGGCTGGGATCACTTTCCCATTCACTAGTACCTGACATTGGTCAAAGTCTAGTATGACTTTGTTACGCCGCATGAATGGCGTTCCCAGTATCATATCGTAGCGATTGAAGTTCGCTACATCCATGTATTCCCGGCTACGTGAGCCCGGCGTTTGGACATTCACATTTGTCCCATACTGCACCATGGCTCGGCTCCCTACGGTGCCCAGCTGTAACACCAATGGCGTATCCAACTCCTGCACGGATATTCCGTACACATGGGCGAACTGGGGCGTTATGCCCGATGTGGTACTCCCAGAGTCCCATAGGGTCCATGCCTTGTGGCCGTCTACGTCCACATACGAGACCAGGCACTCCTTGTCTGCTCGTTTCAATGTAGGGCGCTGCAAAGTGCCCTCTGCACGACGAAGGGTCACCTTCTTCATCCGAACTACATTATTCCGTTTGGGATTATTTGTGGATGGCCAATCCGTCATCGCCGCTAGGCACTCAGAGTCGCTGTCACGACTGTAATACTCATTGTCGTAGACGTCGTCGTATACGTCGACTGTGACGTACTCCTCCCCCTCCACGACCACACTCTCGGGCTCGGCGCCCGATGCCTCCTCTGGGGGCTCCTGGTCGTTTGTGGGGTGCTCTGCCTCAGAATCGGCAGATACATCTCCATCACTCCCACTCGCGGCTGCAGTATGCGCAGCTCAAAGGTGGGCGCGGGGTGTATACCCCTTCCTCGGGGGTCCTGGCTTCGCAGGGCAGTTGGTAGCGTAGTGGCCTGGTTGGCCACACGCGAAGCACGTCCCTGACTGCCCCGGTGGGTTGGCCGGCTTGAAGTCCGGCCTTGGTTTAGGACGTTCTCCGTCCGGTGCCTGCTCTGGGCGTGGGCGGCTCCGCCCTCGGTTCGCAGCAGGGGTTCTGCGTACAACAAACCGCGTGTTACGGTCACGGTCCAAGTCAGTCTTTTTGGCCAGGAAGGTCCCCACATGCTGACCCCATGAGGGTGTCCCACCAGGCGGTAGTCGCCTGGGTCCCCCTTTGTGTCCACTCCGATGTTCATAGTGGTTAGCAGTCTTCAGAGACTGCTCATACCAGATGGCATATGCCACAAATTCTTCCACATCGTTGACTTCTGGGGACAATCCGTCCTCACGTATCAAATAGCGGCGCATATCCGCTGGAATGCCATCCAAGAACGTTTCGAGCATTGTATACCCATCTGGGTATACTGCCATGTTCTGGGCATGATCATTAAGGGTATCATAGAACCCTTGTACTCCCAACTTCTCGGTGTACTTGGCGGACTGGAAGTCCCGCCTTGCATCCTGGAGCATTGAGGGGTGTACGAATCGATCGTACAGTCCTGTAAGGACTCCTTTAAACGTCCAGTCATATTGGACACGATTGACGTGCAGTACTGCCCATCAAAACCAACCCATGGCCTCTCCAGCCAAGAACTCAGGCAGAACAAAGATTTGTTCTCGTTCCATACGGTCACCTCCGTATAAGCACATGGCAAGATGGGTGCATACATCCATCGCCCAATCTTCCAGGTCGCTGAACTTGGACGCGCCTGTATAGGCGTGAATGTGCCTACTGTCTGCTTTACGCAGCTTTACTCCGTCTGGTAACCGTAAGGTTACGCCCAGGGCATCATCGACTACTCGATGCAGGCGATCGTGCATGGCTTCACGATGCATTTGAATGGCTTCCCGCTGACCTGGGGATCTAGTCGCCAAATCAGCGGCATGGGCAAGTGACTTCCCCCGTCCACCTTGCGGCGGACGTCCTGAGCCTCCTCGACTGTGGGCATAATTGCCCTTGTCTCGAGGAATCGACCTAGGGCCGTCGTCCCAGCCATTACCAGGGACATCACGTCTCGTGGCGCCATCTCGATCGAGGAAGTCTCCTCGATCATGATTGTTGCGCCGCCCTGGACCTGGAGAAGCTTGATTCTCCTGATCCTGCGTGACGAATTGACGACGCATCTCGTCAATGGGCTTAGTGCCCTCAAATACGATGCCCTGATCGTCGATGAGGGACTGTCCCTTCGTCCTGAGGTCGCCATTGCGCATACGTTGATACGCGACTCTGTCGCTCAATGTTTCGGCCATGGGCACACGCGGCATCACGGATGCCTCGCTTTCCACTTTGAGCACAGTGCTATCGTGCCCATTCGGACCTGACATATCTGTCCTACGGTCATGGTTACGCATGTGCGGGGGCTCCTCACGCCACCCTTGTCCTGCTGGAGTATAAAAAGTACTCACCGGTCTTACTTCGGGCACTTCTTGCGCCCGTGCTAGTGCCTCCACTAGCTCGATTCCGACGTCTTGATTGCGTCGTGCTGAGCATTCCTCGGACGTGTGGCTCCAGGGGGTCGAGACCCCCGATTGCCGTGTGGCCTTACGCTGCACATACATTTGCAGCTCCATAGTGAGCACTCTCACCATCAAATCAGTATATTTTGTACTGAATACATTGGGCACTTCGTGCCCTTGTCGCCTAAGTGCTACTATATGGGCTGACGCGTAGCGCTCGAGTCGCGCTTGGGTGGTGTATTTCATCACCTCTGGGTGCAAGTCCCAGAACACCCGCAAGCGCACGGTGTACGCGGTTTTCAGCCGCTGTTCCTCTGCTCCGGTGTCGTCGTCACTTGACGACTCCATCACCTCCTCTGGAAGCTCTACAACCTCCGGAGCTTCCTCCACTGCTGGTGTGCGCGGTGTACTTCAGGCCTTGCAGCCTCCTCCGGTACCTCTTCTAAGCGGGCTTCCGCTACTTTAGAAGGCATTGGACCCGCTGTGGACTGCCTGGTCCCACTGCTCCGGCTCGCAGGGAGGGCTCTCCCAGTCCGTACTGACGACTCAGCGTCTCCTGGGGCGCCATAGGCGCCGGTTGACTGTTGGCCGTCCTGCGGGGGTTCTTTGGAGGCCAATCGGCTAGACCGTCGCGGTCCTCCTGGCAGCTGCGTAACTGGGGGCGTTAATCCCCCGGGCATCTTGTCCTGGAGGCGTTGCAGACCGTCCTGCTGTGAGCTTTCAGCTCTTCGGGCCTCGCTCTCATTCCTGGCCAGGTCGGTACTCTGACCTCGGTCTCGAGCCTTGGGTCTTACCTGACCCGCATTGGACGCTGACGCGTCCTGGGTGTCTGCTGGGTCTCCCCGTAGGTCGTGGGCATTTCGCCCGCCGTCAGTGGGCGCTGCAGGTATGGGATTACTCATTGATCCCCTGTTTGAAATTTGCACAGTGTGGCTGTGCAAGAAGCTCGAGAAGCTGATAGAGTTCTGTCAACGAACTCAACGACTGACGTCGGATGCTAGGCAATAGATCCTAGCTGGCGGATTCAAAAAAATGTAACGAAGTTACAGGAAGTTGTGAGCTTAATGTTCACACTGCACAGAATCAGACCAGTCCGGTCTATTGACTATGTAGTACAAACACAAAAAATAAGCTGCTTTGTAAGCAGCTGGTAAACTAATTTATATAATAATGTAAATTAATATTATATTATAATAAATATAATATAATAGTATCTACTGTAAGGTAAGTAAAGCTATGTGGCCAATGCCACATAGCGGACTACACTACAAGGAGCCACGCTTATGCATATATATTACTGTCACGCATGTATTCGACGCGTCACGGTGTCCTGGACATTGCTCAACCTGAGCGCTGCTTTGAATGTCCATTCCCATCTTATAATGTCCATGATTTGCTTGTCAAGTTCCGACCAATCATCCTACGCCTATCAACAGCGATTTGTCGTATAAAATTGGAAAAAGGGAAAGCAGAAGGACCAGTGTGGTTCAGGGCATCAAGTACGTAGTTTTTGCCCCTTTTTTTTGGCTCTGTTAAACTCACAGATGACCAGATATGCGCACGCGTATGTTATTCGAGCATTCGAGCGCATCAAAGGGGTTACATGGAGGGTCAAGGAACTAAATGGTAACAAGGAACAGGTGAGTTGCCAGTTTTTGACGTAATTCGTCTAATAACACCCCTTTACAGGCCACGAATACGAAGCCACATCGTACAGGGATGTACTTATTATTGTACGGTGGTCGTGTTGACGCCAACACGTTCTACGCATACAGGGACGTTGTTGTCGTACAGGGATGTACTTATTATTGTACGGCGGTCGTGTTGACGCCAACACGTTCTACGCATACAGGGACGTTGTTGACAACTGAATGTTTTTTTTTTTGAAACATTTATGCCTTTTTTTGTTTTCTTTTTTTTTTATGTTACGATTATGGATACTGTTATATATGATTCGAACATTGAATATTATACATACGTTGCCGGTATTTCTCCCTTCTGCGCTACCATATCATGCCGCGCTGGCAAGTCACACTAACGTGGTCACATTGACACTGCCATGTCACGTATTCAACACCCTATGCTGTAGGCCTCAGTCTCGTTGACGTTTTGATCAAATTTGGCAGGTAGATCTCGGTCACGCCGTGCTAGCAACAGCCCATACAAGTAAGTACAATATGTGTCTAGCAGAGTCCACTACATTGTAGTGGAGCAGTCCCCAGCATGCCATAAAATACAGAGCTGCAGACATGTCACAATGTGGTGTACAACATGGTCTAGCAGATTAATATAAGATAGGCACACACATGCACATGCAGACCCAGCAGATGCTGGCAGATGTCAGTGGGCATCAGCTCATGAGTGAAAACCTCCTTCATTAGCAGACATTTAGAGCATGAGCAAACTCTTTTCAAGGTTATACACTTCCCTACCCTCTTTCTTCCTCTCTGCAACAACTTGAGACTGCATGCCTCCTCTTTCCTCCTTTTCCCACCTCCAATGCCAGTGAATGTCCATAAAAAGGCCCTGCAGGCCTATGCAGGCCTATGCATGCCACCAGCAGACATTCACGCAGATCTACATCAGCCTACTCAAACCGTGGGCCCATAACAGCCTGTGCATGCTACCAGCAGACATCCACACAGGCCTATGCAGGCCTATGGAGACTAGTTGAATCAAAAAAAAAAGTAATCTTCACCTCATCCCTTGTATTTTGTGGAGAGGAATTGAATCTCTGGCCTTAGAAAAGCCTTCAGCAATAAAACACATTGACAATTTATCCATTGCATCACAGGTCTATCACTAGCAGATAGAATCAAAAGTCAGATAATACAATAAACAGTGGCCCCTCAATGTTCCTGCAGGTCTCTGCATGAATAATAAAAAGTGGAAAGAGGGCAGCACACTTCCCAAAAGAGTTTTTCATGGCTTGAAAGGGGGCATTGGCATTAGCTGCCATGAGCTGGCATCTATTGGATATTCACTGGCATTTGCTGGCATCAGGGAGGAAAAGAGAAAAAGGGGATGTGTGGGTGTCTGCTACATGGGGTGGCATCTGGAGAAGTGTAGAGAGTGGCAGAAGAGGGATGGAGGTGGGGAGAAAGAGGAAGAAGGGGAGAAGGGGAGGGGCATGAGTGTCTGCTGTCTACTGGCATGCCAGCAGAGAGTAGCAGATGTCAAATCAAGGGGAGAAGGAGGAAAGTGGGATGTGTGGGCATCCACCACATGTGGTGGCATGTGGAGTAGTGTGGGGAGTGGAGATGAGGGATGGCACTGAGGCAGGCAGCAATACAAGATGTCTATGAAGCATACTGTACTGTCCCAATTGTCTCTTTGCAATGGCTGGGTTTGGTGGTTAAGCTCAGTGAGGAAGACATTTATGCAATCAATACCATGGATTGTTTTGGGCTTGCTTCTGGATGTGGCTGTTATGGCAAAGTGGGAGATGCCAGCACAGAAATTATTAGAGCCAACGGGATGGGGCCAGTCTCTAAATGGGTTGACAACCACATATTTTTCCAAATACAAAAAGAGTACATTGACAGTTACAATGCAGCACATAAGAGCTGGAAGAAGGAGATGAGTGAGAATGGGGGCAAAAGGCACAGAGAAGGACAAATCTGGTATCAAAGGAAGGCAGATCTCGATGACTGTCCTGAAGAATATGATGAAAGCATGGCTCACCCCATTATGGACTTGTCAGAAGCATCTCCTAGGTCTAGGGAAGAGAACAAGTTTGCGTATGTGATGGTTGACATTGATGAGATTTTGAAAAAGCTCAGAATCTCCTGGAAAAAAGGAAAAGACATTCTCTTCAGAGATATTGTGCCATACATTGGTTTTCTGTGGGACACCAGACAGCATAAAGTTAGCATTCCACAAGAAAAGAGAGAGCAATATCTACAAGCCATTGCAGAATGGGAAAGGTTGAGGACCCACACTCCAGAAGAAACACAAAAACTCTATGGAAAGTTGTTACACTCTTGCTACGTGTTGCCAAGAGGACGTGCTTACCTCACCAGCCTGGAGGCCTTTATAGGAGTGTTCCATAACCGTCCTTTCATGCCAAGAACTCCTCCAAAAAGAACCACCAAAGACCTGTGCTAGTGGAAGTGAGTGCTTCGTGGATCAATGGAGAAGGGAATTTCAGAAGCAGAACCTTACCTCAACATACAAGCCTACTCCAATGCAAGCTCATCAACTGGTATTGGAATCACCATTGGCAAACATTGGCAGGCTTGGCAACTCAAGCCAGGGTGGAACAGTCAAGGGCAGGACATTGGCTGGGCAGAGGCCATGGGTTTCTTTTTCCTGGTGGGAACCATCGCACATACAAAGAGTGAAGCAAAGTGCTTTAAAATATATGGAGATAATACTGGGGTGGTCGAGGGATGGTGGGTGGGGAGGAGCAGAAACAAAAGAATTAATGAGGTCTTCAAACAAGTCTATGAGACATGGAAACAATTCAGAATCACAGTATCCACTTGATATGTACCAAGCAAGTTTAATCCTGCCAACAGTCCCTCCAGAGGCCACTATCCCTCAGAAGACCTCTTATTACCCTCCTTTCCCATTCCAGATTGGGCAGCCAAATACGTGCTCAACTTTGACAACCCCAGAAGCTGGGAAGTCCATTCCACTCAAAGATCAAGAGCAAATAAGCCCAGACATGGTAAAGAGATGGACAATGTACCACAAAAAACTCCAAGCCAGGCCAGAGAGCAGCAAGTCGATAGTGGTGGGATTTTGTCAAAGATTGGTAGGCAAGCCAGATTGAAGGAGTTGAGGCACAAGATAATCAAGCCCATGAACATTCAGAAACTGATGCCTTATCCTGAAGGGCTCAAGCTTGCACAATTGGTGTTGAGACCCCACATTGCAGCTTGAGATAGGCTGAGGCTGTGGAGACCATTCAAGCCCAACAACTCTAATGCAGAGGACACTGGACCGTTGGCACACTTGGATCAAGGAGTTGATGATGTTTTCACCATAATAAGTTCTGCGTGGGCTGATTCCACAAAGGATACCTATGGCACAGGGCTTCTTCTATTTCATGTATTCTGCGACTTTAAAGGAATTGGTAAAGAGGACCAAGCTCCAATTACTCACAGTGTGCTAAAAGCCTTTGTGGCAGCACTTGCAAGAGCATATTCTAAATTGGCAATCAAAAACTTCATTGCCAGAATCAGAGCATGTGTAAGGGCAACCTCTAGAGGCTGTGGCTCAGTCACACAGCTGGCAGAGGGAGATCCAAAGTGTATTAGAGTATGTACTGACAATATCATAATAACTACTCACCTGGCAGAGGGAGATCCAAAGAGAACAAGTCTAGGGATTTTCTATGCCAGGTTGGATGCTTCTGGGGCTTCTGACGCATGGGAAACAACTGTACAGTACAACAAAACTTTAAAAACTCAAAAATTGCCTAAATAAATAACTGTACAAACAAGGCAGGAAAACTCCAGACTTTGGAGGTCAGAAAGGCAAACTCCAGCTTGTGTAAGCAGTCTGTATGTGGTACTGAAGGGCCCACACATGTCTGAGTGATAGCTAAAGAACCAGAGCAAATAGAAACAGTAAAATGAAATAATGTCAGAAGAAATAAGAGAATGAATGAAGGAAGAGTGAAGAGATAAGGAGTGAGAAAAGGAAGAAATGAGGAGAAATGAGGAGTCCCCTGACAGCGTGGCACTTGCTACACAATGCTACTTGGGACATTGACAAAGCAAGGCTAAAGATGCTCATGAAAGCCACTGACAAATTGGCCCCAAGCTCATCCAAAAAGAAGAAGTGGTGTCCTTGCACTCTGGCATTTTTGATTGCAATGCATAATCAGTTAGGAATATCTACTCCAAACCCTGATCTGCTGAATGCAGCAGTCTTTGCTTGTGCAACAACGTGTTTCTACACTGCAGCAAGGCTAGGAGAATTTACAGTACTGACCCTATCCTCCTTCAATCCATTGCTTCATGTTAAGCCAAGCAACGTCTCTCAGTCTGTTGATCGTTTAAGGTGTCAATCTACTATCTTCTTCATCTCTAGAACCAAGACCACAGTCCATGGTGAGGCGGTGTCATGGGCAAAGTAGAATGATCTTTCTGACTCTAAAGTTGCTCTGGAAACTCATTTCAGAGTGAACGATCTGCCTAAAGAAGGCCCTCTTTTTGCATACAAAAACACAAAAAGAATACCCACTCCTCTCACAAAGAAAAAATTCTTGGAAGTTTTAACAAAGGCAGCAAAAGTGGCCAATTGGAACCTTTACAAGGTCACAGCCTTTGCATTGGCGCTACACTGGAGTATCTGTTGCGAGGTGTACCATTTGAAGCCATGAAGGCTATCGGTCGCTGGTCGAGCAATGCTTTTTACGGATACCTTTCTAAGCATGAACAAATTCTTGCACCCTACCTGCAAGCTATTCTGATGTTACATGAGTTGGTCTTGCAACTTACATTGGCCTTTCGAAAGTAAGGGACAAGTCTGAGTACGTCTGTCTCTTGCATGTTTTATGGAGCTCAGGAGCCATGCTACTCGTTGGGGAATCACAAAGTCATCATGCGATGCGTCGTGGACTCCTAGTTCTTGAATGGGGAATTGCGGCTGACCCATTTTTCCTTACAGCCATGTTCATCTTCCTTTTGGAAAACTGCTAACACAAGGGTCCGGAGTAATCCGCGACGGGTCTCGCCCAAAAGATCAACATTGTTCATAAATAGTAATATGTTGTAATACCAGTAACATATACATAATGGTTATCAAGAGCGACGATGTTCAAAGATGTAAATCTTTCATCAGAACTTCATGTCTGTTTCTATTCGGACGGACTCTTGGAAATCGAGAGGAAACGAAGAGCCATGTAAATCTTTCATCAGAACTTCATGTCTGTTTCTATTCGGACGGACTCTTGGAAATCGAGAGGAAACGAAGAGCCAGTTGGGGTTGGAGATAATTTTGATCCGGCGATGTTGTGGATCACTCCATGTGGTCTATCATTTAAGGGGTGGGAGGGTGCTCACCGCAGAACACCGGTATGAATACCACAAAGAATGGGCCGTTCCCTCACGAGGTTGCACCAAGTAGCTCCACGGCTCATGTGCAAGTCACTATTCAACCGTGTTTTCAACTATGAATATAATTAATTCCCTTCTGCTTTTGGACAAAGACACTAGTCGTGTGGTGAGTATAGATATTTACTCGGGTCTGATACCCAAAGAGTTGTTACATAAAGACAGGTGCTGTTGTCGATGGTGCTCATCATTTCCTTGTAATTCAGTGACAGATCCTTGTTCTTCTACAAAAATTACATGAAAGATTACATGAAAGCACAGGTATCCCATAGTTACTGTTTGCGGATAACTCAGTCTTCATCTGACTAAGATAATGATAGATTTATAAGAGGGCCACGCCCTAATGCCCTTGTAGGTCATTGTCGAACCACCTCATTTAAAGTTCCTTGCAAGTGGTGCTCTTTTAATGTCTTCTGACTATGTCATCGTTGGAGCTGGCCTTAGCGGAACAGTCCTGGCGGCAAGGCTCTCAGAAGATCCTAATATCACTGTCACAGTCCTGGAAGCGGGTTCTGCCCCCTTCCACAGCGAGAATATTGATACTCCAGGTGAAGTTCACCAATGAATAACATTTGTTCGGACAGTTCTAATGCTTGTACTTTCATCAGGTTACCTGCTGAACACCCTGGGAAATCCAGAATACAACTGGGCGTTCTTCAGTACCCCGCAGAAGCATCTTGGCGATCGACCCGTGTTTCTGCCAAGGTAAAGTTCAACTTTGAAGGTGTGGGATATTATTTATATCCAGCACAGAGGAAAGAGTATTGGAGGTTCAACTCTGGTGAGTCCTCGGAATCATCCCGACATTGTATCCTTATCCTAACGATCAGTCTAGTTGAACTTCCTGCAATACAATCGGTTTGACTTTTCGCATAAACTCACAATAGATGGTTTATAATTGATGGTTTGATCTAGCGCTCCATCTATCGAATACGATGGTTAGACCAAGTGCATTGCTGAGTAAAACTCGTTCCTGACTTAACTTTAAAGCGCTTGAGAAGCTAGGTTCTGAAGACTGGACATGGGACAACCTCGTTCCATATTTTAAAAAGGTCCGTCGAAACTGGCACGGCTTTGTCTTGGCACGCGATCATCTGCATCTACAGTCAGAAACTCTTAAGTACAAGGAAGAATATGCGAGGAAACATGGATACAATTTTAATGCGGACTTCCACGGAACGTCTGGTCCCTTGCAGAAACGTATCCCTGCTTTCTTCAATCCTGCAACCGAGCCTTGGATCGAGGGAGTAAAGGCACAAGGCATCAGATTTAATCCGGATCCAGTGAGCCGAGGGACTTGATGAATTTCTAACGATGAACTCAACTTTTTTCTACATAGTCCGCTGGAGATATCACTGGTGTCTGGCGTAACTTGATTACTGTGGACGATCATTCGATGAGGAGCTCAGCCGGAAGTGTGAGTTATACTTCTTATGGAAGCGAGCAGATGTGTGATTGATAAGCATGTTAGGCCTACTATGAACCGAACCAGTATCGTCCTAACTTGAAAGTCATCTCTGGTGCTCTTGCGACTAAAGTCTTGATGTCGGGGAACCACCCCGCTATCGCCGACGGGGTCGAGTATCTAAAGGATGGAACTTTACAAACACTGCATGCAACCAAAGAAGTCATCCTGTGTGCGGGTAGCTATAAGACACCACAAATCCTGGAGCTGTCTGGTAAGTACTTCCAACGGAACACCCATGCTTAGAACTCGGGAATTTCCAGGACTTGGCGACCCAAAGATCTTGGAAAAATCTTCTATTGACGTTATTGTCGACCTACCTGGTGTAGGAAACAACCTTCGTATGTCATTTCAATCTGATATTCGCCATGGTTCACGATAACAATTGCCTGCAGAGGTAATAAACGTCGCAATCAGCGTAACCCGGTACTCTAAATTCATACAATTAGGACCATATCAGTGCAACCTACACTGCGAAATTGAAGCCAGGCCTTGAGACCTGGACAAGGATGGAGGATCCTGCTTTCGCTCAAAGGCAGGCAGAACTCTTGTGAGGCTTCTCTGGGTCTCAAATCATCCTTTATACTAATCTAGGACCTTGATAGCAAGACGGGTGGTACAGGGATGCTAGCTGGAGGACCGGTTGCATATGCATTCTTGCCTTTCAAGGATTTCGACAAGGATGGAGCCTTAGCGGACTTGGTCAGCAGGATGTCTGTGCCAAACACGCCCACCTTCAACTTGCAAAAGGAATGGATTAAAAATGATCGCATCCCGTTCCTTGAGTGAGTTGTGGCCTTTTTTCTTTCGAAGGATTTCAAAAGTCAACGCTACTCTTTATCAGGCTAGGTGGATATGACCGATTTATGCCCGGAACCCTTCAGGCACCTGAGCCCGGTGTCGATTACATCTCGTCCTCTGTGATCCTTCTTCATCCGTTCAATCAAGGATCTGTCCACATCTCATCTAAGGAACCCACTGCGGTTCCTGTTATCGATCATAACTACTTGGATAACGAGCTCGACATTAAGATGTTGGTCAAGGGCTATAAACTCGTCCGGGATATTTTCAACAGTGACCCGCTCAGAGCCCTAATTGAGCAAGAGGTCTCTCCCGGGCCTGATATCCAAAGTGATGAAGAGATCGCTGAGTACGCAAAGAAGGTAATGGGAAGTACCTTCCATCCCATTGGGACGGCGAGCCTCCTGCCTCGTAAGGATGGAGGAGTGGTTGATGCCCGGTTGAGAGTTTACGGAACGAGAAAACTTCGTGTGGTTAGTGCTTTCTGAGCGTTGAGGCAGTCACACAGCTCATTGAAGTCAAGGTTGACGCCTCTATCCTGCCTTTCGAGATTGGTGCCCCCCTACAGGGAACCCTTTATGCATTCGCTGAGAAGGTATTACTTCCCTCTGATGCTTCTGTCGCCAACTGATTAGCAAATTTTCAGGCCGCAGACCTCATCAAAGAGGATTCCAAGAGATGATTTTCGCTCATCATGTACACGTTTAGTTTATGTAGTTGTGTTCGAGTTTGCTTGATAAATTTATCTATCACACTGATACCACGTCTCGATGTCGAGACACGCCTGAGGAATAGAAGAGAGAAACTGGTTGGCTTGCCTTGAATATATTTAGGGAGGTCGCTATTGTCCTGGAGTTTGCTCCCTCTTCTTTGTAATTATCACCATCTTCATACTGCTATTGAGATGCTTTAGCATTGCTTTTCTTGCTGCAACCGTGTTCACTCTTGCACTCACCTCACTCTCCACGTTTCCTAGTCTTACTTTGGTGTTCCTTACATATGCTTTCATTGTTGCAGTGGTATTTCTTGGCAGCCTGATGTTCCTCTTCTGCATGTTTGGACTTTTGCTTCTGTTTCGCTTCATGCTTGGCCTGGAGCTTCCAATGGTGCTATTCCACTGATCACTTAAAAATTAAACATCAGAGAAATCACTCCTACAATCATTGCATCCATATTGTGTCAGGTAAGAGTCTTCTTTGTGATATCAACCCAGCCTGAAATCACACTTAGGTATGACATGGGTTGAGTACAGTAACACAATGGATTATGCAGGACATTGTTTGTCTGGTAGATTTTTTTTACAACACTATTGACATTTTTGACAACTTCAGATGTTGCTCATTGCTTCCTCTAAGTGAGGGGACAGTATTGTTTTTGCAGGAATTGACATTTCAGGTTGGCTCTGTCTGGTGATCCTCAAATCATCTTTCAAAAAGTATAAACATTGGGTGCTCAGACTTTTTGTGGATACTGACTATGTGAAACACCCACTACAAACTCACTACCTGACCTCTCCTCTCCCCAATCTCAGTTTACAACATTGACAGCACCCCCAATGAAGTGGGCTCAATTTGCACCATAGTGGAGCTGATTCTATGCTACAAGTGCCATGGGGAGCATGCCACTTTTAGCATCACCAGTCTTGGGAAGCAGGACATGATCTTAGGGTTCACCTGGCTTCAGGAGCACAACTCAGAGATCAACTGGACCAAGACAGAAATGAGCAGAAGTCAGTGCCTCTGGCACTGCACCACCTACATGGAGGAAGCCAAGAAAGAGTGGCATACTGCAGTGTGGGAACACAGCTATCTGGGTGTGTTGGATCAGACACCTCCCTTTTGCTGACCTCAACTTGCTGGACACCCCACCTCTGTCATTCCTCCCTAGAGAGGCCCTCTACAAGGATGACAGGCATGGTGGAGGGGAACCTATGCAGGAAGAAGGATGCAAAGTAGAGTTCCTGCCTGCCCAGAATTCAGAGCTCCTAGATGAGGATATTGAGGTAGAAGACCACATTTATGCCACCATCTTGTGGGCCCCAGTGACCATGGAGGAGATTTAGGCTACCCAGACTATGTTGAGAAGACCCCACAGAGGCTAAGTGCACCAATAGGAGGGTCTGGCAGTACATAGCAGCACAGCACATGCTCAGCATACCTTGGCACATGTGATTTGGCCATTTTGGGCAATATCAAATGGCACATATAGCAAATAATGCACCCAATTAGTGATAGCACTGGTGGCAGCTGGAATGACAGGTGACATGTCAGAAAAATCCCTGATCTATTATCAGGCCCAAAACCTGATTAGGTCAAATCAGGCAGACAAACCTTGTTCATCAGGCCTGATTAGATGTGTGGTAATTCTAATTAGAGCCATCAATTTTTTATACAATATTATATAACCTTTGTTGTGTTCACTGTCCCTCATCATGATTGTCCTACCTCTGAATTATGCTCCATCTACTACACTGTCACAAATATCAGAGAACCACAAAAACAATGAGGCTTTTGATTATTTTTAAATCAAATTGGGAAAGTTTATGACAAGATTTCTCTCTCTATATGATATTCCTCTTTCTGGTGACAGATGACAGTGAAGTGTGCCAGAATGATTCAAGTTGCAATACTATACCTAATATGATATCTTTAAATAACAGAATATTGCCTTCTTAAAGTCAAGTACACCTGTATATCTGACTAGCAACTCAGAATGAGCTATTTTTAGAGCAACTCAAAGTTCTATAGCCACCTACACTATGATTGTGTGCTGGTCAATGCTCAAGACAAGCCTTATATAGCATGCCTTGTTTAGCTTTTTTTTTGTTATTTTGGATGCAGATATATTTTTACAGGCATGTAACAATTTACAAGAGGATTATCAATAAACACAAGTATACATAGGATATTATCAGATGAATTGGTATCTATCAGACATGATGTGCCCAAATCTGAAATATTAGTTACCTGATTCTGAAAAATTGTTGGAACAATTCAGTCTAAGAACTACCATTATCAACTGCTGTCTGCTCATTAAATTTGTTCTGTGCTGGTACTGTCAATTTAGTTCTGTGCTCACACCAAGTTCTGTGTTGGTCATCTCTACTTGGGTGCAATCCAGATTTAATTTTTGGCACTCAAAAAAACTTTTAAATTATCAATGATGTATTCTATATGCTGTTGCTTCTGAATTCCATCTCTCTCTCTCACTGAAGATGATTCCAGAAATGTTTTCTCACACCTACATCAGGCTTGACTGAATGCCCTACTTGCAGTCCCTGAGTGCACACCAGTACTGAATGTCTGGCAGAATAAAAAAGACACTTGGGATTTATACAGGAATTGTGCATATTCTTGACTTTACAGGCAAACAAATAAAGTTCTACAAGCCCAGAAGGGTTGGTATGGCAAGTTTGATGGCAAGGAAGGTTTATTACATGGGCAAATGATTTTGTGAATATACCCTATGCTTTGATCAATGCTCCCTTGTAATTCTTACCATACTAGGGTGTCAAGATCTATGACTATATCTTACAAACATGCATTATGTTCATTTACCAACCAGAAGAGAGCCTCAGAGCTGATTTTTTCAAGTATATGCTTGTCTGGCAGGGCACCAGGCACTCACATCTACAAGCTGGAGCACACAACAGTGCCTCAATCAGGATTACAAAAAAAAAACACAGAATAGGTACCCCCAGTCATATGTTCCCATTATTATGTCCTTGGAAGTTTTGAGTGATGATGGGACCAAGGTGTGTGATATACCCATCAGCTCAGCTGTTGTCCAACTTAGAAAAGGTGGTATGTTGTGTGCTTTAGCAGTGGCAATCCTATTGAAAAGCATATTGAGTTGCATGAAAATACTATTGTGTGTGCTGGTCAGGTCAATGAAGGGAGCTGATGAGTAAATAAGTGCCAGGCATGTTTTGATATAGCATGGGAGTTGGGACCTTGTATCTGACAACTTAGCAAAAAAAATCATCCTTTCCAACCTATATGTTACACACACTCCTATGCACAGCCCTATGCCCCTGCAACCAACAGCATTGTAGCTCCTAGATTGTGAGGCATGGGATAAGAGGTATCATTGCTAGTGTGATTGAGAGCATGTGGAGACAATCACTCAGAAATATGAGTAGTCCCACAGTTTTCCCTTTCAGGCAACTGACTTCTATTTCCAGAGCAACAAGCTTTGTCCACTCCACAGGCAGGGCCCAACCACTCTGCAGAACAACCCTCATCAACTGAACATTGCATAAATGATGGTGCAGCCTTGTCCTTGTCCTCCTGCCTCATAGCCTGCTCCCTGTTGACCTGCTCATTCTGGCCTACTTCTAGGGGCCTTTTTGATGGTCCCAAGTGGTAAGGGGTAGTGATTCTTTACAGTCATCACATTCAAGACTCAATAGTCCTGAACTAGATGTAGAGATCCATCCTTCTTCTTAATGAAGAAGACTGGAGAGGCCATTGGGAACTTTGAGGGATGGATGCAACCAGAGTTTAAATTCTCCTGCAACAAGGCATTGAGCTCATCCTGTTCTCTGGGAGAGACTCAAAAAAAAAGTGTAAGAGAGTGTGACTCTTCTTCACAACAGGGAGAACGAGGATGATGACAGAGTGGTACAAGATATGTATTTTCTGAGTCAAAAGCCGATTGTCCTAAAAGTACAGCTACTTGTCTTTAAGTAATTTTCAAATTAAAGTTTGTCTCATCCCTCTGATTGAGGCCCCTAATTGTCCTTCTACTCCACAACTGTCGATTGTGTTCCAAATAGCACACCGTTCTGTCAGTGTGTTCCAAATAGCGCACTGTTCCATCAGTCAAAAGCCATTGTAAGTGATTAGCTTACATTCACCCATTGTCAGGGGACTCCTCATTCCTTTCTTCTTTCACTCTTTATTTCTTCACTCTCCTTTCATTCACTTCCTTATTTCTTCTATCATTCTCTCATTTTGCTGTTACTACTTTTTCAACACTATCTGTTAGTACTATTCTCAACCTTTGAGGTGCTCTGGTTCTTTAGCTATCACTCAGACAAGTGTGGGCCCTTCAGCACTGCTCCAGGCTGCTTAGATAAGCCGGAGTTTGCCTTTCTGACTTCTAAAGTCCGGAGTTTTCCTCCCTTGTTTGCACACTTGTTTGGTTAGTCAATTTTTGAGTTTTTAAGGTTTTGTTGTACTGTACAGTTGTTTCCCATGCTTCAGAGGCCCCAGAAGCATCCAACCTGGCATAGGGAATCCCCAGACTTGTTCTCTTTGGATCTCCCTCTGCCAGGTGAGTAGCTACCTTGATATTGTCAGTATATATTCTAATACACTTTGGATCTCCCTCTGCCAGCTGTGTGACTGAGCCACAGCCTCTAGAGATCGCCCTTACACCCATGCCTTCAAAATCGTCATTCTCTCCTGAGGTCATGCTTCTTCCTTTCTCAATTGTCTAAGGCAACAGTATCCTCCATCTCTTTCCCACTTTTCCATTCATCATTGTCAGGTCCGTAGCCTTTTCAACAAACCAGATACTGTACACTGTGACCATGACAATGTTCATCAAGAATACAATCAATGAAATGCTCCTCTTGGCCATCTTCTGTGACCACGGGACCTGGCATTTCAAGCCATTGTGACAGGAACAAAATATCATCATTTTGGACATGAGGAGTAAGGAGACTAGCATGAAATTTATTGAGAATGTTCATCAATTTTGGTAGATCCAAAACATATTCAGAGGATTTCAGATAAGCCTCAAGAATTGCAAATGGTCCATCCTGCCTAGGCATAAATTTTGCTACTCATCTGTCTCTTTTTTGCATGTATTCCCACCTGTGATTTGCTGTAGATAACATAACCATGTCTCCCACTTTATACGGTATTTCTGGTGCTCAACGTGTATTCGCGTAATGGGCCTGATTGATCTTTGCTGTGACTAAATTGTCTATTGCCTCCATGAAATTGCTTTTGATTTCCATCAAAACCCGTAATGCAAGGTCCTTGGTAGGCAAGTCTACAGGTGGGGGAGGGTACAATGGAGGCAAAACCTGGGGTGAAAACCCTGATTTTAATTGGAATGGGGAGAACCCTGTAGAAGCATTTATGGTGTTCATCATACCAAAGCAAATGCATGGGAGTGCTTTAACCCATCCATTGTAGTTGATCAACATGAAAATGTATACATTGTACAATTGTCTTGTTGGAGTGTTCCAATGCTCTGTCTGTTTGAGGGTGAAAAGATGAGGACATTTTGTGTTTAACGCATTTGAGCTTCATGAGAGCTCTCCAAAATCCTGATGTGAATAAGGTGTCATGATCAGTAATGATTTCATATGGTAACCCATTTTTGCAATACCAATATTGGAAAAATATCGCCACAAATTCTTTCCTGGTCTGAGTAGTTTTACAAGGTGCAACTTAAATATCTGTGCCTGCACAACATGTCATCGAACAAAAGGCATCAAAACCCTCCTTCAACGGCAAGGGCCCTATGAAATCTAAGGTGACAGAACCAAAACGGCTTTCCAGGATCAGTAAGGAATGTAACAGTCCTACAGGTTTGGAGGTGCTCAATTTGTTACGTTGACACTCCTGACATAAAGGTATATACCCTCTTATCAAGTCCCAATGCATGTTCGGCCAATAATATGAATGATGCAAGATTGCATATGTCTTGTCCATGCCAAAATGGCCTAGCTTGTCATGTGCTATTTGGAATAAGTCTTCATGCAGCCCCAAGTAATTTGGCATAATAAGTCGATCTCCCACATATAAAAGCCCATTTCTCGACTCCACTCCAGGTGGCATTATCCCTCACTTTTGATCTTCTAAAATCCTTTTTGTGTACTTATCAACCCAGTAACCCCGTTTGATATTTTCCACAAACTCATTGTCATTTTCCATGCTTACAACCAGGGCAACCATAACTTGATCTGCTGAATTAGGGAATCGTGACAGGGTGTCCACAACAGTGTTGTCTTACTCTTTGATGTAGTGGATTGTATAATTAAATTGAGCAAGGTACTCCATCCATCTGGCTTGACATCTTGAGAGGTCCCATTGAGTGTCGAAATTTTTAAGTGTCTTATAGTCAGTGTAGACTTCAAAATGTGACCCTAGTAAATCTGTTCTCCATTTATGAAGCGCATGGACGATCATTAGCATTTTGTGCTCATAAGTGGGATAATTTTTCTCTGCTGGTGTGAGTTGTCTAGACTCAAAGGCTATAGGATTTGCTGAGGCCCAACTGTCTCCAAAAGACAAAACTGCTCCTGTTCACCTTTTACTCACGTTGCAAGTTACAAAAATCTTATTTTTCCCAGAATTTTCATGTATGATAGTGGTCAGACAGTCTCGTCCCACCACCAACTCCTTTATTCCTTCAAAAGCCTTCTGATGATTGTTTGTCCAAGGAGGAAAGGCAGCATTGAATTTTTTTTTGTTAAGGGAGTAAGTACTGCTGTATGCTCTGCAAGTGCTGGGAGGAAAACCACAATGTACCTAATAAGTCCCAGGAATTGTTGCACATGTTTAGCTTTTGTTGGGCATGGCCAGTTGATGATCTTCTCAACTTTGGAGACATCAGCTTTGATCACCCTTTCTGATATGTGGTGCTCTAAGAAATCGATTTCCATACAAAAAAGGTTGCTCTTCTTCAGAGAATCAAACAACTGTGCTTCCTTTAAGGCCTCCAAGATTTTCCTTACATTTTCCTCATGCTCCTCCATTGTTTTTGACCAGATGATAATATCATCAAGGTAAACATGGCAAATCTTTCCTATGTATTTGTGTAGTGCAAGTGTAACTCGCCACTGTTGAGTAGCATGGGCATTCCTTAACCCCATGGGCATCACCACCCACTCCCACAACCCAAATAGTGTTAGTGTAGCAGTGTACTTTATGCCCTTGGAGTGAACCAATGTCTGAAAAAATGCATTTGTGAGATCAATTTTTCCCCAAAATTGTGTTCCTGGCTGTGTGCAATCTGCCAAGATATCATTGATCTGAGGCAAAGGGAAGTTATCAGGCACAGTGCATGCCTTGAGGCATTGATAGTCATTTACCCATCAAGGCAAAACTGAAGGGTCAGCCTTTGGAATAATAAAAGATGGGCTTGCATATGGAGATGACGATGGTCAGATTCTACCTGCTTTTACATGTTGGTCAATTAATGTTTGCCATCCATCTCAATATTTCCATGGACAGGAATATGATCTGGCAACTGTGATTTTAGCAAGCAGTTTAACTTGGATGCTATGATAGACATCTGTTGGTAAGTCCTTGGCATGTGGGATATTAGGAGGAAATTGCACCTGGTAACGTCATTTCATCTTCATATCTTTTTGCTTCAATCTTTTTCAGAAAGCCAGTTCTTCAATCCTTGTCCTAATCAGAGCGAGGCAACTGGCTATTACAGGAATGGGCTATGAGCAACACGTCAATCCAGGAATCCCAAGGAAACAGCAATCATACTTACATTAAGGGATCAATAAGAAAAAGTAGGAAAGAAATGCATGATGACAATTGCTAAGCACAAGATTAAGAGAGCGCCCTGCTCCACAGTTCACAGCCACTTATCCATCAGTGGCGCTGAATGTACAACAACAGGTTCGTTCACTGGATTGACGGGCTATTTAAACAGTGAATAGAAAGCACAGTGATAGTATAGCTTCTTGCTCACTTGCTTTACCCACACTGAGGCAGTAAAACTTCCAGAGCTTGATCCACCAACAATGACATGCTTGCCATTTGAAAGCTCAGCAGTGACAACTGCTTGTATTTGTCCTGAAACTTTGAACAATTTGTTGAAATTTCTCAAATGTTCAAACTTACCGCTCATAGGCAGCTTTTGTATGATTTCATGCATTGCCATATCAAATACATAGATAGTATCGTGGTCACTACCACAGACAGCAATCTTACCATCTTCAGCCCAGGCAGCTTGAATGGTGATCTGTCTTCAAAAACTGGCAGGAAGGATTGCTTCAGGTAGAGACCCCAGAAACCAATGGACCTGCATGTAACGCTCTGTCAAATTATGCACCAGAAGAGAGTCCTCGTGAGGAGAAAGGCCTGCATTTCCACTGCAAGAAGTAAGCAAATAAAACACAGGTATAGATAGAAAGGACATGCATAGCACATGTCAAGTATTTTTGCCAGATTATTTCTGAGGTCTGTGCATCATGACAAAGCCTGACATGAAAGTCAATAATGTCAATTGGATCTCCATGTTTCGAGAAACTTAACAAACATTTCACCATTTTCGATATTGTGAACCAGAAGACTTTGATTGCCGCCATCAAAGAATGCAAGGCCGATTGGTATAGCGTGAGATTGACTTGCAATGGACCATAGCTCGATTAAATCAACTGTTTACAGTCCAGTCCAAAGATTAAACAATACATCAAGCTTGACTCACCACCTGCATCAATGCTAAACAGTTTCAGAGTCCCACTATGGCTAGCAATAGCAAGTTGCTGATTTGTGGCATTAAATGATTGAACAGCAACACTGTCATTGAACTCGTAAGCTTGAAGAGATATAGAAGATCTTTGAGCGAACCACTTAATGCCAGTTAGCAAGAAATCCAGGTCTGAGTGGCACCATTCACGGAATTTTGTTTAGACTTAGGAATTAGAGAAATGGACCCTCGTATACTTTCCACACAAATTATCTCAGCTTTATCACCAGCGTCAGGTTTGTATATGTAAGACAAAGCGGTGACCTTGCTCCAGGCCGAATTGTGGAGAGTTTGGATATGGACAAAGTCTTTTGTTGAATAGACGTGAACGTGGCCATCATCATCTGTGATAAAGACTGTAATGGTGGAAAAATTGGGGTGCGGTAATGACTCACTGCCAATGAACATTATAGTAGCATCCAAACCGAAAACCACAGAACTAATCAGGCCTTTGTTGCCTTTGATGTTGAGAGAGAATTCGTATTGATTGTTCTTAGGAGATGTGAGTCCAAGATACAACTAGCATGGAGAAGTGTGATACCTGCATAATGTGCATAGATGGGTGAATTGGAAAAGGGCGATTGTTGAGTAAAAAGGCGATTGTCAAGTAAAGATTATGTAATATAGGACAAAGACACTACTTTTTTTGTTTTCAAAAGCCAGATGGGGATGCTCGCACAATGTCGTCAAAGCGCCTTAGTGTGGAGAAAATATATATAATCACTGTGAGGGAAGCATAGTCTTATACAACAAGCAGCAATGAGACTGCACATTTTGAGACCATATGCTCTGCCCTCATCCCGCATTGAGTTCATAGCACTTCCACCTCCACCATTTCCACCCACCGCAGTGTGCATGGTGTTTGGGCCAGACAATTTGTATGCAGCAGACACAGGAGGGACAGAGATTCATGACAACAAAAGTGACCTAGAAAATAAGCCTCCCCAAGATTCTGAGACTCCTTGCACTCAAAGAGGGACCAATAAGAAGATTCTCCGGCCTCATGGCAAACCAGGTAGGCCTAACAGTGGTGGATTCAATCTTGTAACCGAGCTCACCAAGACTGGCTGGTCCAAAAGGTCCGCCGAGCAGCTGACAGTGGGTCGTCACTTCTGAGACGAGTTCACTAATTTGGATAACGATCCTTAACAGACAGCTGTCCATGTCCTAGCTCAAGAAAGGCTGGACGTGACGAAATGCTATAGGAAACAGGACAAGAAGGAGGTGAAAAAGATATGTGATGAGGTATGTGGATGTCACTCGCCAGCAGAGGGAACCTCATTTGTTGCAACAGATGGTGAAGGATAAGAACTGGCCGAAATTGAAGGAATACAACGACTGCTAGCCAGTTATTTGTATTCTGAAGTCAAAGTTGAAGAACGGCGCTGCAGCTGCCAGGCGTAGTGAATTGAAGGATATGCAGGCGTGTCTGCAAGCAATTATGAGTAGGAGGGGAGTAAGCCCAGAGTTGTAGCAAGATATGATAACAGTTTGAACATGAGCAAATCTATTGCGCATGAGTAAGAATTTGCAGACTCACTACATGAAATCCCTGGATAATACCTGGAGGCAAAGGCTTTGGACAAGCTCAGAGGACCTGTGGAGAGCTGGAGTAACTCCAGGGAAAGGGAAGAACTTGGGTGAACCCAGAGCTCAGGGGGAGAGAGGAAGAACTAAGCTTGTGGCAGGCCGGGGTGAGAGATGCGCACATCTTTGTGTCTCAGTTATACTACCGTCAACCTACCACGGAGACAATTGCAACACAGCACAAAGTTTAATGAAACAAGCTCAAATTTAACGATGAGCACGATGGAGAAGAACAAATTTGACAACATTTCAGATGGCAGCCCCACTTTGTTTGGCTCTACTTTGCTTTGTGTGGTTGGTTGTTTATGATAAAGACACTTATCAATGGGCATGGTGGCTGTGCCCAAGCCAACTTGTTGAGGGTCTGCACAGCCACCATGCCCATTGATCCGACCACACACAAAGCAAAATAAAGACACTTATCAATGGACATGGTGGCTGTGCCCAAGTCGACTTGTCAAGGATTTGCACAGCCACCATGAGCCATGAAGATGGAGAGTGCACGTTGATAGGCTTCTACTCGGACTGAGCGCATCAAGGAACATTATAGGCCAACCAACACTTGACGTACTGAGGACTCTAGCGACCAGTTGGGAATATAGAGCAGCCCTAGCTCTGGCAACCTACTACAGGATTTAGACATTTATCCTAACCACTAGCTACCAAGCCTTCAGCACACTCTATTCACTTATCCCAAGGACGAAGGAGGCTCATAACGTATAGCGCTAACATGACGGCGGGAGAGGACTCTAACTAAACCCTGATCATTTCCAGAAGGAGCCAGCAGCAGGCGCTGCCATTTGACGAGGCACTTCAATCAAAAGTCTAAAAGGATCAATGACGGCGGCACTGGATATACTTAAATCCAACATCTGGACCTGTCAGGGACTAATACAATGTGGAGCGCTGACATTAGCGCTTATGGCGTCTGTCAAGGATTTTCTGACCATACCCAAAACAGCCTGGCCAATTGGAGTTATAATAAAAGTGAGCAGACTCATGCAATTCTAAGCCAATATAGAGTCACTGCTGGTTGCCGTGGGTCAGAACGCCGTTGGTCGCCGTCATCCATGTGCAAAAGGTCGCCATTGACAGGTTGCCGTTGACAGGTCACCATTAGAGGAAACCATGAGGTGAGGCGCTAGGAGGTAGCGCCGCAGATGGACTTGTATCTTGGCAAACATGGTAGTGCATAGTATATAACATAGCTACTTTACATGTATATAACAACGAATCGTAACTCCTTGCACACAGACAGTTACACTTAGCATTCCAATCACACTAGCTTCCTTTGACTTTGTCACTAAGTCAGGTGTTAGCCTCGTCTATCTCGTCTTCATTGTTTACGGTGCCACCTACGGGCACAATACACGGCGCTACTCGTCTTTTCTTCAATATCTCTGTCTAAACTACGACGCTTACTGTCTGCCAGGTAGCCCCCAAAGCGCTATAATCTAGCGCATCGTTTTACCACCTCCACTCGAGCATACTGGGACCCTGTCAGGACTCCTCACAACTACACACACCAAGTGCTGGAGACGGTGTTGTACTGCGTATACGTCCAGTGCACCCAACCACAGTTGGCATCATCAATGTGTGCCAGGGATGGAAATCAAACACAAGTATAGCGTTTAGCAAATGCTAGACTAAAGAATAATAAAATACAAGAAGTGATGTGCGAGAACTGTATGTCGACAGTACTCGCGGTGAGACAAGATCTGTAACGTGAGAGAGCGACTGTGCGCTCACCTGGGCAGCCAAAGGAGAAGGAGAAGGACGACTGAGAAGAAGGCTACCCAGAATGTCTGAGACATGAGCCCTACTGTTTGCGACACGGAAACTGCCAGACCATGGCAACGTGCTGAGAATGGCATCTGGCCAAAGAAGGAGGAGAGGGGTGATGTGACGATTGGAGGACTTCTTGGCATGCAGAGGCCTCCAAAAACGCTTGGTAGGTTGCCTTTACACAGTCAGAACTGAAAGAGGATGGTTGTGTGACAATGTCACATACTAACAACACGACTCTCATGTGATCAACTTCTCTGAAAAGATAGTTATGACTAAAACTCCAGCACTTGTCCTGAAGAAGATAAAGTCAGCAGAAATGAAGGTTTGGTGATGACATAATTCTGAGCCACCTGAACCTCAGAAGAAAGATGGAACAAGAGCTCAACCATTCCCTTTAAGCCCCCATGTATTGAGTAGCATTGGATTGTCATCAGTAATGGCTGGACCATCCGATCTCAAACATTCCTCCTCAGGAACTTATGAAGAGTCAGTTTCAAAAAAATTGAAGAAGGATGACCCAGATGAGAAGAATGACCCAGATGAACAGGATGCAGATCAAGGTACATTGAACCTATCTATATACACCATCCTCTCTTCTGATTGTGACACTAGAAATTGACCCCAAAACTGTTTGTCCTTATTGCAACACACCTCTCCCTTCTGAGCCTACTGCTTGGCTCAAGCATTTACTGGATACTGCAGCGAAAAAGTCGTGCCCTGAGCCCCAGCCAGGGAATCGCAGGGTGCGTTATGCGCTATTATTGAGGACAATGGTGGGGTAGATTCTGATATGTTGGATAGTGGAGATAGCTGGCCCAGAGTGCGATGTGGTTCTTGGAAGGAAGCATTAGAAGAGGTGAAAGTGAAGGGGACGAGGGCCGTTGCAGGGGTTCGTGGACAATTTGCCAACTTTGAAAAGATGCAACCTGGATAGTGAGTGCTTTATTTCTTTTGTTGAATACATCCATGGTAAGCCTATCTGTAGCTATGGTGAAATGGGATTGGTCATCATCCACCAAATATTGTACGATTTGTTCCCACTTACTTCGATTGATCCTGACTTGGTATCTCCTCTGACGACAAGCGAGTTCCTACAATGTATCCTGGTTCCCGAAGTCAGTGTGCAATTGATTATGCAGAACATGGATCTAGACAAGAGTCAGATGAGAGATGCTGTTAAAATCTTGTGAGAGAATGCAAATTATGGCGTGTGTATGTTTCCTGTAGATGAAGGAGAAGAGGACGAAGGAGTCCAGGACAATTCTCAACTGGGTGCCACTGACATGATTATTATGAAGAGGGCAATGAAGAGGCGGCAGCAGCTGGATGTGGATGAAAAAGCTAAGGACAAGTATCAAGAGCAGATGGAGAAGATAAGGGAAGTGGAAAGGCAAGAACCTGTAAAGACTAGAGCACAGAAGAAGAAAGAAAAGAGATCGGATGCCAGAGTTGAGTCATCTCCACAAGCGTCAAAAGCTCGTCCCAAGCCAAGACCTCTTGGTAAAGGTACCAGCACCACCAGTGTTACTGATATCGAGATACTGATGATGTTCTAGGATCCGGTCAAGGCTGTCCAAAGTTTTATCACCTTACATCTCAAAGTGGTACCCTCACACACCTTGCAAGTGACAGCAGCATTGAAGATACAACACAGCACCCTGAAGGTTCGCAGGGGAAGCCTCAACCATTGACGTTTGTGACTTCTTCTCGTGTCGCTAAAAGGAATGTCAATAAGACACCCATCCCTGGACCAAAGCTTCGGCCTCTGCCATCTCAAAAAGCAGTGGTCCTTGATATGATATGTATTGTCTCTACCTCGTCTTCCTTGCAGAAGTGGTCAGAGCGCAAGAGCAGAACCAGAGGTCCGTGTGAGTGTTGACCAAACTCACTATGAGCTTTTCCTGATATGATACCTTCTTGAAGGCCAGGCAGGCTTCAAGAAAAAAGAAGGAAAGTCATATGCGTGGTTGTTGAGCAATAACTCTCATTTGTCCTTTGAATCTATGGTTGCATATGGCCTCTCACTCACAAAAATTTTATCAGAATTTTATTCGTGTACTTTACTTTGTTTCGTCAACCCTCCATCCTCACCCTGTATATTACTTGTAGTAGCTAGCTGTCGCTTCTTGCCTCCAGTCGTCAATACACGTAGGTCATGCATTTGCATGACCGGTCTGGCGCTATCTATACGAACCTTAACTGCAGAGGATCATAGTTAAATCATAAGGTAAGAATTACAAATGAACTATGTATTCAATGGGCATGGTGGCTGTGCCCAAGTCAACTTGTCAAGGGTCTGCACAGCCACCATGCCTATTGATCTGACCACACACAAGCAAAATAAAGTGCACAGCCACCATGAGCACGAAGACAATTCACACAGTACTGCCAAAGAGGGATGTGTGTATCACAAGAGCTCTCCTCTATCCGCTCTGGGCTCACCCAAGCTCTCCACAGGTCCTCTTATCTAAAGAAACATTGTTCCCTACACACACTCTCTTGAGACATCCTCTGGCATCACTCGCTCATAACATCGTTTTTCATTTCATATTATCATGTTCCATATGGAGTTATCAATTTGCCCTTTGTCTCTTTTGTTCTTTGTTCTAAGCTCAAAACTATTTTCAACACGCAACAGACACAAGACATGGACACTATGGAAGATAAATCACAGCAAGCCATGCCAACTGCAACGGAGTATGAAAAACTGTTGGTCGAATTAAAGCAACGTCTGCACAATCCAAATTTCTGGAAGAGACTGGTTTGTCTTGCAGAAGAATCAGGTGATATTTGCAAAGTATGCATGTCATTTAATGTGCTATTGGAACAGTATCCAAATAGTGTGCGTGGCCTTGAGGTGCCTACTTTTGCGTATCTGACAGTTGTTTTTTCTTTCAGTCTTCTGCACAATTCCGCTATGTTTTTTATTTCCTACAGGACCCATCAACGTATGATGAAGCACAAGATCTCTTTAAAAGGTTTCTCACTAAATCACCAGAAGTACCCTTCTGGGAACTCTACCTAAGATATGTTAGGTAAGGTGTTCTTCCCTATTTATACATCTTCTCTTGTGTACTAATTAGGCCATAGACGTGTTAACACTCGATGGGAACCGGTTCGTGAGGCGTAATTTATACATCTTCTCTTATGTACTAATTAGGCCATAGACATGTTAACACTCAATGGGAACTGGTTCGTGAGGCATACAAGTTTGCGATCTACCATATTGTGCACAACAGGGATAGTGGCCCTATCTGGATGAATTACATTCAGTTTTTGCATCTTTCATCAAACAACCAGCAAAAGATATATGTGTTGAGGGAAGTTTATCATCATGCAGTTCAGGTTACCTTTGACAGTGTCAAATCCTTGTGGCAAGATCTCAAGAGTTTTGAGGACAGCCTGAATAGAACCAAGGCAATGGAGGTTATGAATAATCTCTGGCTGGCATACAGGCAGGCCCTCCTGACCTTCCATCAACTGTCAAACCATGTTTGCGCACTCATACCCACACCTGCCCCTACATCTCTGGACCGTCCAGAACTCGTTTTACCTGCTCTCCTCATACTCGACACGTTAGAGCACTCAATCCTTGCAAGATGGAAAGCTTACCTCAAGTGGGAGGAGAGTGATCCTTTAGAGCTAGACCAGAGAGGCCAGTCTGCCACCCTCATGTCACACATCTTCCGATCCGAATGTGGTATCACGATGACATCAAGTCCATGGCCTGTCTGTAGCTGGAAAAAGTGGGAAAACATCAAGAAGCCTTGAAAATCTCAGAGATGTGGGTCGGAGCCGACCCAGACAAGTATGCAGTCCTTGATTGATTGGTCGCCTTCTATTGCTCAAACATCTTTCTTTAGGGTCCTGATGGATGCCAAAGTCTACTGTCGATTCAACAGGTTAAGTCTTAATGATCAAACACTGAGGCAAGTCCACTCCCATGCAACAACAGATTCAGTCTTGGTAATGATACCTTGAGACAACAGTAATATGGATCATTTGTAGTTCAGTGTTGGTTGGTTGGCATTGATACTGGTTATGCCTACAAAAATGCCTACAAATATTCTCTTTTTTCATGTCTCTGTTTTCTTTTCAGAAATTAAGATTTTGCCTCCCTAAGACTATTGATCGTTTAAATACTCAATTCCTGCTACTTTAGTAGTGGCTTTTTTGTTCGTTCAAAATTATCATTGCCTCTTTAATGCTAATTTCATGATTATTTGGTTGAATATGTTGGGCATGTGTCGCTTTCTATTTGTAATTGGCTGAGATGCTTGGCCAAACAGACAAGTGTTTCAATGTGTCTTTTCAATTTTTCAAAAGTACGAGCTCTATTTCATTCATTGTGGCTGGTAGGAACTACAAGTTATTTCTGGGTATGGATCGCTCTCAGATGTATAAGTATCTGGATTAAGTATCTGATTCATTTCACATTCTTCAGTGTCGAGTTCCTAAAAATGACTCACATGCGCGTTGGAAACACAAAATTTAGTTCCTATCATTGGTTTACAGATGTAATATCTACCACAACAAACTTGGAGACTTACTTCGGGCCAAATACATCTGTATATGTAGGTTTGGAATCCTTCTAATGTATCACCGCCGATCTCTCTTCTAGAACCTTGCCGTCTTCATGTGTCAATCGGAAAACATGCAACATGTGACCTCCTCAATTGATAATCTCTCGCTGTTTAGAGTGGATATGCTAGGAGACGTGGCCACGATGACCATGGCTGGCATCAAGCAAGTCCAAGAGGCTCGTTTCAAGGCACTCAAGCTCTACAGATTGTTGGACGTATACAGTATGATGCTTAGCAATCCTCTTAGGCCATCGTCGTCTGTGTTAATGGTTGATGTTCCATACCATCAGAAGACCGTGAGTGGTTCTTTAACTTTTTAAAAGCTGCTGATATTATCTGTTAGCCTCTCAGATCATTGAACAACCTTCAGGAAATCATCAATCTATTTGCACAAGGTTTGGATGATCATCTAAAATCCCTTCATGACGCCTCTTGAACGACCTTCAGGAAATCATCAATCTATTTGCACAAGGTTTGGATGATCATCTAAAATCCCTTCATGACGCCTCTTGTGGCTTGGAAACAAATCATTTTTCTACATCTCCCAGTCATCTCTTGGTGCTGTACACAGAATTGATTAATCATGAAGGAAAAAAAGACATCATAAATACCTTGATCAATCTCATGGTAGCTGCCATACATGTTGGTCTGATCTTGGGGGTCCGTTTTCTTCTTCTTGAGTCTTTTTGGCTTGTAACAGCATTGCATCACAGGGAAACCTTTCTGTTCCATCTGATGCACTTAGTGTTGGATGATTGATTGTTGAAAGATAGGCTTCATATGAAATTGAATATTATGGAATTCACCCAAGTGCACTTTGCTCTCATAGTGGAAGCGATGCCAATTGTAAAGCACTTGATCTTTTGATAGAACATAGTCAAGCAGGATGGTGCCCGAGACACTTCCACAATCAGCTAGACCTGACATTAACCACATCACCCTTGCTCTTGCTATTGCCATGGGAGTATTCAGAGATTGCTGGAAGAGAAAGCTTGCTTGATGTCAGTATTTGTATGTCTATAATGTGATAACTGATGATACCCTAACCCTGATCCATCGCAGATGTGGGCCATCTTGGGTGTCGTAGCTTGTCCGCCAGAACTCCACGAGGTGGAACAACTTGTATAGAGGGTTATTTTCAACATAGCAATGGGCGGTATCCTCCTAGATGAATTGGCTATGGCATTGCCAGAATTGATAGATACCGCCCCATCAGCAACCAAGAAATGGATCAATCTTCACGTATGATTGTCTCTTCTTATAAAGAAAGACTTGCTCTTATATTTTTATGTTTATATTCTTGATTCAGGACATGACGCTTTAATTGGAGCTATGACTGATTGAGCAGGTGCATTGTCCCGGAAAAAAATAATGACTAGGGGATGATTTATTTTGTTCATATCCAAGCTAGTCAACAACCTCCTTTCCATCACTGCTTTGAGTGTGCATTGAGACTTCATTATCATTTTCTGCAGCTGCAAAGTTTTCAGGACAAGCCAATCTTCTTTGCCACAATAGATAAGACCCTTACATCCTATTTAGACAGACATACACTCATCTCATCACTGCCACAAGCTGCTAAGGTAGCTAACGTAGGCCTAACATCCTCTCTCATGATTGAAAGAAACCTGCTCTATTGAAGAATGTGTCATATAGGCACCAAACATCTAGAACGTCTGATTGCAGAAAATCTTACTGAAGACCTGAGAATCAAACCAGGGTCATGCCTCTCTGATGTTTGTAAACTATGCTTGCAAGGTAAACAGCATCATGCCCCATTCTCATGCTCAGCAGATCATGCAACAGAGGTGTTGGGCAGAGTATTCTCAGATGTGCATGGTCCAATACCTACAGGCAGACATCAAACTAATGATAAGTGGTGGTGCATCTTTATTGATGACAGCACTCAGTAGATGGAGACTTATGCCATGCAGTGGAAAAGCAATGTATTCAAGACTTTTAAATCCTATAAAGCCCTCATTGAATGCCAAACTAGTATGAAGATCAAGTGTGTACACCATGATAAAGGTGGTGAGTACATCTTAAACAAATTTCTCACATTCTGTAAGGATGAAGGCATACATCTCAAATTCACCAACACCACATTGCCACATTGCCACAGCAAAACAGGATAGCCAAACAGCTCAACAGAACTATTCAGGAAGCTATAACATGCATGCTAGCTGAAGCAAAACTCTCAGAGAGCTTCTGAACTTACACTCTCAGCATGTATAGACATGTACACAATCACACTCCCACATCTGCACTCACAACCCATGGAACACCTTTTGAAGCTTACAAGCACAACAGGCCTCATGTAGGGCACCTGTGCATATTTAGCTATGCTGCCTACATGCTCATTGGACATGACAAACATTATAGACTACAAGGACACACCACTTCAGATATTTTTATTGGCTATGCAGACAACTATGTAGAGTAGCACATCTATGTATCCGGCCTCAGGAAAGTAATCATATCTTGTGATGTGATATTTGACAAGACCCATTTTCCCAGGCTTTCCTTTAAGAATGTGCTTCCAGCACTAAATATCAGCACATTTGATAGCCTCAAAGATTATCCACCATATGATTTGGACAATGTTATCACACCCCAGACAAAGCCAATGCCGGCACCAAGTGCACCAGCAAGTAACAAATACACCTTTGATAATGATGAGCCCCTTACAAACATCAAATCAGATGCCACAGAATTGGTGGGAGCAGGAGTTAACAAGCAGCTGCCAATTATGGAAGCAGACCCACCACAGCATGACAGTGCAGTAGGAGCCAAGCCCATCTCACAGGTATGGGTGCTGCATCAACTCAGACTTCTGCCACTGCCATGCAAATCTAGCCAACGTGTTTGATTCTCAGTGTGCAGTGCTGATGCCAAGTACCATGATGCCGTACACAGACAACAAAACAAGGAATTACCCTTCACACACAATCTGCCACCACCACTGCCACCATTGCCTTATCTCAAGGAGCTGGCAGAAGAGCTCCTATGACACATCAACATTGGAGATGCTGATGTGGATGAGGAATGGGAAGTGGCACTTGCCTTGAATGTCAAGTCGGAAGATGCATTAATACTTGCTGGTTGTGCTTTTGTTGAGCATGGCAAAAATTTTAGTAGATACAAGGCCATCAGTGCAAATGCCACTGCATTGCATCAGATTGGTGCATGTAATATGAACCCTAGATTGTACAAGAAAGCAATGGCTAACAAGAACACATTGGAGTGGTATCCCCGACTCTCTTACGTAAGTAAGAGAAAGGGTTCTTTACAAGCTCGAATGTCTCAGTTCCTCACAAGTTTGTTGCAGATCACGTGATGTTCTAGAATGCTCTAGAAGTTTCTATCAAGTTCCTTATTGGTATATTTTGTCTCGCTTACTCTTTTCAAAAATCATTGTCAACGACTTTATCAACGAGACTTTAAACTTGTCTGTTTTGTTACCATGTCTTACTGCTATTCAGCAGCTATTTGTCATAAATAATAATACTATACCAACAGACATATAGGAAGTATCAAGTTCATTTTCTATATATATATAAGTTTTCTCTCTCTCTTCCTCCTATGCATATATACAGCTATCCAGTAATATAATATGTAGTCTGGCTGTACATTATATGTAAAATACCAAATGAAATTTCACTCCCACCCATGTGTAAATAGAGCAAAAAACATACTAAACACCCCTTCTGTAAAGTGGGACCCCATAACTAAACAACCAGACAATAGGATAGATCAAATGGCTGCAGAGCCAACAGATGAAGAACTTCCTGAGACAAAGATGACTGACCCTCACATCACAGGGTCTAATATGTCTATACAGACTGATTGTGATGGAAGCTGCCCTTTTTATAATATAGACTCTCTGATCCAATGCAAAAAAGTGTTATGGCTAAGCCTAAAATTTCCTTATCCAAGCTCAGGAATTTCTCATTGTATGTGTCTTCCCTTCATTCACAGACTGTAAGGATGTGTCAATATACCTTAGTTAAAGCCTGGGGTTATGCTTAAGCCCCTATTGACTGGAGCTAGAATGGTACTAGTTGATAACAAAAAGCAAATAGTAACACGGGACTATGGTGTATGGTAACATGCGATGCAGGTTCAACTCCTGCTAGTTCCACTTTTCCTGAGGTTGTTGGTTCAATCCTCTAGAAGTGTTACACAGCCTTGCTGACTGCAACGAACAGTGTATAGGTACCTCAATAATCTTGAAGTTTATTCTCCTAGTCAGAGTCTGAGTGTCTGTTACTTGGTTCAAAATCAGCATCTTGCAATTTGGCTACAGTATCATTCAATAGAACCTGATCTGAATCTGTGCTTTTTCTTTGTGTATAACTCTGAACTTTTGCCTGTTGGGATTAGCAACTCTTTTTGCACATTTTAATGTGCAATAGGCTCTCTCAATTTTTGAGTCTTCTTTCCTCTTGAAATCTAGACTGAGTACATAATAATACTCCTTAATGTGCAATAGGCTCTCTCAATTTTTGAGTCTTCTTTCCTCTTGAAATCTAGACTGAGTACATAATAATACTCCTGAAATATTTATTGTATTTTTATAACTTTCAAGGCTAGTTTTCTTTTAAATTTTTTATTACTCCGTGTAGGAAAATTACAGTGTTCTCAAATGATTACATTTATTATTAATGAATCATCATATGTAAGACATAAATGATTGATAATAAAAGAAAGAGAAATTTTTTTTATCACTCCGTGTAGGAAAATTACAGTCACTGCAGACCTGTTCTCAAATGATTATATAAGTGTTCGTCTGGACAAATGCTTATGTAATAAAATTATTATTAATGATCATCATATGTAAGACATAAATGATTGATAATAAAAGAAAGAGAAATATAATAAGAGTCGGTGACCGGTGCATGGGTCGCTACAACTTAAAATATTATTATCGTAGGGGCATACGTGTGAGCCGGTCCCCGACTCTTACATGTTCCTTTTTCTTTTATTACTTGTATTTTATTAATTTTATTTATTGTATGTATGTACTCTTCTCTTCGTTCTTTATTTTTCCTTTTTCTTTTATTACTTGTATTTTATTAATTTTATTTATTGTATGTATGTACTCTTCTCTTCGTTCTTTATTTTTTTTATTACTTTATTATTATTATATATGGTTATTACAGTAATTTATGTATAGATATAATCATGATAAATGATATAATATGATACATACATTGAGTGGTACGATACAATATACATAATATATTATATTACTATATAATAAAATAATAAAATAAATAGATAGATAAATAAATAAAATAAAATCTGTTTGAAAAAAACATATAGCAGATTGTAATCGTGAAAAACATGAAAGTTAACTTACCTACGAAAAGAAAGTAATACTACCTATTGATGTATCATTATTATTTTGTGTTGTAACATATGCGCACTCATAATAAAATGAGTTCGAAGTAAACTTGAAGAGTAGAATGAAGCCTTACAACAATTTTCGAAGTTGTGTTGAAAATATGGCGTTGAGTTATGTGGTTGAGAACGATGTGCTTGACGATAATATTTTCCGCCATCCAGCTGTATGAATCACCTGAATATGCGTAAATGAACACTTCGTCAAGGTATCAATTGTTGTCGCTACGATGTATGTGAAAGGCGGTGACTAATCGTTGGTTTGTATCGAATCCTTTGAGGGTGAGGTGTCGCGCGCACGAGTCATGATGGGTATAAGAGCTGACATTAGAAAGATACAATATGTAAAAAAAAGCACTAATATAAAGTAAAATAGAAAAACTCACCAAAATACTAGATTTTTGACGATATAACCACTTAAAACATTAAGGTACTGTCTAGTGACAATGGTGGACCCAACGTCCGCAATTTCTCTCATTCATCTTCCGCCGAAGGAGTAGGGAGACATGCGTGGGCACCAACACTGTATATCATCAACGTGTGGAAGTTCAGACATGGATGTTGTGTGAAGACGTTGTTCAATGTTATACACCAAAAAAAAGTAAACGTATATGAAGTGATGTTGAGAGGAAATATCGACCGCATACGGTTATTTTTGTATAAGTGAGTGAGTGTTCACTAAAGTCATACTTAATGTCACTGAACATCTTGGTTGTTTTAGCAGGTTGGTATATATAAGGCTTTATTGCATAGTTGTTTGAGTAATACAACAGTTTTTCCATGGTCGCATTTGCAGAAAAGATTTGTTTCAAGCCGCATAGATCCATAGATTGAACAGGCTGAAGTCGTACTTACATTGTACTAATTGCCAGAATTTTACCTATCGAAACATTCTAGCTCGCAATGAGTAGTAATAAGTACCAAGTTGAACCACAGTGATTGATAGTGTTTGCCTCCAGTAGGTGTCCGTTGAGTGAGTACACGACAACATAGACTGACGGTACCAGTTTGTTATAGCAGAAGAAGCGACGAGGATATAGCATTTCCAGAGTTGTGCAGTAACATGACCTATGAGCAAGCTAGCGGTAAGATAGTTTGAAATCAAAAATTTTAAGAAAAGACAGGGAGGAAAGAAAGAGACATATGTATTACAAATAATGATGATGACTATATACAATAATAATAATAATAAAATCATTATGTAATCATTTGTGGGGACGGGCACTTACATAATGGTTTGAAAACAAGAATGGTCAAAGGAATACCATGATGTACTATGGGGGAGTCGAACCCACCGCTTGTGTCACGACCCCTTCCCTCCGGACCCACCCCGGGACACTTCTGGAACACCATCTGGGACCCTCCCTCCGACCCCACAGAACACACCCCGGCATCATGCGCATCAAAGACCGCCATCAGCCGCCACCAGCCCCAATCAACAATCGGATCACGCGCATCACGCATCACAGCTCTCTCCACGCCAATTGATCAGGTGATCCAGGTATACAGTCCCTGCCCACTACTCAATGACTCCTGGAACCCATCCCAGACACCCTGGAACCCTGAGACCTGGTCCTGTAGTACTTATAGTGTAGCTCCCTGTTGTATTTGTTAGTCTTGATATTACACTGCTTTAGCTTGGTTACTTGAATTGTTGCGTGCCCTCTACTTGACTGGTACACATTGACTGACATGCTCGACTGGCACGCTTGGATAATTGCATGCTTTGGTACGCACTTCGCGACTTTAACTTACTGACTTGGTCTTGTCTTAGAACCTCCAGTTCACGACTCGACCCCCCACCCTACCCTCAGCTACCTGAAACCCAAAACCCCCAGACCAAGTTCCCTCTCCCAGGATTACCCCTGTCCACATCTTGAACCCCGGAGTCCTAGCCCCAGAGTTCCAGGCACCCGAGTATCCGTAGGTCAAGTCCACATTGTAAGGGCAATTGCTTTCCCGGAAAGCCCCCGACTCAGCGGAACCTGACAGCTTGTGCACAATATAGAATATCAATTTATAAATATTTCACTGAACTACAGCAAGGGCTTACTATAAAGATATGATGTACAGATAGATTGGTCAAAAGACAACATCACACGTCATTAGGTTGGAATATCAAATTTTGAACTTTCAACTTTATACACATGATCTAACCATTATATATAAGATTGAGAGAATAAGAGAATTATTATACCAGGAGTGTGCATAAAGCATTTCCTCAGGGTGGACGCCTAAAAACAGACAGACTGTCTGTAAACTAGCGGGCTATGAGAACTAACCTCAAAGGGCAAAGTTTGTTAGTTGCAAATAGCTACCAAACAAGGTAACACTCCTCCAAAAAAAAAAAAAAAAAAGAGAATAAGAGAATTAAAAAAATAAAAATATATATAAATATATAAAATTAATAATCTTTTACAAGGTCGAGTTCCCCTAGATTTACCCCAGATCATGTGATGTTTTAAAAGTTTCTATAAGGTTCCTTATTAGTGCTTGTATTGTCTCATTTACTTTTTTCAATCATTAGTAAATATTCACGACTTCAAACTTGTCTTTGTTACCATTGTCTGCTACTGCTATTCAGACTATTTTGTCATATTGGTATGTTTTTCTTACTACTAGTGCTTTAATCCTTCATAATGTAATCATTTCCTGCCACAGCACTGTCTGCGAGCCTGTTATAGGTGTCGTCTTTATTCATTTCATATCTGCCTATTGTAATCTCTGTCTGCTGTAGTGCTTGTTTTCTGTTGCAGTACATTTTGTGCTGCCTGTTCACTGCTGTTCCTTGCTTGCTGCTTGTTTGACTACTATTTCACGCCGTGTGTTTCTTGCATTGCACTGTTGTTGTTTGTCTGTTGTCATTTTATGATACCTGTTTGTTGCTGTTCTATAATCGCTTGTCCACCACTAGTGCACGTCATCTGCTCATTTCTGTTCCAACAACGTTGTGTGTTTGCTACTTTCCTGTTCACTTGTCCGTTGTGATTTCACCTGTCTGTGCTGTTTTCTATTGTTATTTTTTGTGTCATTTATATTTTGTATAGTATTGCTTTTCAAGTTTTACCTATGTGCGTTTTGTCTACTTTTTTTTTCTTTAATTTTGCTTTCTTTTACTGATGCTGTTTTTTTAGTGGGTGTTGTAGTATCTTTTTTTATCTAGTCATCTATATTAGGTACTTGTGAAATCCCACTGAAATAAACGTGAACTCCCACCAAATTTTGTGTACTACCATTAAAATTAGTACTCTCACATCATTACAGCATGTTTCTTAATAAAATTGCCATGTCATGCACCTAGAGTACTTGATGAAAAAGATTGCCCTCCTACGCATGTTGAGTTTTTACCTGAGGAATATCCAAAATATTATAATACTTTATACTTTCCAAATTCTTCTAGTTTTGATTCTTCAAATTCTGTGATTGAATGGTTGACTAATGTTTTTAAAGATGAAAATTCCACATCTTCCTACATTGTCACTTACACAACAGGAATATTTACTGTATGCAATCTTGGAGAGAGAACATTTATTACTTTGGATTGTTACATATTTGTTCTTCTTTTTTTCATCCTCGCAAATATTTTTCTTCATTTCGCACCTATCTGCACTATAAAAACCACCCCACATGGTTGTATTATACTCAAGATCATTATCTTGCATCTTTGAATGAACTTTCCTGTAAAGACTTAAAATCTGCATTTAATTCTGGAGTTAATTATGCCTAAATGTCGGAATAAGGAAGCTCTTGCTAGCACTATTTTGTCTCACTTCTTGGAATATAGGCAGAAATGTCTTACTCTTACATCAAATCAAATAAATAAGCAGTTATGTTCTTTTTTTCCAGATTCTTCTTCTGAAATGCTGCCTAAACTTTTTTATAACATTGCTCTTCAGTTATTTGGTGAGAAAGTTTTGCACGCTTTACTAATCCCTGAAAATCCTTTGTTACATTACAAGAATTGTCAAATACATAAGCCTGTATTGCATCAGTTGTTGGAAAATACTGAGAACGATAATAATGTGAGCTTGTTACCTTCACAAACATTTTCAAAAAAATCATTGCGTTCTATTTTAAAATGTATTCATCCTTCTCGCCGTCCTTCTTTTGCAAAATTACATAGTGAAATGGTAAAAGCTATTATTGAAAGCTTTCGCTCTCGGTGCAAAGCATTGATGTCTTGCAACATATCAGATATTCATCAATACATTACTTGCTTATTACCAACCTATACTATATTTCCTTCTGATTTTTTTAAGTCAGTGTGTTTGCTGTTAGAAATTGAATATAGTACTAATATATTTGTACATTTGACAACCAGCATAAAAGTTCGAAAGCAAAATGAAAAAAAAGAGCGAAATCTTCAAAAACAAATTACAATCAGTATAAATGCAAAACATCAAAGTGAAATTATTTCTTCATGGCCAACTGTTCCTTCTGATAATCTTATTATGAACTGTGCACATAAATATCGTGAAGCAACAAATTGGATTATTCCTCTTATTTGTGCTGTATGTGCTCGTCAACGAGATAAGTCAATCATTCATTCCATATCAATTGATTCCAGTAGTGATCTTTATAATCTTAATTTATCTGTTCTAAAATTTTCCATACTCGTTTTAATAATGATTTTATATATTTGCCTCAAAATTATGCTGGGTTGATGTTAGATGTTCATGGTATTAAATCAAATCCAAATTTAATTCAAATTTGCAATGACTGTTATTCTGAATTGCGAAAGAAGCAGATTCCAAAATTTTCTTTAGTAAACAAGTTATATCATGGAAATTTACCACAAGAATTTGCAGATCTAACGTGGATTGAAGAAATGACATGTGCTGTTTATTGCAGTAGTGCATATGTTTCTCGTCTTTATCAATCATCAGATCCTAAGCAACCTCGAGTTTTTCATGGTAATACTTGTGCACATGACATGAATATTGTTTCAACTGCTTCAGTTCTTCCTCGAACTCCTGATTATATCAATGGATTATTATCTGTTGTATTTATTGGACCGGGTCAGTATAAAGATAAAGCAATGAGAAATATGTTTCGAGTTCGCAAACAAAAAATTTGGGACTTCCTTATTTGGTTAAAGAATGTTGCTAAAAATCCCTTGTATCAGAACATTGAATTAGATAAAAGAATTGTAGATTTATATCCAAAAGATGCTGTTCTTCCAGGATTGGAGGATAGACTTCTACATGATACAGAACTTTCTGTTGAAAAAACTTTTGAAGAAGAGACAGCTGGTTTATCAGATCATCCTGCATTAGAAATATGCAAATCTAACACAGATGATGAAGCTACTGTACTTTTAGAACATATGGGGGTTTCAGATCCTGAAAGTGTGAAAATCCAAGGTTCTTCTTTGACTGCATCAGCTTTGCGAACTCTTGTATCAAATAATAATAAATTTAATAATGAACAACCTGATCTTATAATATATAAAGGAAATAATAAAATTAATGAATATAATAACCCGGTTTTATTTCCTGGTATGTTTCCAACCTTATTTCCTTATGGATGTGGTGGTTTTGATGATCCTAGTCGACCAACACCACTTAGTATGCAACTTCATGTAAATTATCTTATAGATCTAGCAGATCATGCTTTTCGTTATTATTATTCTTTTATATTTGTAGCTTTAAATATAATGCAGCGCAGAACTGCCCATTTTTATACAAGTTTACATGTAAAAAGCTCACGGTTTAAAGCTATTGCAGAAAAATTGACTTCAATCTCTTCTGAAACTCTTCTTTCTGTAGCAAATCAATTAGAAAAGATTATAATTATCAATCACTTTCAGATGACAAAAAAAAGTATTTACTCTTCTTAATGAAGTTAATACTATTGCTTCTCATGTGCCTGGTTCTCAAGCATCAAAAATAAGATGTCGGAATGAAATTCGAAATTACTCAGGATATTTTGGAATGCCTATACTTTATTTTACCGCGAATCCGAGTGCAATACATAGCCCTATTTTTCAACTTATGTATGGTGATACTACTATTAATCTTGATGACCAGTTTCCACTTATTGTTGATAGTACTACAAGAGCTTTGAGATTAGCAAAAGATCCTGTTGCTGCAGCTGACTTTTTTTATTTTTCTATTCAATGTATGTTTCAATATCTTTTTGGGTGGGATTTTGAAAAAGGCAAAAGTTTTTCAGAGGGTGGCATTTTAGGACATCTTGCTGCATTTTATGGATCTAATGAATTGACCGAAAGAGGACAATGGCATGCACACTTTCTTATATGGCTTATTGGTGCACCTAATCCTTCTGATATTCATATAAAACTTAAAACCGAAGCTGGTTATGCTCAAAAGCTATTTCAATTTTTTGAAAATATTATTCATCATCATCTTCCTAATATTGAAATAGAAATCGATCCAAAATATGAACCACGAATCGAAAGACCTCCTCATGTACCATCTTCAAGATCTGATGAAGATATTCAAGATTGGAAAGATTTGCTTGATGTAGAAATTAAAAAATGCGGAGAAGCTCTTCAACGTCATAATTGTAGAGCTGTTTGCCACAAATTTGGAAATGATAATAAGTGTCGCTTTCGATTTCCACATGATTTTGTTCCTGAATCTAAATTTGATCCAAATACAAATTCTATTTATTTACTTTGTCAAGATCCTACTGTGAATTATTTTAATCCAATTATTCTTGTATATTGTCGCCATAATCATGATTTAAAATGTATATTATCCGGAAAAGCAGCTAAAGCAGCGATGTTTTATATTACCGACTATATTACAAAGTTAGATCTAAAAACTTATCAAATGTTGTCTCTTTCTATCTCGAGCAGTTCTTAACATGAAAGATACTATAGATTCTTCAAGTTCTAAAGCTAAATCCAAATTGCTTCTTCATAAATGTTTATCTCAACTAACTAAGCAACAACAAATACATGCTCAACAAGCAGCTTGGTATATTCGGGGTCGAGGTGATAGTTTTTCTTCTCATAAAACAACACCAATGTTATCAAATCTTTTACTTTATTACGTTAAAACTTCTATCAATGCTATGAAAAATACAAATGAAAAAAATGAAGATTGTAGTGATGAAGAAAACGATATTGAACCTATATCATTAAAAATTAGTGTAGATATTAATGGAAATCTTTTAAAAGCAACTCAGATAGATGATTATATTTATCGTGATTCAGACTTGTCTAATATCTGCTTTTATACTTTTGTTCAGTGTTTTCGAAGAGAGCTTATAAGTACTTCAAAATATAAAGGTACTAATACTATACGATTAGGTGCGTATAAACGCTGGAGACTGAAAAGTCCACATCCTTTATGTGATACTCATGATTTAGTAGAGCATACTAATTTTGAGCGTGGAGATGGTTCTAAGCTACTTATACCTTATTTAATTGGAACAAGTATTCCTCGATCTACTCATTCTGATTATAGTATTTTTATGCTTGCTCATTTTAAACCTTTTAGTGATGTTGAACCTTTACTTCTTTCACATGAAAATCCTGATGATGTATTCAGTATGTATAATTTTACTGAAATGTCTAGAAATATTATGAAAAATTGGGATGCTATTTATGAATGTGAGGATGAAAGAGATGCTGAGAGACTTCAAAAAAAAGAACAAGCTTTGAAAGAATCAAAAGTATTCACGGAACTAGCAGCTTCTTCAAATGATACTTTATTTATTCCAGAAAACTCAGGTCAAGTAGTTCAAAAAGATTTTCAATTAAATCAAGAACTTCTCAGACTTCAAGCAAGTGAATGGTTCTTAGTCGATGCAGAAGTTAATAAAAAAATAGACACTTCTGTATTATTACCTGCCGTAAATATTAGTAATTTAAAGATTTGGAAAAGAGAAGTCAAACTACAAGAAGAATCTTTAAAATCTCAACGAAGGAACATTCTGGATCCTTTAAATCAGACAGCAATTATCAACAATGCATCTGAAACCGAATTAGTTTCTACTTTACCTAATATAAAATATTTATCTTCTGCTAATATATCATCAAATGCACCTACACCTCAAACAAAAAGTTTAAATAACATTAATAATTTACACTTTGAAAGCCGTAACAATCTGATCGAGCACATCATTTCAGAAGAAACTTTAAATGAAAAACAATCAATTGATGATGAAGTAGCCGGCATAAATAATGTTTTATCACCAAATTATCAACCTTATTTGCGCCTTCATCTTTCAGGACCTGGTGGTACTGGAAAGACTCATGTTGTTAAAGCCGTACAAAGAGTTATGGAAGTTTATCAATGCAAACAAAGATTGCGCTTTTTAGCACCAAGCGGTACTGCAGCTGCACTTATTGATGGATTAACTATCCATAAAGGTCTATCTATCAAAGTTCAGAAAAAAAATAAAGGAAAAGGTAATCGAATACCTGGTGATTCTAAAGAAGATTATTCTGTTATAATGACCGTTGCTGAAAAAAGTAATCTTTTTGAAGAATTTAAAAATGTTATAATGCTTCTTATTGATGAAGTATCTCTGCTTAGCTGTCATTTATTATCAGATGTAGATTGCTCTTTACGAATAGTAAAAGGTAATAATGAACCATTTGGTGGAATTTTGGTCATTTTTTCAGGTGATTTTTATCAATATCCACCTGTTGGAGGAACTCCTTTGTATAAACCTGTAACAAATTCTACTAATATGTCTTCTCAGCAATTATCGACTCGTCTTGGTCGGTTAGTATGGAAATCGGTCACTGAAGTAATAAACTTGGAAGAGCAACAGCGCATGAAAAAAGATCCTGAATATGCTGCAGCTGTTTTACGGTTGCGAAAGAGAAAATGCACAGAGGAAGATGTTGAGTTATTCAACAGTCGAGTGATTAAATCTTTTGAAAATCCAGATGGATTAAATATGAGTTGTAATAATAGACAATATTCAACTGCAATAGTGCAAACTAACGATCTTCGTCAGGCTATAAATTTTCAAAAAGCAAAATCCATTGTTCAAGGTAACATTGATATTTGTGCTGCGAATGACACAGTTAAAAAAAAAACAATATCAGAACCTGCTAGATCTGAACTTTTAAAACTGAATGTTTCTAAGTTTGCTAGTGAAGGCGCTTTACCTGGTTTTCTTCCTTTATATATAGGAATGCCTGTTGTTCTGCGCAATCGAAATCTATCTACTGAATTAGGTATTATAATGGTGCTCATGGAATATTGAAGAAATATGACATTGAAACTTGTTCATCCGGTTATACTTATTGTACTGGTGCGATTATTGAATTTCCAAGAAGCAAAGTATCTCTTTCAAATCTACCTAATCAGTATTTTCCAATTGAACCTCTATCCTGGAAATTTCAACATTTAGTACAATTAGATAAAAATAATGAAAAGCAAAAAATATCAATTGTCTTTTCAACCTGCTTTTGCTATTACAGGACATGCTGCACAAGGAACAAGTCTTCCGCATATTTTAGGTTGGTTACATCTTGGAGGTTTCGCTGCCTATGTAACAGCATCTAGAGCTACTACTCGCGAAGGTCTAGCTATAGTTCAAAAAGTCACTTTAAAAGATCTCAATCGAAAGTTGCCATCTGACTTAATTATTGAGACACAAAGGCATGAAATTATGGAGCACAATACACTTATTAGACATGGATTTAAGAAGGGTTTTATTAGAGTTGTACCTGATCCTGAAGGTGAGGATAAACATTTAAGCAAATACTCAAATATTTCTGATAATATTCAAAATACTCAAGATCAGTGCGAAAAAAAGTAGATGCAGACAATAATAATAAAAGCAAAAAGAGATCTGCATCACGTAATTCATGCCGTGATTTTACCTTGCACAAAAAATTAAAGTTAGATTTTGATGAAAGTACTAATTCTATATGGCATGTTATTTCGAAAGGATGCTCATGGGATAGTATAAATTGGTCATGTGCCTATGATTCTACACTCATGTCTTTTTATTGCACTTATCTCCAAATGAATAATGAAGATCAAAATATTTGGAGCTGCTCTAATGAAACTTGCAACATTCTAAGTGATTTATTTGCAAAACATATTAGTTTAAGCTATAATATTGATGATATCCGCAATGAATTTCGCAAATATCTTTATTATAAAAATCCAATAAAGTTTCCATTAATTGGACCTACTTTAATAAGCGCTACAGATATTGTTGACTTAATTTTTTTCGCTCCTAATATAGTTCAAAAAATGATTTATCATATATCATGCCCTTCCTGCCAATTTCTTTTAGAAGCAACTATTGACTTGCATCACATAGGTCACTGTACAAGTCCTACCGTATGGTCTAATTATGGAATTCAAGGAGGCACTGAGGCAACCACTCAGCAATGGTTAAATGCCTTTATTACAGCAGGTAAAAGGCACGCTTCCATAGAAGCTGCAACAATTATGAAAAATGGACTAGCTAATCATTCACACATATGTTCTGCTATTCCAAGTGAAAAAATACTTTATGCCCCAGCTCCTTTAATAATTCGACTTGATTTAGATTATATAGATGGATTCGCTACTAAAATAATTCCTATTGTATGCTTGCCAACTCAGACAGGTTTACAGCAATATAGTGTGCGAGCTATTATCTACCAAGGTTATAATCATTTTACAGCTCGTCTTTTTGATAATAACTCTGTCTGGAGCTACGATGGAGCTGCTTACAATGGTAGTATTGTTAAGGAAAACAACTGCATTAATTTGGAGATTTTTAATGGTAGACAGCAACATATTGTAATCTATGCAAAAATATAGTAGTATGAGCACCACGAATATCTAGATTAAGCGGTTGCCACATAGTCTATGAAAGGCTAGTAATACGCACTTCAGCCGTCTATCTACCGTCACTGCTGGTACCAGATTGTGTTTCCATTGGAAAAATTAGAAAAGAAAGCTGTCATGCAATTTCCAATGTGCCAATTTTCAAAAGAAAAAGGCACTTTCCTTTGTTGAATGACTTTTTTTGTGGGAAATTAGTACATCAGAAAAATAGCATAACAGCTTTCTTTTACACTTTTTTCACTGGAAACACTTTCCAGTATCAGCAGTGCGTGCGAAGATAATAAAATAATTACGTAATCGTTCGTCGGATGAATGTTTATGTAATTGTTCATCTGGACAACGCTTAGGTAATTGTTTGTTTGTCCATAAGGCATAAGGTAGCTTCTCTATAAACAACTGCGCATCTGTGCCCTGAATTTTCGTAATTGCATCAAAAGTTTCAGGAATCTCTGAATTTGACACATAGTCTCTGGAGTTTATCATAAAGTGCAGTGACCTCTGCATATGAGACATCTCTGACTTTCTATGATAAAATATAAGACTGTGAAAAGCTCAAGACACCGTTCACCTTGAACCGAAAGTGTTTACAAATCTATCTCTGGAGAGATGTCAGGTTGTTGATCCGCAAAGACAAAGACCGTGATCAGTCATGAAGAGTGAAGTTTCCGCGCTTTGTACTGTGGGCAGAATTTACAAAGATCCTTAGTGCATCTTTCAACTGAATGATCTTTTGCTTCTGATTTTATAGGGTGCCGACTTCCATGATTTGGTAAATAAGAGATGATTAAAATTAGATTTATGTGTTTCAAGAAGGTTTGTAGATATAGTCAATGAGTTGCATGACCGTCAGTCATAGTGACTTGTCATCTCACACTGTGCTTACAGTGTTGATAACTTAGTTCTCACTACACTATGTGTCACATTCAAGTTCCTCTCCTAATGTCCCTATTACACAAGTTTCATACTACATTCTACTAATCTTACTTACTCAGTCTCTTGTAGTTAGCTTGAATCTCTCGGCCCCGTTCTCAGAAGTGGGTTTTTCTGATGTTCAATAACTTATTTTCAGGACTTAAGAAATTCTATTCTTACAACATCACGCTAGCATTCGCACCAAAAAAAATTATCGTATTATAATAGTATAAGTATAATAAAGCTCAAATATTGCTATTTTTATATCAAATTATGAGTTATGAACCTATAATTATCTGCAAGAAACGTACTTCGTGGGGCTGAAAATATTATTGCGGATTACGGGGTATGAGAGCTTTGACTGGTCTCAGAAGGCGACAGCAATCGTGGACGAACTGTATGTTCGATGAATGAACACCGATAAGCAATTGACAATGAATAATACAATGGAAATAAATACTTACCTGAACGGAAATAGTGTCTAATGTATCAGATGACAAGCGGCGACGTTTACCAGTGGAACGGGATACATTTACTTTAGGAGCGGAGTGTGACGAATTTGAATCGGAAGAGGTGGAATCTGAAGACTGGTGCATGCCTGCGTCGTCTACATCCTGGTCGCTTGACTCATCATCATTGCTATCATCCGATTCACAACCAGTGGAGTGAATGAGCCCGTTATACAAACCTGCGTCATTATCATGCTCGATAGAGTCAAGTCGAGTCGAGATATGGGCAAGAGAAAACCCCAGCTCGGATGACATTTCCCTGTCTCCATAAACCAAGCCATCGAGCGGGACATTATCTGAAAATTATTGTCATACAACTTTGAATGACGAAGAAGCGAGTACGAACTGTAAAATTGGCATGAAGAAACAACAACGTCGTAAGTTGTGCCAGGCCAATAGAACGAACGTTGAGATGAAAGTATTGTCATACGTTTGAATGCATCCCATCCAGGACCACCCCTCATACATTTACACACGGATAAACATACGGTTGCCGGGTCTATCGATTTCATAGTATCGCCTTGAAAACCCGAAGTATAAGCTGCCTTCTTCAACAATATAAGGACATGTGCCTGATGCGCCAGAAACACCGCGTAAACATCTTGAAATGCCTCATACCCAGTTATGGAACGACCAGTACCGTGAAGGCTGTGTGTACGGAAATACCAATAAACTATTTTACGTGCCCTTGACCGGTTCTTGATGGAGGCTTCAAAGGCCTGACTATCCTTTTGATGATCCGCGTAATTCCAGTTGATAAGTGCACTGTAAAGCTCGAAATAGTTGCAAAGAGAAAACAATGCTAAAGAACCGTCCCAAGTACTCGTATCCGGTATATGAGGATATTTGCGATCTAAACAGTTAATATAGCAGTGTAAAAATAAATAAGAGAATAAAATAAACACACCAATGACGCTGTTGTATGAACACTTGAAGTACTGGTAATAATACGCCAGCATACGAACTAATAGAGCATGCGAGGCTATTCCGTGGTCGGTGTTGGTAAGAACGTCGCTGCCTACAAAATGGTGATACATTCCAATAATGGAGTCCATCAGAGTCGAAGCAAGATAATAGTGACCTCCCAAACAAATCGATGGAATAGGTGTTACAACACAATGCGGTAAGTTAGGTCGCATTATGCTAATTGTTAATTTTTAACACAAGATAAGGATATGAATGTATGAACAAACTTACAAGATATCGCCAGGTTCTAACACCACAACTTCTATATCCCATAAGTCCTCGTTGGATTGGTGCGATATATATTTGTCGGTAAATATATCAACAGTGGCAAAGTCCCGGAACGACCCAGACTTCGGTCTTGCGATATACCACAATTTTATGCCCGTCTCCACCTTTATAAATGTGCCAAATCCGTTGGAGTCTATGTGCCAATAATGATGGGCCGAACCAGTGGACGCGATTGCCCAACGCATGTCGGAAAGCGGATATTGGTCAATAGATCTGCAATAAGAAGACTGACCATTAACTTGTGACCACGCATACCAATCGCCAGATATAGGTAGTAAGGGGAATGGATCACGATTAGCGGGCATGTAGAGTGCGCTGATTGCATGCGAAGGCGTAGAAGAAGCAGCAACAAAAAGATCACGAGGCGATCCTTTGCGTGTACGGTTAGTATCCAATAAAGTGAAATCTGATCGTAAAATTTCAGTGAAAGTACGCATCACAAGTATGATAACATACCGTGGATAGTAGTGACACTATGGATATTGCATACGGACGACAAGACGGATTCGTTGAATCCCTTGTCAGAAACGTTGCATGCCTTCATTAAAACAGCAGAATGCGTTTTCAGTTGCTCAGCAATGGTACAATTGGTCGAATCGTAAAAATCGGCGAGCGCCATGACTTTAACCAAAGATGGTCGAGATAAACCTCGAATCACGGATTTGTCGAGTGAATAGAACCATGTAAGATCCTCTTCGAGCTAGTCAAGCGTAAGTTAAGCACAAACAGACCAATTAACATGACATACATGAAATTGTGGAGTAAATTTATAAGTGCGATTTGTACCGTAAACAGGATACTCGACGGGACGATCCCCAACGACGAAGGTGACGATGCTAGACAGGTCGATATCGTCGTCTTCGAAATCTAGATCCTTTTTTTTTAAAAAAAAAGAAAAAGAAAACAATCAGGCCATCGATAATCAAGCAGCATGAACAGAAAATTACAGTGTCTTCAAGTGTCAAATCGATGAGGGTAGTCGGCTTAGCAACGCCTTTATACGAGGAAGGTAATTTTCCAGAATATTTGACCACAATATTAAACTTACTGCGTTTCCGATATGTAGTACTTGATATACTCGAAGGACGCTGAGGTGCAGTAGCATTAGCACGACCTTTACGCGTGTACTTCTTCGTTTGGTACGCGGGTACTATATCGGTTTGGTACGTTTCTTTGTGGTACTAACAGAAACTTCCTGGATCGAACGTACGATGGTGTCGGACTCGTCTGAGGAAGACCGATCGGATGATAAGGGGGAATGAGGTGAATCTATCAACAATAACGAGCATGAGAATGCATAATAAACTGAGTAAATATAATTAAGATAATTCACTGTATGGGCTGTGAGCAACCATAGGATACGAAGGGTCGTCCACAGACTGAGAAGGGTAATATCGTCGATTATATCCGCAGGCTCAGATATCATAGAAGGAGAACTGTTGTCAGTAACAGACATGGTATCTGCAACTGTTATACTATTAATAAATGAGGTCGGTTGTGAAGGAATAGGTGCAACGATTAAAGGATTATTTTGAACCAGTCGAGGCACGTCGTTATCCGCAATCGACATGTTTCCAATGAAAGAAGTTGGTGGTAATTGAGAAGAACCAACAATTGGAGGTAAAACTTCTTTGTCGATCGGAAACGGCAACCTACAGACATAGACAATTGAGACAGCGTAGAGACACGTTTAAAGCGTGAGTATCCTCAACAACCATAACGGCACGGTGTCGATCAGCCTACGAGACGAGATGATTGAGACAGCGTGGACACACGTTTAAAACGTGAGTATCATCAACAACCGGTAACGGCACGGTGTTGATCAACCTACGAGACGGAGACGATTGAGACAACATAGACACGGCGTTTGAGGCATGGATATCCTCAACAACCGGTAATGGCATGCTGCTGTTCAAAGTATGTAGCGGATGATGTAGATGCAGATGACGAACGGAAAAGGGTAAATCGCCATAAGAAATTTCAGGTGTTTGTTCGACCTCTGACTCACGAGGAGCTCTCAATAGACGGGAAGGACTAGGAGTTCCTTCAACTAGAGAAAGCCAATCAGGAGCGGCTTTGAATACAACTCCTTCCAAATCCTGAAATGCTATGGCAAGTTCGTGCATGAGGTCACCTCCCAATGCAGCGGAAAACAGGACCTTCCATAATGCTCTGTCCGCTGTTATAATGGCAGGTGGACGTTCCAAACCACCAATATGTTTCCACAACTATTTAAAATTTATAAGTCGTGAATAAGCTGTATATACAACTATATAAAAGAATGACTCACATTGAATACTGTTTCCTTCGCACCAACTTCATTGTATTCTCGAGGATGGAGAAGCATCAGCGGCGATACAGATAAAGCTATATATAAACAATTATGAAGCGACCTGGTATGGCCCCGGACTCCCGAAGTATAAGATTCACGAATGTATTTGACTTCAGCCTGGTCACTTTCGGAGCTGAAATAACAAATATTAAGATTTGTGAACAAACGCAATAAGATACATTTACTCCGAAGCAATCATATTTTCCAGAGCCTTCATATCAGTCGGAAGTGACAAATTCCCCTGTATATGCTGTGTTAGAATGAAAAAAAAAACTTCATAATAATACCAGAATAAATGCCTTGAGAAGACATCCCAGATGTAAAGCAGCAGAGGTTAAATTGATCAAAGTTGTCATGATATTTTTTTTTCCGACGTGCTTTGCTAAACTCGAATAAAGACGCACCAACGGTCCGCTAGAAATAGGCGGAGCCGCGGCATCGACGATTGTTTTATCTCTGCAGGCCTTAGCACGAAGTGCCTGTATATGTTTTTTAAATGCTTTATGGGACTTGCCCAACAGTAAATATATATTATTCAGTGATCCCATAGGCTATGAAACATGAGAAGTATAATTACAACAAACAGTGCAAGATGAGTATAAAGCAGCATAATTTTATCAGACGACGTACCGCTTTCTGATTGTCCGCTATAGGTCCAAATGTTGTAGGAGGTCTAAGAGGACTGCCGAGCATCAACTCGTATACATCGAGTACACGATATGCCATAAGCACTTTGAACCGGGCATCCAGCAATGTTTTTTCAGGAACCAACGTGACTTCTTGACTGTTCATAAAGGCACGAAAAAGCGAAAACTGGTCGTCTTTGTGCACTTCCACAGGCTTACACTCCTCATTGGATATACATTTGACAAGTTTCTGAAAACGAATATAAAGCAAGAAATCAGATCACTGACAACATGGAAACTGTCAGTACAACATACGTGTACCAACGTATCTTCTCCATATCGCAAAGGAAGATCTTCCGTTACAAGTAGTGCATCAGTGAACCACGAGTAGGATGAAAATGTTTTATTAAGTATGCGTGGATGACGGTGAGATGCAGGCATAGAGGCTCAAATACTGCAAATATAAAAGAACTGATAAGTGTTAATTGATAATGGAAGATGAGTGAGCAAATGTTATGGTAGAGATGATTATATAGTACGTCAATGATGGGAGTCAAAGAAAGAGAGATGCGTGATATACAAGACCAAATATTATGAAACACTTGCACTAAACACAATCATGGATAATCAAGCGTCATCAAATTTAAACAATCTAAAAATACAGCGTAGTAATCTTCCTTGGGACAATTCGTCTAGCGACTGGAGTTCTTCACAGATTATCTACATATTGTAAGTACAGAACTGCAAATACACACTATTTAAGTGATATCAAAGTTTGAGGGGCATTGTATGAGTATTGCAATGAATATGGATAAAGACGTACTGATTTCACTAAATTTGATATCAAATCAACTTTATTTTTTTCAACCTTGTACTTTTCTTAATCTAATTATCTTGATTCTGTCATATAGCCTTGAAGGTGTACGAATATGTACATTTGATGCATATACATAGACAATCAGAGCAAGATTTGAACCTCTATAATGATGACAGTGGTGAGTACTTCTCAAGTGTGACACATCATTGACACAACTTAATACTACTTGTGACATTCATTTCAGACCCCCACCGTATACTGCTGATACTGGAAAGTGTTTCCAGTGAAAAAAGTGTAAAAGAAAGCTGATATGCTATTTCTGATGTATTAATTTCCACAAAAAAAGTCATTCAACAAAGGAAAGTGCCTTTTTCTTTTGAAAATTGGCACATTGGAAATTGCATGACAGCTTTCTTTTCTAATTTTTCCAATGGAAACACAATCTGGTGCCAGCAGTGGTATTCACCTTTTTATAACTACTTAACATCCTTCAGATATTGATATAAATGCATAGATATCTTCCTAAGTAACCTACCCATATGTCTGCATAGTTCAAAGTTTATTTATATTCTTGAAAATTTAGTTCTTAATTCACTTGTTATATGTTGGTGTCTCAAGAAAGGTTACTGCACTGTAATCCAATTGATTTCAAAATTTTATTTATATGTTTTTGTCAAAATAATAGAAAATTTGTAAAAACACAGTAAACATAATCCAATTAATTTCAGAATTTTGTTTGTTAAAATTATAGAAAAAAAATTTTAACTGAACTTAAAAGAATAATCGAAATAAATTGCCACAGGAGGCTTACTCTGGTTCTTAGACTCAGGAATAACTAATACAGCCCTCTGCAATGCATTCAATAGCATCAGATCAAGTACCATTAAAAATTTGGTTACAATATTTTTTCTTGTAAATATTTAAATAAATATTTGAAATCAGTTGGATTATTTTTACTGTTTTTTTTTTTTTGCCAAAGAATATTGTTCCCTGCACTCAGTGTTTATTCTCACCAATGTTGAACTGTACTTTTCTTGCTGATTGAGTTTTTGCTGTCAGCTGAGTAAGTTCAATTACAATATGTTTTCTATGGTTTTGACACACCTGCACTGAGTTAGGGAGTGGTGGATGTGTTGTTATGTTGAGCATGTCTCAAAAGTTGTAAGTTTCAAAAATTCTATCACATATCATAACACTGACCAAGCAGCCAATTTCATCTCCGCTCTAGCATGGTAAAATAGATTAAACATTTTAACATAACAAACACCTCACACCTCAAAATTCTGGATACACTATCTCTTATACTTATACTAGCACGACTCTCAGAAAGTTTAGTTAGTATCTCTAGTAATAACTAAATCTAGAACAAGTTGATTGAATCTGCTTTTCTCATTTTCCTGGTATTGTTGGCAACATCACATGCAAAGTTCAACTAAATTCCTTCTTTCCTTTTGTGAACTATTGGACTATATTACAGTAGTATAGACCTTGATATATTGTGTAAAAGATCAATGGCTTTGTGTCTGGAATCTTCTTACAAAACTCTATTTGAAAATCACACCCTGAAGATAACAGAACTAGTTGGAAGTTAACATTGTTCATGATGAGGAATCCATAGAGTGCTACCATGCACAGCAAGTGGGTTTTTCTGGTAGTATATGACACAAAGAACAGGGAAATGACCGAAATATATTAGCCATACATGGTACATGTAGTAATGGAACCAAGTCGTAGGACAAAAACGGCAGTCTACAAAAAAAATAGAGAAAGATGCCGTGCAGCAGTCCTGCTTGAGCAAAGAGTCAAAAGCAGCTAATCCCGCAAGACTGCCATAACCTCAACGCAAAGTCCCCCCTGAAGGTTTGGGAAATGCTTTCACTTCGAGATAGCACGGTTGACTACTTCGTAAGTCTTATCAACTACATCAACAATAATATATACACAACAAGGTAAGATTATCTGCAATGGCTCGCACCTCCCTGTTTCTGAAGGGCTAAGAGAGTTTGCCACCACTCCAGCCCTAGTCACCGGAAATGAGAAATACGGAGGTGGATCCCCAACTGAACCAATGAACAACACAACGTCCCACACACACCCTCGTCTCCTTATCTTCCATACAAAGACTCAAACGCTCCCGAGACCTGGAGTTCGGAGGACTATTCACCATCCGTGTAACTAACAGCATCAGTGGTAGCGCAGAAGATGATAACGCCCAGCAGCGCACAATACAAGGCCAAGGCTCAATCAGAAATGAAGTAAATATCACAACCTGCTCCCTGTAGAACTATTTTAGACGAGAAATCATCAGTAGAGGATAATAACTAAGAGAGCTCCTCACCATTGATAGCAGCCCCTGAACCAGAAGGCCAAATAGAACGACCAGTTATCTGCTCCAGCCGAGTTTCATGGAAGTCAACAGATACCCACACCACAGATTGCCATCTCGCAAGCATAACAATGTAGCTTTGCGTATAGGCTCTTTTGAAAGAAGGGACTTTGGAACAACCGGAGCACCTAGATCTGAAAACAAATGGAACCATGTAAATCAAGTACCGAAAGACAAAAAGAAAATTGGAATTCTATCGGTCGAGGAGACCCACCTGTCAGATGGACGGAAGGAAGAGGTGAAGCAGCTCTTTGGTAAGAGATTGAAAATTTTCCACTCCCTGACCCAGAGAACCCATCTGGAAAACGAGGAGTAGTAGTAGTGTTGAAAAAAAATCTATTGAAAGTCCGAGGTGCGGATTGAAGGTGATTGTCCCGAGACAAAGGAATCAATTTTGTTGCAGTGTACGCACCGAACATCACTGAAAGTGACGGCCAAGATAATGGAAACTTCTGGCTTACACTGAATAACTTCTTTACAGATAACCCGAGAGTTAAGGTAGATGTCATGGCCGGGGACCTCAACATGATGGAGAACGCCCAGGATAGATCTCCTACGAGAGAGGCAACTGAAGCTCTAGACCACTTCAAGTAAATCCTATACCTGAGGGATGCATAGAGACGCTTTCCCAACCAAGAGAGCCTTCTTCTTCATCAAAGATGCTACATCGTCCATGTTAAGAATAGACAAAATCTACATGACAAACCCTCTCAACTTATCATTGTGTGACTGGTCGATCTCGCCCACTGGTATCCCAGGAACTGACCATCCACTCATCACATAACGCATGCAGAGGCCCAATTGTGGGAAAAGGGAGATGGGTTATGAAAAACCACATAATACGTAATGATGGAAAATTCAGGAAATATGTAGTAGAGTCCAAATGGAATAGCACTAGATAAAATTAGAACTCTAGGCAACAACAGATTGTCAGGAGCAAATCTCCAGACTGTCAGGGGACTCCTCATTACTTTCTTCTTTCACTCTCCTTTCATTCACTTCCTTATTTCTTCTATCATTCTCTCATTTTGCTGTTACTACTTTTTCAACACTATCTGTTAGTACTATTCTCAACCTTTGAGGTGCTCTGGTTCTTTAGCTATCACTCAGACAAGTGTGGGCCCTTCAGCACCGCTCCAGGCCACTTAGATAAGCCGGAGTTTGCCTTTCTGACTTCTAAAGTCCGGAGTTTTCCTCCCTTGTTTGCATACTTGTTTGGTTAGTCAATTTTCGAGTTTTTAAGGTTTTGTTGTACTGTACAGTTGTTTCCCACGCTTTGGAGGCCCCAGAAGCGGTCAGTATATATTCTAATACACTTTGGATCTCCCTCTGCCAGCTGTGTGACTGAGCCACAGCCTCTAGAGGTCACCCCTACACAGACTGTATATATGAAATGGAAAAGAAACCTATTAACCTATGCAAAAGAAAGGGATAAGATCCTAGTGCCAAAGTATATCATGGAGAAAAAGAAAATCAAGTTGTGAAGAACCAGAAGCTAGATGACCCAGACCTTGATGATGTAGAGAAAACAGAGACGGTTAAGGAAATAACAAAGAAACTGGAATCTCTTGAGAGGAAATATCACATGGCTAAAAGAAAGAAAATTGCGATTAAGAACAGGTTAGAAGGAGAAACAATGTGCAAGTATTGCACAACATCCAACAAACAAGCGGTCAATCCAGAGACATAATATATGCCTTCATCATTCAAGAAATGTGCAAGTATTGCACAACATCCAACAAACAAGCGGTCAATCCAGAGACATAATATATGCCTTCATCATTCAAGAAAGAAAGCCCCAACATATCTTTGCCAGCATACAAGAGCAACTCAATTAAGATGGCCGAGATAGCCAGAAATTACCATAACAAACTCCAAAGTAAGCGCAAAGACATCACAGACCAAGAACATGAGGAGAAGACCCTAAAAGTTCTGGGCACAATCAAGGCTTGCACATCGGAACAACAAAAAGAAGACTTGAGCAGTACAATTGAAATGAAGGAACTGCTGACGGCACTACAGCTCTCAAATAATAGCTCAGCACCAGAACCAGATGGGATTCCATACCAATTCTAGAAGTCCTTCAATAACAAGTTTATAAATGACTCAACGCAGAACCTAAGGATTGTAAATCGTTAGCAGCCTCCCTCAAGGAATCCCACCTAAAAGGTTATGATATCCCAGGCCATGCCAAAAAGTTAATTGTGAACCTTTTTGCTGATGATACGACTACGTTCCTATTGATGGAAGACAACAAGCAAGAAGAGCAGTAAAGTTTATGTGGGCTGGGAGGAGCTCCTTAGCTAATGAGAAAACAATGTACGAGCCCTTCAATAGTCGACATCAGAACAAGAAATAAAGCAATGTAGCTGAAATCTTACTTGAAATTCAAAACAAACAGACCACTATGGGCCTTGATGGCTGATGCAATCACAGCCGACAACACCCTGAAGTCGGAAGAAATAGTAGACAAGCAGATTAAGGTATCACTGTTCCTGCAATTATGGAAGACAAAGGTGACTGTGCATGAGGGGACACGAGCCCGAATATAGCTTGCTTATTTATAGTGACAGCGGAGTTTAATGTAAGATTTGATGACTTGCCTTCATCAACAGGGAAATCCTGAGGAAAATGCCGATATGGTTACGGTATCATGTAGTCGCTGATGACCCAAGCAAGCGTCAGAAAAATAAACCATGTGAAGGCAGCGGAGTGCCTCAAAAGCAAACACAAATTGGGGATACAGAAATATTAGATATTAGAGGGAAAGATAAAATGCGATATACTTACCTAGATTCCAACTGCGAGTGTAGTGACTGCATGAAGTTAGAAAACTAAGTTGGGTGCATGCACCCAGCCTCGTATATTAACCGAGCAAAAGACATGCTCACATTATAGTCTCGACAAAAGCAAATGCCAGGAAGTGGTTTTTAAATGCGACACTCTACCAAGGCCCAGATAGAACAATAAAAGCAATTGAAGGAATAAAGAAGGTTGAAGAAATAAAGGAGGCAGTGATGATGGTAAATAAGAAAATCCCAGCCTACGTGACGAAGATCTTTCCAGAACAATGAGGGTCTTCCTGTGGAAATGTCAACACAATGCGTACAAGGTGGGATCATACTGGGACAAACAAACAATGAAGCTCGACCTGAAGAGCTGGAGGATATGCAGCCATGATGGTAAAGTAAAGTAGACTCTCTGGATCACATTATCACCAAATGCTCCCGTGTTAGTCAGGAGATTGTATGGGAAGAAGCGAGAAACGTATGGAGAAGAAGAATTAGGGAAACATGGCCAGAGCAGAATTTATCCACCATACTAGGCAGCCCTCCGATGAAGATTACGGATGCTGAGAGAAGACTTTCCCTAGGTCTGACCCGGATACACAAAATATTGAACCTAGAAGCGACCTATTTTATATGGACACTATAATTAACAGAGTAATAAGAAAAGATGAAGATGATAGTCCACATTCACCAATAGAAATAATTAACAAATGGAATAAAACTCTTCAAAAATCACCTCCCTTCTCTAGTAGAAAAATCTGATTTGAATCCCAGGTGAGCAGCACAGTGGGCAAGAGGGCCTTGCCAAGGACGTAGGCCATTAAGCCACTTGAAACGCTACTCCAAAAAAAAAACTCACCCTATTTTTGAAATGGAAATTGAATTTCCAACTAAACCCCACACATATGATTATATAAGCATTCATCTGGATGAAGGATTATATAAGCAGCCATCCAGATGAACGCTTATATAATCATGTGTTGGGGTTTAGTTGGGAATTTAATTTTTATTTCTATTTCAAAAATGGAGTATTTGTCTAGATGAAGGATTATATAATTGGTTGTCAAACTTAATCGGTGTATAGACGACTGAGATGATTGAGGTATTCCTGATCTCCAGAAGATCTGATTCTAACAACATGTTCCTCAATTGTATAGTTTATTCTAATCCGTCCATCCGGTATTCCTGATCTCCAGAAGATCTGATTCTAACAACATGTTCCTCAATTGTATAGTTTATTCTAATCTGTCCATCCGTCCACTCCATCCCCCCCTTGCGACAACTACTCAACCTGGTTGCCTATGTGACATACACGTACTGCAATCTATTCTGATTTCTGATTCTTTGACAACTCCACACTTATATTATTTTGTATGTGAATCCTACTTGTGATATACTATTCCACCCCTTTAGCTAGGAGAGTCCCCTCTGAGTCGGATGTCACTAAGGCGTCATAAGGCGTTCACACTTAGGAAAATGAATTCACACTCCGCTACTCTGTAAAGAACTAGTCAATGAGACTGAGACGCGAAAGCCTTTGCTTTGAATTGACAGGCATGACAACTGGCTTGACCTTTTGCCACTAAGGGACTCAGCAATGAGACTTTGTCTCACTCTAGACTAAGTCAAAAATACATTAGGTAACTTGACCTTTTGCCACTAAGGGACTCAGCAATGAGACTTTGTCTCACTCTAGACTAAGTCAAAAATACATTAGGTAACATTTGTTCTATGTCTTATTTGAAGTATTAGGATAGCTGGTTGCGTAAAAAATTGTATTGTCCGACTAAAAAAGGACTCTACGCTAAAGGGTGGAATACATTTGGCAATTATACGAAGTCTGCTTTGTCTTCTACTTCTTCAATTTCAATGTATTCATCATCTATTGGCAGATCAACCACGTCTTTAATCCACATCGGCAGCAAACGTACTGTAGCAGCACAACAATTGGCTTCTTCAGGGTCAGCAAGCAAAATAACGTCTTGGATGTTGAATGAAGTCGTGTCTCCAAAGTGGCCCTTGTAGACGCTGACTGTGAATGTAGCAATAACAGCGGACCAGTTTGCCACATCAACGTATGCATGAGGCAATGACTGATATTTTTCAAGGTTGAATTTTTGGTGTCGCCCATCATAAACTGGTACTAGAATCGTTATTCAATTATAATAAGCCATAATAGAAAAAAGTGAGTGAATTTTATGGCTTACCTGAATCTCCATATGGTCTTACTGCATCAGACCAAGATAACTTGGTCTGGCTGCGATCACCCTTCTTTGTTGGAGAAGCAGGAGCTAGTCTTGTGGATGAACCCGGTTTGTCTAAAGAGTCGTTAGCTTTCTATATTAAGTGATGGTCATTAATTATACTGTATACCTGAACGACTCGTGCTCTTTCTCGTGAGCATTGTTGTAAGGGAGACACCATCCTGTTGCGTGATTACTGACAAATTCTCCTTGTTGGAAACCGCTCCAATAAAGGCCATTGCACAAGGAAACGTGCGATCTGAAAAAGCAACTGATATATAATGTGGGTCTCCTTCGTCAACCAGATGGCTAAACATGACCATTCCAACAAGATAAAAGACGGAAAAGTTTCGCTTGGCTGTAGAAGATCTTTTTCGCTGGAAGACAAATCCTTGTTGGAAGTCTTGAGGGTTAGCAGCCACGAGATTGACGACTTGAACGAAGATCTTTTTCGCTGGAAGACAAATCCTTGTTGGAAGTCTTGAGGGTTAGCAGCCACGAGATTGACGACTTGAACGTTACTTGATTTAGGTACACGAACGTCCAATTCCATAAGACGACTTGCTACACTAGGAAAGGAGTATTCGAGATTGACAACAGCCTCTTCGGATACTTGGGAAGTTTTGGTGTCATAGCATGTATAATTGATTGCTTCTAGAACGATAGGTTGTGTGTCGTCGGACTTGGCATCTTGCCTAGAGTAATATATAAAAAAAGTCAGCTGATAAAGTGAAGTGATCCAAATATTTTGACTTACATATTTTGTGAAGTCGAATCGTTTATGAATTCAGCGTAAGGTAGTTCAGATACAACATCTTTAGCATGTAGCATTCTATAGATTATAGTTCAATTAATTGCGGTGGTTGCAAAATATTCAACACGTACTGATTGCTGGCACTGGCAATATTTTTTCCTTTATCAAGAATATAACTCAAACCGCTTTCGTCTGTCTCTTCCCTACAATGTCAATAAGCCTTATCATATCAAGAAAAGGGGTACGATTGAAAACAAACTTCGAGTCCGACTTATTAATATCTTCTTGCATGTTAGCTTCATTGGAAGTCATTCGCTTGTACTTCTTCTTTGTTTTCTGCTCTAACATGGTAGCTTCGGTGTCTGATTCAGATCTTATTTGTCGTTTCCTGTACCGTTACTCGTTAGAATCAAACACTAATATTGACAATGAAAGTAAAGCAACGTACTTGGCTGAAAGTCAGGCCATTTGGTTGACGCTATGAGAAAAACTGAAGGCAAAGATATAAAGGGAGGTTCTTTTCAACCTGATTGTTTTAAAGCATATTCGTTATCCTCAAAAAGTGTTTTCACACTTACCATATTTAGAGCAATAACAAAAACAGTGGAGTTGCCAATCATTTTTAAGCACATTAATTTAACTAGAATTAGAAATTATTTTCACACTTGTGTTGATTAGAAGTTGTTTATTTTGCTTTCAACATTGGTTTGCTAAGATCAGGTAATTTTTAGTAAGTTTCAACGTGTTAACAAGCAATGTGGCCTATTTCTATCAAAAGCAGTCTGGTAATTTTTAGCAAGTTTCAAGTTTTATGTTAGCAAGCAATGAGACCTATTTCTGTCAGAAGCAGCATCAGAAGATCATCAAAAGTATCTTCTTTCAAGTTTTATGTTAGCAAGCAATGAGACCTATTTCTGTCAGAAGCAGCATCAGAAGATCATCAAAAGTATCTTCAGTGGCGTTTGCAACGTCATTTTATATCAAATTAGAATTAGAAGTATAGAATAGAATTAGAAGTAGCATCACAGGATCATCAATAGCATCTTCGGTAGCGCTTATCATTGGTGCAACGTCACTTTACCTGTTGAAAATCTATCAACATCAATTAGAAGTTGTATCATGGGATCACAAATGTGTACTCTATAATAGTGTAATCAATGCAAGAGGCAACTTCACCGTGGTGTATCAGTTTTTAAATGGTAAGACACTTATTCTTATATAATCATCATAGAGGACAACGCGCTTTACTGCAAGTTTGCCGATGCCATATTTATATAGTTTCATTCAGATGTTCGAAATGGACAACCATCAAATGCAATCACTGTCGCAACTTTCCATGGATAAGAGGATTGAAATTTTGAATTGCAAAGATGCAGGAAAGTCAAAATACACATGTGATTTCTCATTATTCTGATGATGTTTTGTATTCATTATAGTCAATCAAGCAACTTCTTTTGCTCAAAATACACATGTGATTTCTCATTATTCTGATGATGTTTTGTATTCATTATAGTCAATCAAGCAACTTCTTTTGCGAACTTGCGACTCAGGTGCCTCCCTTTGTCGCCAACTTGCATACTATGATACAATGCAGAAAATTGAAGAGGCATTTGAAGTCAAGTCTGTCACTGGTGGCTTTAAATGTCTTGTTTATCGTGGAACGGATTTGGAAGTTTTGCTTGATTTCTCTGGCTTTATTCTAGAACTGGTGGCTTTAAATGTCTTGTTTATCGTGGAACGGATTTGGAAGTTTTGCTTGATTTCTCTGGCTTTATTCTAGAATTCAGGCTTCTCCTCTTCCAAACAATTATCGGTCTGTTGCCATATTTGCTGTTATTATTCAATTTTAACTTATTCAAGCTATTATTTAGTGTTTGCCAACAATTATCGGTCTGTTGCCATATTTGCTGTTATTATTCAATTTTAACTTATTCAAGCTATTATTTAGTGTTTGCCAAAACAAATCCAATTCATTAAATTACTTCGTTACCATTATCGCACCAAACAATTGCGATTACTTTGATGACGATTTAGCAGCACTAGATCTTATTTTCTCTTATTTCAATGGAACATTTGCCGAAGGTGATATGAATGCGTATAAACCTTATCAAGTTCTTCCGGGGACACATGCTATTTGCCCAAAGACAAGGATTTGTACACCAAAAGGGCAGAGTCATTCGCTCACTGAAATAGTACTTCCTGAGGTGGTAGACAATCACGGCGTTCTTACTGGTCTACTTCAGACTAGTAGATATGTACATACTGATGACAATATTATTGTCTTTCATGAACTAGTTCCTAACCATGGAAGCAGGTAAGTTTGCTTTTATTGATCAATTAATTGAAAAATAAAGCAGTCTTTATAGGCAGACGTACAAGCAGATTGCTTATCCTGGAGTTTTTCGCATCGGGCAACTTGTTGAAGCAAGTATCAGTTTTCGCACCGTCAAGATTGGGTGAAAGAATGCACCATTAATTCATCTAGATAAGTTACTTCTTGTTGCTAAACATGGAACTACGGTGAGACCCCATCGAGTAGAGTTTAAGTGCTATAAACTAAAACTTTTACTATCAGTTATGCTAAACATGGAACTACGGTGAGACCCCATCGAGTAGAGTTTAAGTGCTATAAACTAAAACTTTTACTATCAGTTATTGAAAATGAGCTAGCTAATCAGTCTTGCAATCTTGAATCTGCAGTATTCGAGGAGTTTGGAAGCGTCATATTGATATTGATGAAGATTTTCCACTTCGACCTACAAAGCGTACAAAATTGACTAGTGAGGCAGATTTTGATGAGGATGAAGACTTTCAAAGGGAGGCGCAGTACCAAGATGAATTGAATTAGTATGCTACTATAAGTTGCTTTTTAAAGTACATGCTGAGAACTCTATATATTCTTCAAATTGCGGTCTGAATGAAGTGTATGTAATTGTTGAATGCAATTGAATATATTCACTTTGAATGAAATAAAAGAAAAACACAGTTACATGCAAAAACAGGATTGAAAACTTTGCATGCAATTGAATATATTCACTTTAATGAAATAAAAGAAAAACACAGTTACATGCAAAAACAGGATTGAAAACTTTGCACAGAAGACCCTCACAACATTGTCTAATCTTTCAAAAAAAAAATCAAGTATTATAATTTTAGGAGTAAGACTTGTTTCTTCTCACTCAGCTGTTTGCCCATACACAAAGTCTTACATTCCATTTGACAATCTTCAAACACATTGCAACGATTTATCGTCGAAAAAGCTGAGATCCATTACTTTGGCTACTCTTATCCACATAGGATGCTTGTGCCCAAGAGCTTGGAAATATTGAGCTAAACATAAAATTATTCATTGATATGTTGGGTCATGGTTCCGAGATATAGCATAGATAGATTGTAGATCGAGGTTATTCCTTGCATGTCAGAAAATGTCTTCAATTTTTGAAGCCACGTGTTTAAATATTTAAGCTTAAGCTTTTTAAGCTTTAACTAAGATATGTGCTACGTTATCGCTTATTAGGAATAGGAATATATCAATTAACTTATCTTTCAGTAAGTATATTCATCATTCAACGAGAAGGACTAGTAAAACATACCAAGTTCTGACAAATATCATGACATTTCGTCGTCCTTATCAGAGCTGCCAGTCATGTCTACTCGTCATAGTTTCAGAATAGAACGTAAATTCACAACCACTGCACTGCCATATGCACACTGTACATGCATTCTTTAACAAATTACCTAACAAAAAATGAATTTTTGAAATCAATTTGACTCATTTACACTAGCAGCAAAGTATGACGCTTTCTTAACACTAGAGATCTTTATTTAATAATATTAATGAGAGTGCCCTCATTTACACTAGCAGCAAAGTATGACGCTTTCTTAACACTAGAGATCTTTATTTAATAATATTAATGAGAGTGCCGTGCCAACAGCAAAATAAACATAGTTGAGTACTCATTCTCAACACAATTTTTGGATTCGAACCAAAAGTCATTATCTAATTCAATATTACCTGCACAGCCCATCTCAAGATTGACCAGGTGGTACATCTCAGATCACACACTCAGACTATTAGTATGTCCAATTACCTCTTCTGCAATGACTATTTTTTGATGATGTGCCTCCAACAAACAACCACCAACTTGAATCCACAAATGCCTTCAACAAATCACGCAACAAAGACTCATCAATCCACTTTGTAAATCCAACGCCCTTCCATCCACCAACGTCTTTTGCAGTACCACCTCTTTGAATAAACACACCAAGTGCTAAGCGCTTATTTCTCAACCTTTTCGAATTCAGACCAAAAAGTCATTGTCCGATCCGTCCGATTCTCAACATTACCTGCACAGCCCAACTCAAAGCTGACAAAGTGACATAACCTTCTCAAATTATTCAGTACGTCCATTACCTCTTCTATCTATATTCTAACTCAAGGCTAATCAAGTGACGTAAACTTCTCAGACTATTCAGTATGTCCATTACCTTCTTCTAACTCAGGACTGAACATATGGCATGAACTTCTCAGACTATTAAGTATGTCCATTACCTTTTCTGCAACTGCTATTTTTATAAATAAAGTTGAAAAATACCCCTTAGTATACTAGTAACCTAATTCAATTGACATTATCACTATCGATCTCATGATTTCTGTAGAAGTCTTTTGCAACCATACAATATACCGGTACAATATACAAACATATCTCAATCACCGACATGAGGCAACCACTATTAAAACACATCTCAACACTCTATTTGCGACTCACATCTCCTCTCATGAATACAAATCAGAACCAACAATCTTCTACACCAGCCAACTCCTCATCTTCAATCGACGGAGATACGAAGATGGAACTAAAGTCCATGACAGAAAAGTATTGTGCCACGATGAAAAATAACAAAAGATGTATGTGACAATCTTCTTTTGGATACGACCTTGATTGATTATTTACACAGTGTACAGCCTTCAAGCCCGTGCAGAAAAAGCTGTCAATAATGCAGGCAAGCACCATTCTCAATATTAAATTTTCTACCGACATACTGACATTACAGCCTTACTTATCAGATGCAGCCATCAACGAAGTGAAAATGAAGAATGAACAGTTGACGACTCTAGTACAAAATATAGGTAAGTAACATCACATTTAAACTAAGTGATAATAGCTAATGCCGATTGCACTAGAGTCCCACCGCCAAGAGTTAATAAATGTCAACAAATATCTGATGGACGCATACTTGTCAGAAAGTGACGATTGAGATGACGATGACGGCACTACTATACTGACATACACAAGAACCATCATGTTTGTTCTATGCATATACAGTTATACCCGGTATATGTAGTCTAAACTGTACATACAAAACGAAATTTCATCCACACTGTATATAAATAAACAGAGCCAAAAAAAAGGTATATGTAGTCTAAACTGTACATACAAAACGAAATTTCATCCACACTGTATATAAATAAACAGAGCCAAAAAAAAATACATACCTATGGCGCAGACTACACCACCAAATCAAACACCACTCCAAAAAAAAAAAAAAAAACAAAAAAAGACAATGTCAAGGTCTAACACCAAACCAAACGCTACTCCAAAAAAAAAAAAAAAAAAAAAAAAAAAAAAAGACAATGTCAAGGTCTAACATGCCTATACAAACTAATTATAATGGAAGCCGTACAGACTAATTATGATGGAAGCCACTCTTTCCATAATATGGACTCTGACGTGAAAGAGTGCTATGGTGTTCCCAAATCTTGATATGATAGCATTGAATTGTACATCTTGAATGATTAGCATAGCAGACTGGAATACAACAACAATTATCCTTATGACAAGAATATCTACAGTCGCTTTAAAAAACACGCTGTGTATGCTTTACCAAGAAATGATTAAGTATTTTGATCCATGTGATGAAGGACTGGACGATCTATTGTCAATAATATGGCCCATCTGTTTATTCGCGATCTTCACATGACGTGAACATGACTCTGAGTGTGAGCATCAGAGTGAGGCTTTGACTTTACTTTTGACGACAGGAAGAATAAAACAGGCACAGACACGAGCACCTTTCTCCACCTCTTTCGAGTCTTCTTCTCAGCGTCTATCCTGCTTGTTGTACCAGAAACAGAGACAGAGACAGAGGCACCTACAGCCAGAGCCGGAGAAACGCCAGGAAACACACACACAAGTGCGTCAGCCAATGGCGAGGTCACAGACAGCAGCACAAGCCACTGTGTACTTAAATGCCGGGTTGATGAGGGGCGAATGTTGAATGTTGACCTGGGAATGGCTAGAACGCTCACAGGATGAAACAGACACTATCTCTTGAACTTTAGGACGTCATCATATTCGTCGTTGATGAAAACGGCACAGCTGATATACGTGCCTCATGCTCACATGTGTACAATTGTAGCTACTGAGAATAAAGTCAACAAGAACCTTAGTGTTGTCCAGGAGTCTCGAGTATATATAATGATGAAAGACAATATAACCATGGGACTGTGATTGAATGATATGAAATATAGATCATGCATATAAAGTTTGAACATGTGATGTTGTCTTTTGACCAATCATTACATAAGTGTTCGTCCCCATGAACAATTACATAAGTGTTTGTCCACATGAATGATTACATAATGATTTTATTATTATTATTGTATATAATGATCATCATTATACGTAATACATACGTCTCTTTCTTTCCTCCCTGTCTTTTCTTAAAATTTTTGATTTCAAACTATCTTACTGCTAGCTTGCTCATAGGTCATGTTACTGCACAACTCTGGAAATGCTATATCCTCGTCGCTTCTTCTGCTATAACAAACTGGTACCGTCAGTCTATGTTGTTACTGCACAACTCTGGAAATGCTATATCCTCGTCGCTTCTTCTGCTATAACAAACTGGTACCGTCAGTCTATGTTGTTGTGTACTCACTCAACGGACACCTACTTGGAGGCAAACACTATCAATCACTGTGGTTCAACTTGGTACTTATTACTGCTCGTTGCGAGCTAGAATGCTTCGATAGGTAAAATTCTGACAATTAGTACAATGTAAGTACGACTTCAGCCTGTTCAATCTATGGATCTATGCGGCTTGAAACGAATCTTTTCTGCAAATGCGACCATGGAAAAACCGTTGTATTACTCGAACAACTATACAATGAAGCCTTATATATACCAACCTGCTAAAACAACCAAGATGTTCAGTGACATTAAGTATGACTTTAGTAAACACTCACTCACTTATACAAAAATAACTGTACGCGGTCGATATTTCCTCTCAACATCACTTCATATACGTTTACTTTTTTTTGGTGTATAACGTTGAACAACGTCTTCACACAACATCCATGTCTAAACTTCCACACGTTGATGGTATACAGTGTTGGCACCCGCGCACGTCTCCCTACTCCTTCGGCGGAAGACAAATGAGAGAAATTGCGGACGTTGGGTTCACCATTGTCACTAGACAGTACCTCGACGTTTTAAGTGGTTATAACGTCAAAAATCTAGTATTTTGGTCAGTTTTTCTATTTTACTTTATATTAGCGCTTTTTTTACATATTGTATGTAACTTTCTAATGTTAGCTCTTATACCCATCACAACCCACGTGCGCAACACCTCACTCTAAAAGGATTCAATACAAACCAACAATTAGTTGCTGCCTTTCATATACATTGTAGCGACGACAATCAATACCTTGACAAAGTGTTCACTTACGCGTATTCAGGCGATTCATACAGCTGGACGGTGGAAAATATCATTGTCAAGCACGTCATTCCCAGCCACGTAACTCGACACCATATTTTCAATACAGCTTCAAAAATTGTTGTAAGTCTTCGTTTACTCTTCAAGTTTACTTCGAACTCATTTTATTACAAGTGCACGTATATTATTACAATACAAAACGATAACGACACACCAATAGGTAGTATTACTTTTTTTTCGTAGATAAGTTAACTTTCATTTTCACGATTATAATACGCTATATGTTTTTTTCAAACAGATTTTATTTTATTTATTTATTTTATTATATAATAATATTATATATATTACGTATATCGTACCACTTAATGTATGTATTCATATCATATCATTTATCATTATCATATCTATATCTATACATACATAATGTATAACACTCCCAAAACAGCCATTGTACCAATAGGAAAAGAAGCTTACCGAAAAAGCATAATAGAAACAAGGAGAACAAAAGAGGGAGGCAAGCTGATACCAAGCAACATAAAGATAGCACGGGAAAATGAACCCGTAAGACTCCTAGGCACCTACATAGGAAATAACGTGGACACACCAAGCATATGGACACTCACACTTGAAAAAGTAACCAAGGACCTAGAGAGGTGGGATAAAGGCCACCCGACCATTGATGGACGATGTTCAATAATAGGAATGGTCGTAGGAGGTAGAACGCAGTACAAAACTTGCATGCAGGGCATGCCTGTGGAAATAGAGCAGAGGCTGACCAGGATGATAAGACACTTCATATGGGGAGGATCTGCCCAACGAACAATAGGAATAGACACCCTAAGCAAACCCATCAAACAAAGCGAGAAGAAACTCCTAGACGTTAAGGTTAGAAACAAAGCAATAGAGCTCATGAAAATAAAGAGATACCTGAACTTCTCCGAAACGAGACCGACATGGGCTAAGATTGCGGATGCCCTAATAAAGATGAAACTAAATAAGAAATGGAAAGTGGAAAACAACGGGGCATATCAAAATGTCTTCCTGCAGACATTAACAGTAAACGCAAAAGACATCAGAGACGGCCTTCCAACCTCCCTGAGAAGGATGATAAGAATGGGGAGGAAACACAAAGTGACCCTACCTCCTGCAGGCTTGAAGCTCAAAACAAAACTAGACATACCTATCTGGTACTACGGTGGACTAAAAGACCGGGAAAACATAAGGCTCAATAATACACTGGCGAAGTGTCTGAGGACAAACCACAGACTGAGGAAAGTAGGCGATGCAATAAAACTCATAAAAAGAATAAACACAACCATGAACGCCGCCTACAAACCTAGAAAAAACCTGCAAATGCGAGGAATGTAAAGAAATAAGAAGGGATGGCTGCCGAAACCCCCGAAACCCACACAAATGCGGAGTAGGAACAAGAAAACTACTGAACAGCATAAAGGACGAATGGAACTCCCTAAGCATAGAACACAATGAGGAACACCACCCAATCAACGAAGGGATCCTTGAAAAGATAAGAGGTGGGGAGTCAGTACTATTCACAAAAGACATACGCAACAGCACAACACTAAGCAAATAACAATTGATGTACTGACCAAGTCCCTGACAAAACACGAGGACATGGAATGAATGCCATAATGAGAAGAATAAAAGTAGATTGCCTCGCATCAAACAGTGAAAGATACGGGAAGAGAGCCCTAGGCAAAGACCTAGTGGCAAAAACATGGCTGGATGTCATAGATGAACACGCAAAGCCCCACAGGGTATGGGAGTTGATCGCTCCCCAAGGCGGAACAGATGAGAAAACCAACCCAAGCTCCACACATTATGCGTAAAGTGCATTTCCCTTTGAGAACCAACCCAGATAACTACTCGAAACAAACCTAGATCCTTTTTTCTGGTACCTAGAAGCTAACACATGTAGATACATCTAGGCGCCTATAGAACCTCTAAAAAAAAAAAAAAACAATAATGAAATAATAAATAAAGAAAATAAAGAACGAATGAAGAGAAGAGTATATACATACAAGTAATAAAATAAAAAATAATAAAAGAAAAAGAAACATGTATGTAAGAGTCGGGGACCGGCACACACGTGCGCTACTACGATAAAGCAATGTGCAATAAAATAAACTCACTCAAAGACAGTGGCACTTGCATTGTCACAGCATTGATCAATCTGTTATATAGTCTTATGAGGACTTTTTTAAATGTCTAATGTGATTTATTGCAATTGATGTAGAGAACATGATGGCAGAACCAGTTTCATGCTTCTCTTTTCATAAATTCATGTAACACAAATATTCTTTCTTGGTCCATATTGTCACTATCATAGCAGCATGTTGCTAGGTAGTAGCAGATGTTCATGGCACAGTCTTTCAACTGGAAGAATCTATGATCTCCAGCATATGCTTGTATATGCTTGCCATCAGATTTATGAGGACTCACCTTTGCAAAAAACTTGAATTGACTCCAAGAGAGTCATCCAATAGTCAAGTAAGATGGTCATGCATATGATTCATATGGATCCTGCTCATTCATTCCAGGCATGCTTTCATGCAAGTCATGAGGGGTGTGTATTGAGAATGCCTGGAAGCTGCAAAACAGGTGTTCATTGAACATTCTTTCTGGCCATGGTGTAGGCTGCTGCCTCACATCTTGGTCTACTAGTGGTACATGAGAATGTCTGCCACCATCACAATGATTTCTGTTGTCTCAATTGTTATTTCTATGCTCACAGCATTCATTGTCATTATTGCAACAATTTTGCTCTCTGTCATTGTAGTGTTCATTACTATTGTTATTACCTTCTGAACCTCTGTCTAGTTGAGCAGTTCAAGCAGTGAACTGGTTGGTGCATATCAATGACAGGCATCACTCCTTTATATTCTTCAAATACTATCTACTGATTATTAATTAATGACTTGCTATAGTTGCACAAATCCTGGTTGCACATTCTCTGGTAATTCATGTGCTTCTTCCAATTGTCTACCAGGTGGATATGTCATGCTATGCAACAAGGTCTAGCCTGTTCTTTCAGAAAATTGACTTTGTTCACCTCTTCTTTTGATGGTACCTGCTTCTAAGATATCTTAACCTTTTGAGCTACATATAATTGGCTCTTCATGCTCTGCCAGAGTAGTTGTCACAGTCTCAACATTAGATAGTGCCTGTTGAGATACCCTGCTCACATTCTGTTGATGGTTTGCAGCATTTTGATGCCAAATATAGTCTTAATGTGACTCATTGGTCTGACAAGGTGCATTCAGCAAATCCATCACATCTGTAATTACTAGTGCTTGTTGACACACAATTATTTCACATTCTACTGAGTCAGCTAGCATGGTTATTGAGCCTGCTGACCCTTGAGCTGCCTTATGCTTGAGATACTTACTCAATTACTTTGAGTTCAAAGATGTGTACAAACAATTTGATATATTCTGTTGAATCTGCTTGCAATACATTGTGGTTCTTAGCAGCCAGCAATTGTAAATGCTTCATTATATAAAGCTGCAGATGTTTTCACATTGATTTTTTAGTAACCAATGAATATTGGTCCAACACCAGTTGTAACTAAATAGACAGTGTCAGAGGACTTCTCATTTCTTCCTTTTTTCACTCTCTATTTCTTGACTCTCCTTTCATTCATTTTTTTTATTCCTTCTGTCATTCTCTCATTTTACTCTTTCTATTCTTTTAACACTATCTGTTAGTACTATTCTCAGCCTTTGAAGTGCTCTGATTCCTTAGCTATTATTCAGACAAGCGTGGACCCTTCAGTACTGTTTCTAGACTGCTTACATAGGCCAGAGTTTGCCTTTCTGACTTTCAAAGTCCAGAGTTTTCCTGCCTTGTTTGTACAGTTATTTATTTAGGCAATTTTTGAGTTTTTAAGGTTTTGTTGTACTATAGAGTTTTTTCCCATGCTTCAGAGGCCTCAGAAGTGTCCAACCTAGCATAGATAATCCCTAGACTTGTTCTCTTTGGATTTCTCTTTGCTAGCTGTGTGACTGAGCCATAGCCTCCAGAGGTCACCCTTACAGAAGTGGAAAAAACAAACTAATTTGGAGGAAAAACCAACTTGCAGCTCTTAAATCCTGAGCTCGATACTGGAGACAGCTTGATTGTTGAGAGTAGTCTGGATGGCCTCATTACATGCAATAAGTTGTTTGCAGAGTTGCTGGCAGGCAGTCTGTTTAAGTATCTGGAAGTAGTCATGTAAGCTGGCATGTGAAACCTTGCCATTCTTGGCAAGGATTTGGTCAGTTTTGTCAAGAAGAGTCTGCATGCAAGAGCTATCAGGGTGATAGGAGGCTAGAGTGGCTAAATTAAGGCAGAGTTATATGATTAAAAGGAAGATATGCACAGTTTCTTGGCATCAGGTGCTGCCTTGGACATGGGCCAAAGTCAGAGTGAGAAACAAGTGCATAAATAATTTGTCAATTTGCATTTGAAAATAGAAAAGGCACTCATATATAGAGGGAAGAAGCAAAGAGTTACCTTAGCAGGCTCTTTGGCCTCATGAGCAGCTTGTTTGACTGCTTTGTTGGCACAGTTATCATTGATTAATTTTAGAATAGTGCCTGCAAAAATACACCAATTTTTAATGATGGAGGAAAACTGTGCAAGATGGCAGTTAATGTGCTTCTAGACCTCGTAGAAAGCATTGTAAAGACAGGACTACTCAGAAATAAAGGGTAAGTTGGAGTGATCTACAAAGATCTAGGGCAATATGCAGAGATTAATTTTAGAACAAGAGCTAAAAATAGAAACAACACACCAGTTCAGCAGCTCTAACATGCCTGATGTTTTTTTTGCAAGGGCTTTTTCAGCATGACAGGTGATGGCAGTAGTAAAGGCAGTAATGTGCTTAACAAATTTGATGCACTGGTTCTTGCTTTGGATAATGGCATTTTTGAGGAGGGAATATGGGTCTGGACCAAGAGGCCTTTTGAGACCAGTAGGAGGAGCCATGGAAAATGATGAAGTAGGGATGTAGGAAACAGTATGGAGGGCTTAAATGCCCTTTGAAGCAAAAGAAACTTCAAAATATTACAGAAGGTCTAGACAAGAATTTTGAAATTATGGCAAAGAAATAGGACTTGACTCAATCTAGAATGGTGAATGACTGAGAACAGTCTTTATTGGTGGAGAGATGATACAATACTGTACCAGCAGTCAGAGACACAACATATACCAGAAATCAAAATAAACATTTAATTATAAGATTGAAAACTGTAAGCCACCAGGTAGCAGTTGCAACAAGTAATATCTACAAAGATCCCCCAATAAATACACAGAAAGTACAGAATAAAAAGGCAAGGACCAGCTCAAGCTATCAATTCAATAATAGTCCAGCCACTGTTATGAGGAGAGGAAGCATGAGGCTGGCAGATAGAGCAAAATGGGATCAAATTGTAATGATCTGGATCAAGGAAGGAAGATCTGATCTAACAATGCCCAATTTTTTATGACTGAAAAAAAAAAAGAGAAAAGAAAAATGAAAGGATGTCAAAAGGAGCATGGAATAAAAATTGATAGGCAAAGGCTTGGTGGTTTCCAGGGAGTGAATCACTTAGGCTACAGTTTGTTGAGACCCTCTGCATTTCAGGATATTTGATATTCTGGAAAGCATTCAAATCTTCAATATATCAACTTCATTATCAAGAAGCAGTGGGGATTAGAGGCAACTTTCTAAAGCTATAAGAAAGCTACAGAACTATAGTAATACTTGCATCCCAAGTACTACAGCATATTGTGCAGTTATTGTTTGTTATGTGTTTCATCTTTGCCCTTTCACTGCTATGTGGGAAAAAGTGAGTGACATGTTGGATGTTTGTTTTCTGTGCCCAGCTTTGTCCTGACTTTTGCCATTGGCATTTTGCATATCTTCACCTTCATCCAATCAACACTGTAAATGTGCATCTCAGCTTTGTCCTGACTTTTGCCATTGGCATTTTGCATATCTTCACCTTCATCCAATCAACACTGTAAATGTGCATCTTTGTTTTTGTAATTTGTCCTGACTTTTGCTATTGATACTTTGCACTTTGTGTTCTCCAGTCAGCACTGTAAATGTGCATCTTTTGTTTTTGTCACTCTATTTATCTTTCTATTGGGGTTGATGGTGTGTCTAACAGTTGGTGTAAAGGCAGGTTTCAAAGATAAGAAGCCTTTCTGAAAGCCTATGCACAATAAGCATCTACATTGTCTGGCAGCCCCTCCTATTGCTGGATCTCACACAAAAGGAACCTGTCTCTTAGATGTCTCCACCATTGTCTGCTTTCTCAGAAGCTAAACACGTCTCTGTGCATCCACCTTCTGGGAGGTCACTGAAGAAGGTTGGAAAGTAAATACAAAGGTATATGAAGCCAGAATAGCCATGCCTAGCTTCCTCCAAGTCCTTCTGTCTCTTCTCATTTCATGCTTTGGTTTAAAATATATGCTACATTCATCCCATCCCTCCTCTCTCTATCATTCCATAACATACTCAATATATTACTGTACTGTATTAAGTAAGTAGCGCTCTTGATCATTTCAGACAAGAGCAAATGTTAATTTTCTGGGCCACTTAGGCTTTTGGTCTTTCTTTTCATATTCTTTTCTCATCATGATTTGCCTCCTGCCTCCTCTTCCTTTATCTAAAATTTGCATGACTAGCATAGAACATGCAACAGACTCACATTCTCACATTTTTGACGCATCACATTGTTTAGAGTGTTACAAAACATGTCACAATTGTAATAAAAGATATGTGACACAAGGCTGCTGAGAAAGCAAATGACAATGAACTAGTTTGAGTCCTGTATTTTGAGAGTTTGTCTTACTGTCAGGTTCTGCTGAGTCGGGGGCTTTCCAAGAAAGCAATGCCCTTACAAGACAGACTTGATCTATGGGTACTTGGGTGTCTGGAACTCTGGGCTGAGCTCCAGGGTTCAAGACACAAACGGGAGGATTCCTGGGGTAAGGGACTTGGTCCAGGGATCAGGTGAAGTTGAAAGAAATTAAGGGGATGAAGTTGAGTTGAGAACTGGAGGTTCTAGAATAAGACCTGGTTAGTAAAGTTTAAGTCGCAAAATGCATACCAATCTTAAGAGCATGTGAACAAATTGAGCATGCCAGTCAAAGCATGCCAGTCAAGCGTACTAGTCAGTGCGTACCAGTCAATCAAAGGGCACGCAAACAATCAAATGCAATATCAAGACTAGCGAATACAAGGAGAGGGCTACTCTATAAGTACTACAGGGTTCCGGAGGGCATTGAGTAGTGGAAGAGGACTGTATACTGGGAATTGCACATGCAGGGTGCACGATCAATTGGCATGAAGGTGAGTCATAATGCGTGATATATGATGGCTAGGTTGAATGACATGATTCAATTGTTGATTGCAGGGTGGTGGTCGGGCCATCAGGTAGTCCTGGAGTCCGTGATGTGGGGCTGTTGGGGATACTGTGTGATGGCAGGCCTTGCTGCTCATGATGGCAGTGTCAGCGGTTGTGATGGTAGCAGGTGCAGGATGGGTTTGTCACAGCTGAGGAGAGCTGGTTACTGTGTCTTGAGGACTTCTTTCATTGCTACCAGACTCAAGTTGACATGCTTGGTGGCCACATAGAAACCCTGCAAACAAATGTTTCTCTTGTTGGTGAAATCCTTGAAGACCACGATGGACAAATCTGTCAGACGGAAGAGCAGATCCACAATATTTGGGGATATCACAGATAATGGTTGCACAGATGCAACCTCAGATGTGCTACTAGCAAGGCACTAGATCAGCTGGGGGGCAGCTAGGACAGAGACATCTTTATAGGGGAGGATGTTCTGCCCTAGGCCAGCCTCCTGGCCAGAAACAGAAATGCTCAATTGAGTTGAGTGGGAGGGTGCATCCTCCACTCCTTGCTGACATGCCCTTTTGTTAGAGTCAGTGTCCTAACTCGGGGGTGTAGTCTGCTGCTTGCAAGCAGCTGAGAGGGCAAGGAGATCAGTTTGTGCTGAGCATGCATGTGATCTATGTTGTCTATCATCTGACAAATGAGAACAACGGCCTCTGAATTATGGAGGAATGACAGAGCTTGGGTTAGTGTGGCATCTACAGCTGCTATAACAAGGAGAGCCTGGCCAGGCTCTCCATTAGCACTTCAGCCAACAACTCACTGGATGTTTTTGTAGTGAGAGCTTCTGTGCTCTCAGTGGCTGCAGTTGCCTGCATGAGGGATGCTTGGCATTCCTCTGGGGCATCTGTTGCTAACTGAGAGGCTGATTTGCCTCTCTTGATGAATGCCTCATACAAAGCAAAAGCCAGGATGCAGTTGTATGTTATGTGAGTTTCTACAATTTTTTGCTTAAGTAATTGTTGCACACCATGTGAATCTTTCTTAAAAGACCAAACATTGGGGCAGTTTTTACCCACAACCAAGTTGCACCTTGGATTTCCCCACAGCCCTCAAGAGCTTTGCAGGCTCCATTCACTGGTGAACATCCCATTTCTGGCAATGGTGTGTCAGTGGTAGTACCCAACAACCTTCGTATCTCCTGGGCTGGTGTTATGCAAGAGCTCTTTGAGCAGGCTCTGGAGAGGCTCTGTGGATTGCCCACCCACAAGTGGTGTGTCAGTAGGGTTGGTCTAGTAGCCCATGGGGTAATAGGTGTAAGTATATGTAGCTATCAAAAGAAGGGGGCTACTCTATAAGTACTATAGGGTTCCAGGATGTCTGGGACTAGTTCTGAGAGGCATTGAGTAATAGAAGGGGACTGTATACCAAAGATCATGTGTGTGGGGTGCGCAATCAATTGGTGCAGAGGTGGGCTATGATGCATGATGCATGATGGCTGAGTTGAATGGCGTAATCCGATTGTTGATTGTGGGGTGGTAGTCAGGCCATCAGGTAGTCCTGGAGTCTGTGATGCAGGGCTGTTGGGAGTACTGTGTGATGGCAGGCCTTGATGCTCATGATAGCGGTGTCAGTGGTCATAGGGTCAGAGGAGGGGCCCCGGATGGAGTTCTGGATAGAAGGGGTCATGACACTGCCCATCTGAGACCACAGTGCACAAGTACCTGGCTTATGTGTTTGCATGGCCCAGCCTTTATAAAGAGGCCATTGCCAAATATGAGGTGGCTATGGGGCAATCATTTGTGCCCCTCCACTCTGAGGACCTGACTTTTGAGGCTTGGGCTGTTAACATCCTGGAAGCATCAGCTTCCATCTTTACCACTTCAGATGTGTTATATGTCCTTCTTCACAATCAAATTCTGGTCAGCTGGGTTGACCACACTTATACCTATGGCGTCACCTACTTGGCCCACATCTTCTTTGGTGACAACAAGACAGCCACCATCGATGATAAGAGGCTACAACACCTTGACCATTACAGGACACCTCAGTCCCTTGTTCAGTGGGATGGGTAATGCAAGGCCACCATTCACAATCAATGCCTGATGCTTCAGCAGCAGGAGAGTCATTGTGCTTTTGACGATGCATTCACAAAGGGAATATATCTCCTTATTGGGCAAGATATTCATGCCTGTGAGCTCTGGATGTGCCCGTATCCATCTGATGATGGGGATCTTCCTGATTCCCAACCACCTACTCCAGGGCTGACCTTTGACCCCAACCTTACACTGTCCCAGCTATGAGACTATGATGATTCCCTGCCTATGGCAGGGCCATCAGGCACTTCTCACAAGCCTGCAACCCAAGGATAAACTCCTCGACTATAATATGAACGACACAACTGCCAATCCATTCCAGGAGCCTGGGGACTCTCTAATCACTCCTATCCCTGACTTACCAACAGCCTGACCATTGTGGTGCTTTGAGACTGTAGCTCAGTCTGATTGGGGGGTGTGTAGCATAGTCTGCTATGTGGCATTGGCCACATAGCTTTTATTTACTTTAGTAGTTAATATTATATTATATTTATTATAATATAATATTATTATTTACATTATTATAAATAGTTTACACTTGCTGCTTACTAAGCAGCTTATTTCTGTTTTACACTACATAGTCAATAGACCGGTCTGGTCTGATTCTGTACTGTGTGAACTAAGCTCTCACAAAAACTGTAACTTCATTACACAACGGAGGGACCAAAGGTTGGGAGGAGGCCCATATCATAATTTCTTGCTTGCAAACTTGAAATGTACATTATATATGTTGTACTATATATAATCAAACTTTGTAAATAGTGAACTATAGATTTAGATAGTGTATTATATATGTAGATAGTGTACTACAATTGGACTAATGGACTATGCATCAGGACATTGTGATACTAATAATTTTTCATTGTGGACATTTGTATTTAACTATTATTATATAAGCATACATTATTATAATCAGAAACTGAAGTATTAAACAGTGTAGGAGAACAACAAATTGTAATACTATGCAACCAATTAAGGCATTGTAATACTCCTTTAACTTATCAGCAATAAAGCTCAGTTAGCTGAATGTTGACAATCCAGGTTGCCATAAAGACATTATATATGAAAATATGAATGGTTGACTAGTAGTAAGTATTAATATAATTATTAGCTATACCAATACCAATGATTAATAATGGGTCTTCTACTAATATTATGAGACTGTTCCACTAAAGATGTTTAATTAATAAGAGCTTTACTGCCAATAGAGCAAATACAATGTACCTTTCAATGTTCCTCACAAGAATTGTGCTTAATGCTCCAATGACAGAGGACACCAAGCTATAATCATATGCAAAGAAAAAAAAAATGCATAAGCACAGCAGCATATGTTTAGCCTTGACGTCCAGCTACAGGTATAGAATGGATAGATAGCTATTATACTAACTACAATAAAAAAAAAATAGAAATAGAATATTTAGCAAGAGGTTTTGGACATGTAGCAAGTGAACATACCTCTAGTCAAGCATGAAAATATTGGCCTTGTCTATGCCCAGATCTACTTGATGAGATATTGTCACATTGCCACACTGCGCAGAAGATTGAGCAAGTTTGATTGTCAAAAACACTTCATGTACACAATCCTTTCCACATAAAGTGAAATCAGGATTGTTAGGCTTGCAGCATACTATATGTCTGATGACAATGAGCTTTGTGTTCCATTTGACCTCTTTCAAAGCATCTGAGTAAGTCCAAACTTTGTCAAGCCATTGATTTTTGTGAGTATAGAATGCAGCAACAAGAATCTCTTGTTTATCAAAAGCTTTTGTTATGAGATGTTTCTGTTTGTCATGATGTGTATAGCTCCTGAATCAAGGTCAATGAACAAGCAAAACAAAAGGTAAAAACATACAGAAAAACAAGATGAGTGGATCTGATATAATACAGCACATCTGAGTACCTCTTTGTCACCTAGAGAATCCTCTGATGAGTCATGGTGCATATCTTGATCCCAGATGGTGGTGGGAGGATGTGTGAGGGTGCCACAATAGGATTTCATGGTAGTGCTCCATGTAGTAGTAAATTGAGAATGAAAGGACGTGTTGTGTGTCTTTGAACATATGTCTTGCTAGTGCAGACAACAAACCCTCAGTCTGTAACAGCATTTGAAAATGTTGAAGTCCATAACATCATTATTTGAAAACGTTATTGATCAAGTCTTGTCCCACCTCTGCACCTCTTGCAGTGCTACCACCTGCCTCACACATATCATTATGCTGATGCACCGCTATATATACTGTGTCCAGAGGAAATAGCATCCCAGGAGCACTTTAGATGATAGATTGTCAATAGACAATGGCCACTTAAACATCAAATGTCTTGTTGGGAAGTGTTGTAGTGTAACAAGTCATCTCTGCCATCATACTTAGAGGAAGGAGCACCACAAAGAGGCATGCAAGGGTGTCACAACCCATCACCCATATGTAACCCCCAGCATGCCACACAAGCCCTGGCACCTCCACTCTCACCTGCCTGCACCAGTGGCCACCCACAATCCCCAGCCCCAACATACAAGCCCACCCAGCTGATGGGCCCCAACTAATCACCCAACACCACAACGGGCCCCAACAATCCTCCTGGTGCCATACCCATATCCAGGCAATACACCACACAGGACTGACCATGCAAAGCACCAACCAGGAACTCACCTGGACATCCCAGATCTTAGCCACCAAAGGGTATTTAGCCCATAGCCAGCAACTTATTATGGTTGTCTTGATATTGCTACAACTTCTGCCTCTATACTCTCCTGTCTATCTCAGTTTACTTGCCCAATCTATCTTCTTACTCTCTCAAGTTTTCTGGTCTGCTAAGTCTTACTTTGATCTCTCAGTCTCAGTCTCAGTCTCAGTCTCAGTCTCCTTGTCTTAGTCTCTTTCTCAATTGCTTTCCTGTCCCCTGCCAAATTCTGGACTTAGCCTGGGATCCTGCCTCATTCCACCCTCAAACTCTGGCACCCTGTGTACTCCCCAGAGCACCCTCACACCTTGCCCAAAACTCTGGAACTTGTCCCTCCATTGCCCAGAGACACTCCATAGACTTCAAGTCCACCTAGTAAGGACCTGCTTGCCATTGGAAGTCCCTGTTGTCAGCAGAACCTGACAGAGGGAGCAGAGAAGGACATAGAGGACAAAATAGAGAGATGGCATGGAGAAACTTGGAGTAGAGGAGATATCAAATTGTGTAGTATGTGCCCTGGTTTGGGAGAACAAAACATATAAATACCTCTGCTTAGGTAAGATACTTGGAATCATTATATCAATAACATGGTGGTGGCAACCTGGATTTGTCACAAACACATTGATGAGGAATAGAGAAACAGTGATTGTGGATGACCATGAGAAGATGCATATGATTTGGAGTCAGCATCTGAAGTAAGTAGTATGGGAATCTGAATCACTCTCAGAAGAGTCTGAATAGGAATATTTAGCTTCAAGCATAGCCTGTTGTTGCTCCATGTTAAGCTGTGGCACATTAATGATTGGGTGTAACAAATTCAGTAATTGCCATAATCTAGTAAATCAATGATTTGTTGCCATTCTCAAGAAATTGAAAAAGGACATTGGAAGAGGTTATTGGGCCATTTCAGACCTCACCAGTTACAGTTATCCCAAAATCTACTTCAAGGAAGTTCTGGCTCATACAAAACATGTCCTTTTTGCAGACTCCCTCATGAGAATTTCCCAATGCTGCTGTCAATACCAACACAAGCACAGATTGGTTCCCCTGCACTTGGAAAACATTCAATGCAGTGGCACTCACTATTGCTCTCCAGAGTCACAAGCAGCCATCAGAGATGTCACAGAGGCATATAGGACCATGCCACTGCAAATCTCACAGTGGCCAGCAACAGCGGTGTGAGGAGGAGAGGATGAGTTCTATCTGGACACCTTCTTGTGTTTTGGAGAATCACCCTCATCTGGAGGATATGGGCAGCCAGCTGATGCAGCATTGGATATCATGCATTACAAAGGGATTGGCCCAATTACTAGGTGGGTTGATGATCACATGTTTTTTTGGATCAAGAAGAAATATGTCAGAGAGTACAATTAGAAATAGCATGAATGGCATGAGGAAATCAAGCAACAAGGTGTACACCAAAGGTTTTGAGTTCAAAAATGGGTTGGTTGAGGAGTTTGATGAAGATTGCAAGTTTCCAGTCATCACCCAGCCAGGCTCAAAAGAAGAGAACTTCATCTACAACATAGAAGACATTGACCATGTCTCCAGAGTACTGGAGATACCATGGAAAGGAATAAAAGATAGGCCATTTGCAACAAGAAACACCTTCATTGGCCTTTTGTAGGATCTGGAGGATAAGTCAGTGGGGCTCAGAGAGGGTAAGGCAGAAAATCATTTACAGGCAATCAGTGACTGGGCTGCCTCCCCAACACATGTCCTGCAAGAGGTACAGGGGCTGTACAGCAAGCTCCTACATGACTCTCTTGTCTTTTCTGCTGAACAGGCATACCTCACTAAATTGGAAAGTATGCTCACCACAGGTAGTAATTGTCCACATGTGCCACACCATAGTGTAAAGGGACTCCAACAGGACCTCAAGTAGTGGCAGAATACACTCCATTCCAATGCCCACAGACCCATTCCAGTCCCAAGCACAGTACAGGACCTTGATGCATTCTCCAATGCCAGCTCAGGGTTTGGCATCAGTATTGTCATTGGTAGCTGCTGACTCCAGATTGGAGGACACTCAACAGCAAATGGGATATCCAATGGGCTGAGGCAGTTGGCTTTGAACTTCTTGTCGACATGGTCATTAAAATGGAGAACACAGGACAATATTACAAGATCTATGGTGACAAAAGGGAGTTGTTGAGGGCTGGTAGAATGGGAGGAGTAGAAATACAGCAGTTGATGGGGTGTTCAAGAGGTTACATGCCTTTCTTGAGAGTGCAGGGGCATCTGGCACCATACACACAGTTTATATCCCCAGTGGGAACAACCCAGCAGATGGCCCTTCACAAGGAAAGTATTCAAGTACAGAACTCCTGCTCCCACCCTTGATGCCTACCCAAGGACATTGAGACCTTCCTTATTGATGCAACAGAACCATCCTCACCAAGAGAACCCCAACTCAGTGGAGCACAGAGGTGTCAGCCACCTGCAGGGCAAGTCAGTGATGCAGCTTGTAGCAGCACTGGTGCCAGGGAGCAGCTCAACAATTCCCATTTTGAGGAAGAGGTTTTGCATGCAACACACTTAGTGTGGTCTGGTCTGAATAATTCAGCACAATGTTTCACAGCAACACTGCCTTCACAGCTGACAGGAGCAAAACCTTGCCCCTACAGGAGAGACCTCACCATCACACCATCAAGACTATGCCCTCACTGTACAGCAGGAGATAGACTCCTACTCTGGAGGCCACTGAAGGAAGTGGCTCAGGATACAGCCAGGATTGACAGAAGGGGATGTACAGTGAGTGCTGACAGTAAAGACAGCTGCATAGGCAGGAGGAATGAGGGGATTGTGTTAGAACCTCACAAGTATTCTGGTGAGTTTGTATGTTATTTCCCTCAGTTCAATGACAATTGACTATATTCATAGCTACCTGGTGAGTTCATATGTTAATTCCTATCCAGGTAGATTATGTTAGTAACATAGTTTGGTAGTATGTTGTGAATCAACTCACCCTCAGTTCAATGACAATTGACTGAGGGTTCATGTCTATGTATCTGGTTTATATATGTAGTGTGAGACAATGATACAATGGCTGCCTTTCAGTCAGTGCCATGTGTGATAAGTTCAAGGGGGTGCAGTGGTGATGTGACAAGGTGAAAGGGTGGCCAGTGTTGGACAATGACATCGATGGTGACCAGTGCCGATAACATGCCAACAGATTGTATGAGTCTGGTCTGTTCATTTTTCATGCATACTGTGACTACAGACAGATTCCAGAGGCAGACTGCTGCCCAGCCCATCAGTCTCTCATCTTGGCCTTCATCACAGCTTGTGCAGGTACATATTGTTAGATACCTGGAAATACGCCACCATCAACCCTATGTTTGTGTCCAACCTCCTCCCATTGAAACACCACTCCATTGTCTCACTTACTTTTTTGACTCTGTAATATCACACATATCACACTGGCCATGATATGGCCTTCCATTGTTACTCTTGCATATATATATGGACACTAGCTACCAACACCCTCAGTCAATTATATACTAACTGAGGGTGAGTCAAAAATCCATGTTTCCGTCAATTACAAAACTAATATGCTACTGGATAGATTAGAACTTACATTGTCTGTCAGGTAGCTCAGTCGATTATATACTGACTGAGGATTAGAACTTACATTGTCTGTCAAATAATCATCAAGTTAAGTATCAAGTTCTAACACATATTCCGGATCAGCATTGGCTAATAACCTGTATGCAGTGCAAGCATGGCATACACTTCACAGATAACAATGGGACATGACACAGGCAGAAATATGGGCAGCCTTAGATGGGGCAGCAGTATTGGCTCCTCCAACATCAAAAAGAACAAAACAAGAGCTCTTCACAACATACCTGATTATGAAATTAACAGAAAGATTGAATCTCAAGGTTGCATTCTGGTCAATGGCGAGGCTAGGTGAACTAACAGTGAAAAGCATCAAAGCCTTTGACCCAGCCCTGCACGTCAAGCCCACAGAGGTCACTTCAGGACAAGACCAAAGCGGCAATGAAGTCACAGTGATTTTCATTCCCAGGACCAAAGCAGCAGCTGATGGCAAGGACCTATACTTTGCCCACCAACAGGTGAATGTGACCCAATGGCTGCATTTAGGAATCATGTTAAGATAAATGAACTGCATCAAGATGGACACCTATTTCAATACAAGCATAGCGATAACTACCAACCTCTCACTCGGTCAGCATTTGCAAAATGTCTGAATGCAGTAGCAACAGATCTAGGACTGTGGGCATCTCAGGTTTCATGGCATAAGGGTGGGGTCTTTACTGGAATACCTACTATGGGGTGTACCCCTCAACATTGTAAAGAACATAGGGAGGTGGAGTAGTGACGCATTCGCTGTATACCTATGCAAACATGTGCTGATAATGGCACCATACATCCAAGACTCAATGGTCTTAGAGGAGTTCACAAGAATCACACTACCACCAGTCCGTTAAGTTATTCTCACTCCTTTTTTTGGGGGGTCCATGTTTCACACAACGCATCGTGGAGCTCCTAACTTATAGGGTATTGCAGCTCACCATGGACCCTGGCAGATTCAACGTTTTGAGTGAAGGAACCCACGGTTCCTTTCCTCAAACAGCAGCAACAAATTGTATTACAGTACAGATACTTTAGAATATACATGAGTTACTGATTACATCTGCCAAAGTGAAGCCACGGGCGTAATCCCACATATAGACAGAAAATAATGCAAAGTCTGGATTAGACCAACATGAAAAAATAGAAAGGGTATGATTATTTACCTGAAAGCTATGAAACCGACATATACAACAAGGCCTTATAAAACTAGTAATATATTATACCCATGGGACGACGTGATTACCCTAGGTTGGACATAGATGGCCAAGTTATCTCAGTGTCTTTTTTGTGATGTCACCAACAACAACTATCCAAGCTGTCCCAGTCGGATCACCCAACAGTAGCACTTGTCGCTCTTAATTTCATGAAGAAAAAACAAAAAGTAGCTATCGAAACAACTTCTTGGACGTGGTTCTCAGGAAGGTGCTACTTGTGTGCTTTTGGTAAAAAAAAATGTCCAGATTCAACTAATACTAGATACATTTGTTCGCAATCGCAGGCGATTCACTCTCACGGGGCCTCAGGATCTTCAGGTAAATCATTCGCATCAATTTCCTCTATGGCCTTGAAGGCTGCTTGCTGATGAAAACATTCAGCAAAAGACACTTGTGCTAGGAGACGAGTTATACCTTTAACATTAGCAGGAGGGCGGTTCGGAACATGAGCCCAGTAAGCACATCAGATTTTGGCTCTCCTGTGAACTGGTCGCCAAATTCTGCCTTGACAATCAAGCGATCTTTGAGAGGTTCATCTCCACAATATAAGCCTATCACTCTGCGATATGCATTTTCTTCTGCGGCTGAGCTCTCTCCAAGGAAATAGACATGCAGTATCTTCCGTTGAATTTAGACTTTCCGTCCCCATGGACTCATGTTTGTTTCTTCTCTGTGAAGGACATTTGATAGTCACCGTTAATTGTTTTGAACGACTTGCCGAAAAGGCTTGAGAAGGCATAATTGCTCAATATGTCATCTCTGAGGACGTTCTGTACAAAGGCGTTTGTATTAGTGAAGTGATCATTGCCCGAGATAGATGGCAAGCGTTTTATAACAACTGACCCTGTTGTATCCGGCCCCAACTTTGAGCAGTTTAATTGTCATATTTGCATAGTGGTTGAGAGTTGACATTGCAGTACGTAAACTCGATAGATATTGTGGAAGCGCTGAGAAGCGAAAGGAATGTAGTGAGTCGATGATTGATATCTCTTACTTTCATCTGGCTTTCTTAAATAATGCATAGTGTGGCGTCGCTAGAATGGCATGAGACAGAAAGTATTGTACTCTGGTCCACTTTTGTTTTCTCAAACTTGCTTGTATGGGCCGTTGCTAGCATGGCGTGACTGAGATCTACCTGCCAAATTTGATCAAAACGTCGACGAGACCAAGGCCTACAGCATAGGGTGTTGAATACGTGATGTGGCAGTGTCAATGTGACCATGTTAGTGTGACTTGCCAGTGCGGCACGACATGGTAGCGCAGAAGAGAGAAATACCGGCAACATTTGTATAATATTCAATGTTTGAATCATATATAACAGTATCCATAATCATAACCGCTGGATCCAGAAACATGTTCCATCAGAAAATCTGCTGACCTATTAAGGTGCTTGCACGCGTGTTTTAACTCTAGTATACTTCATTAGTTTATTTTACTTGTTTATTCATCAACCCTTCCTCCTTGCCCTGTAAATAAGTAATAGTCAGCTGATAGCTTTCGCCTCTGACACCAATACACGTAGGTCGTGCAATTGCATGACTGGTTCGGCGCTATCACGTCAGCATTCACGCTAACTAAGTAAACAGGCCATCCAACCAAACACTTACATAATATGTATTAATTATTAATTACCAATTAATTATCAATTAACTATTAATTATTAATTATTAATTATCAAATAATTATTAAGTTACTTAATTATTTACGTATAGTATTTATTGTTATGTTACATATTCCTAAGTTTAAATACGATATATATACATGTACGTAGATAGATGAATATGGTGTGTATTTACTGCAATAAACCGTGAAACACAGTGCGTTGATAATACAATTAAATTATCTGTGAAACTTATAAGGGGTGTGTATTTACTGCAATAAACCGTGAAACACAGTGCGTTGATAATACAATTAAATTATCTGTGAAACTTATAAGGCACGGTAAGCATTAGAATTAAACTTGCTCACATAGAAGATACATATGTAATACATACGTTCCGCTCATGTGAGGTCTGTAATGTGCCCGCACTAACAAAATGAGACTATGAAATACCACATATGTAATACATACGTTCCGCTCATGTGAGGTCTGTAATGTGCCCGCACTAACAAAATGAGACTATGAAATACCAGAAGACGGAATACTCACTATTTCTCTCAAAGATGTGTTGAAAATGTGATGATGAGTTACACTAGTTGGAACGATGTGCGTTACTGTTATGCCCCGAGCTGTCCAGCTACACGATGCTCCGGAATACAAATAAGTGTATGCTTCGTCCAATTGTTGCTCATCGTCGCTCGGGTATAAATGAAAAGCCGCAACGAGACGACTTTCTTGGTTGAATCCCTTTAACGTGAGATGTCACGTGTTACGGTCTCTATGAGCATAAGAGCTAGTAGTAATATATAAAGCCGACATTAGAAAACTGCCTATACATGCTAAAACGTATGTAAAAACTCACCAGAACACCAGATCGGTAATGTTCACCCGTGTCAATACATTGAAGTACCGACTGGATACTGTAGACAACGCAACGTCTGCTATCTCCCTCATCCGTCTGCCACTCGATGACGTAGCGGAAGTGCGGGGTTGCCAACACTGAATACTAGCGATGGGAAGTGCGGACATGATGTTATACAAGTAGAATAACAAGTGTAAACGTATATGAATATATATTGGGAGGACACATCAACAGCGTAGCTTACATTTGTCATGTAAAGTAGTGAGTTTGCGCTGACTATATATATTTTAATGATAACTCAACATATTGGTTGGTTTATCAATTTCGTGTATTGTAGGTCATCCCATCGGTTTATGAGTGACACATCGGGTTTTCCATATAGGTTCGTGCAGAAACATTTCGTTTTGACTCGCGTGAATCCATAAATCGAACAGACTGACATGCTTTCTGTACTGTATTACTTGTTATAATTTTACTCATCGGAGTGTTCTAGTCACGAGTGAGTCATAAGTACCAGGTCGATATACAGTGACAGTATTTGCTTCCATAAGGTGTCTGTTGAGCAAGTCCAATGCAACATAGAATGCTTATACAAGTAAAGCCAAGCGGTGGCAATAATGCATTTTCCAGAGCGTACAATAGTCTTTCATAGGAGGAAGCTAGATGCAACATAGCAGGTATAAGAAACCGCTGAAAGGAAACAACAGACTGAAAGGCATAGAAAAGTGGAGAGCACCTCAGGATAAGAAGAGCTGAATGATTATGTATGTACTTATATATAATAAACAAAATAGTAATACATAACATCAAATATACACATATCATAAGTCGTTTCAACATACCATAAAGTTAGACATTTTTTAAAATAAAAAGAAAAATAAATTGTTTTTCTCATTTTTACAAGTAGAACCGGTTTGTCTTGTTGGATAGGCTTGTACGAAGTGGCATGACAACGATTAAATGTATATATGGGTACTTGTTATGTAATATCCGAACAGTCATTCAACCAATCCATTACATAATATGGAATCACTTTTATAAATTCGTTATTCAATTTTACTATTCGTTCCTTTTATACTTCAATAATTATAAAAAATCATGATAAACAAATAACTAAATATAATTAAATCATTTTACTATTCGTTCCTTTTATACTTCAATAATTATAAAAAATCATGATAAACAAATAACTAAATATAATTAAATCAATTGTCCCACTGGATGCTTACATAATATACAATTGCGTTAAAAAACATGTAATGTGGATGGTCACGAAATTGGTCAGATGAACATGCAGTGGACATCATGTGCCCAAACTCGTGATAACTACATAATAAACCAATTTTAATATATGTTATATAAGCGTTAGGATGCACGATCAACCGATCTTTTACTGAGTAACCACCAATAAAATAAATAAATAAATAAATAAATGACTATAATATGGAAATAAACCGTTCATCCCACCGACCGCTTATATAATACGCACGTTTGTTCAGTTGATAGGTATACCGAGGATCGTCTTTATGGACTACTTAGTCCTTAGTTAGCTATAGTTAATGAAAATACATTATAAATGATACTCACTACATGTGCGTTTAATATATATTATGTCAGCGTTCAGGTGTACGACCGCCGATGGTTTTTGAAGATCGTATGACCTTGCGTCGTCCAAATTCACGTGAACTGTCCTCATATTGCAAAGGGTCGTTTGAACAATACGACCTATAGCTTAAACACACAGACTTGATTCAAACTAAACAACTCCCTATCATTGCAAAGGGTCGTTTGAACAATACGACCTATAGCTTAAACACACAGACTTGATTCAAACTAAACAACTCCCTATCAGTAATGTATGATTACGCCACTCTAACGTATAACACTATCATTGCTTTACTACCTCTACAGACTTGTATATCCAACGTATCCAGACTGCCTTCTTTGACAATCAACCTTCTACCAGTAATTAAACCGTCATGGAACCACACCCTCAAGGACGAATCCACGTATCGACAAGTAAAATGACTGTTTGCAAAATATATGATACCTTTTAGGATATATCGTCTGTCTCCCGACCCATAAACCGGCACATTGATATATCTATTAATTGTGATGTCGATCGACGCCACATCAAAAGACATTATTGGTGCTGTGTATACTGTTCTCATTATTCTAACTAATTCAGGTGTGCATGTTCTGCACCGAGATTCAGTAAGAAATTCCATGTTTCTTAGGAAATGTTGTATTGACAGTTATGAATTATCTAGTATGGCAATCTCACACGAATTCGATGTAACAGCCTTCTGTTAACTGCATGACCACGTGGACAGTGCATGTATGACGTGTATACATTTCGCTTGCATATAAGCAACTCTTCAATCACAGCATGAACACTTATTAGTTCACCATACAAAAAGTTTATCGGATTGCGATTATTCATACGATTTCTCAAAACCTCTCTTGCGTTGTCTAGCGTGATTTTATTTTTGTGCATTGATAAGAAGTTGCTTTCCATGCTTCGCATAATTGACGTCCCAAACAATTGGAAATTCCTTGACCATAGTGACATGTCATCTTGCCATATATTGTACAATATAGTTATCACCACGTTGTACGTGCAACTGTTGGAATTCCACTCAGTTCCAATCAGTCCTCCACATATGTCCATATTTAATTCCTGTTGGCTGCTTATGATATTTTTCAAAATTTTCAAGTTGCGTGAATCATCGTCATGGTTTCGGGTTATTTTGCTGGGTATCGGATGAGGATGTACTATGGGCTGAGTGCCCTTAGCTGGAATAAATCTGCTTTTAGGAGACTGCGGTAGCTTAATAGGTCTATCTTCACTAGCAACCTGCCATTTGATATCAGGGAATGATGCATCATTGTAAGGGTCCTTGTCACTCCAACGTAAGGCCATATGAAGGTTAGAGGGCATGTAACCTTTTTGTTTGCACTGTCTAAATGAATAAATTAGATTGGATCATCTAGGTGAATCAACAAAACCTTTAGGAAGCTGGTTCATATATCTGAGTTTGGTTATTTCATCGAGCAGTTCCAAGTCGCAAAATTCCCTGTGCAATGCGCCACTCGCTTTGCCTTGTATTTTGTTAGCATCAAACCCTTGGATGATGAGCGTTCCTGCAGCCGTAGCGCTGCGGGATAGTGCAGTGTAGTAGGCTTGGTGCGATTGACACTTGGTTAAGTCTACTGGATTGTAAGGTCTAGTTTTTCCTTGACTCGCATAATCCGTCATTGCGTAGTTTACCAATACCTCTACCTGTGATCGAGACAAAGACACACTGTCGTCGCTAGGCTCACATAATCCATCATTGTGTAGTTTACCAATACCTCTACCTGTGATCGAGACAAAGACACACTGTCGTCGCTAGGGAGTCTACATTTTAAATGCATGCTTGTACGTACAATCGGAACCACATTAACAGGAAGTCCATCGATTTTTACTCTTTGCGGAGGATTGTTGAGTAGTACAAATAACGTATCCAGCATAATCTGTCCGGCCAATCCAATGCAACTTTTCCAACCATACATGAAACCTTCCTGTCCATTGGTGATGCATAATTCTGTAGCCGCATTATTCTTGATTATAACAGGCAAGCCTATACACAACGACAGCTTTCCCATGACTTGAACACTGCAAGATGACGGTGGTTGGTCCCACAACACACGCTGTATAGTTGGAGGAAATCTTGTGGTTTCTTTAGAGCGCGTGTAACTGGATGAATGGGTTTTTGTTTCATTGCCATCTCTGGAAGATGGACTATCTTCGCTGTAGAAATGCACTAGTTCCTGACAGGTCTCGATTGCGAATTGAGTACTTCCTATAATGTTAATAGCATCTTTGTCCACATTTTGTGCGGTAATTATAGAAACGTTTCTGAACTGTTTGTCGGATATAGACGGGCAACATTCTAAGAAATTTAATGTCTTCTTTGGTGCATGCTCTATACCTCATGTTTTCGAGTGCGGTGCGCAAAGCCGCATCCTCCGCAGACCAAGTTTTCTGCCTCATGTTTTTACGCAATATGACAATGGTCGTTACCTGATGCCATACAGCCTTGCCTATGGCAGACTCCTGATCCTTCAACGTTTTGGTATTTAAACCTACAGTTCTACTATATAACGCCGATCCTTTGTGCCCAGCGACAGGGGGCAACTGAGCAAAATCACCTGCAAATACCATGTTCATACCACCAAAAGGGATATCTAGTCTACCAGACAGCTGAGCCAGTCTTGTGGATATCTTATACAAGTCTCGACATGATAACATAGATACTTCGTCGAAAAACACGTAATCGACACCTAGTAGACGAGTTTTAATTTGAGCGAGTTGTTTCTTCGACACACCAACCATGTCGTTAATGCCGAACATCGAATGATATGTTGAACCACCTATAAGCAATGCAGCAGTGCCGGTAGGTGCAACCACAGCCAGACAATATGCCTCTCCTCTAGCTTCAAAATACTTGATGAGGGCTTGGAGCACCTGGGTTTTTTCGGTGCCCCCCATTCCTCCCATATACAATTTAAGTTGCTCAGGCATATACAATGTTGCGTGATTAGCCACAATGCGGAACACTCTTAGCTGTTCTTCGTTCAGCCCATAGTCTGAGGATATAATAGCAATAGTAGGTTCCCATTTATCATCCACATATATTTTCTGAAGATACTTCCGATCTACTACGTCGACATGTCCCGGTAGTTCTGGTACGCTGCCTGGCAACTTACCACTGCACGCAGGTATGCTGGAATGTCGGCTCTTCAGCACCTCATCCTGCTTCGCTGTAACAACAGCTTTCCAGTAAGTCGAATTACGTTCCTCAATCATAGGTTCAACGGCGTCAATTTGAGGAAACACCTGGTCCACTATAGGATCTCTCCACCCAAGATCTGCCATAGTTGCTGACATTTGCAGCATATCAGATCTATGTTTTAATTCTTTCTTGCCAAATACAGCGGATGTTTCTTCATCAACACCTGCGATTACATCGTCCATATCCTCAAAGTTTTCAGTTTTGCCCCCCTGCATCATGTCAGATAGTTCGTCTCTGGTCAGCGTTGAATTAGTAAGACATACACCTCCGCTCTTCAGCTGAGAATAAAAGTCGTTGGCCGCATCCAAGCACTCATATTGTATGTTCATGTTCTTGAGCAATGTGAGTTGACGCTTATTGAAGGATGTAGATTCAAAAGCTGAATCCCACGTTTCTCCAGTATTTTTAAGGTCATGTCCTGTATGCCAAGGTTTGAAAAGCATTAACATGGTCGCACAATAGTACTCTCTATCCCCTTGATCCTTCCTAGGTAAATTTCTGCCTACTAAATTAGAGACACACCTACATAAGGAAGGATACACATAAGTACCATGAGTATCGGAAAGCGGATGACGAGTTGAGAATTTAACAACCACTGACCCTTGCATATTTTTCGTTCCACCAATGGATATATCGTCATCATTGACCAATATATTACGTGTTCTGTTGGTCAATTTGACTCTCTTACATCTCGATGACCACTCGTACAAAGTCATTCGGTCCAACTCCGGCCCTCTGAAAATATAATCAAATATGGGTGATAGCCCTATCACTCGTCCTCGTTTCTTAATTATTGCCAACTTATTGGGAAACTTGTCACATAACTGGTCAGCAGCATAGTCCGCCCAAGGACGTCTGGCCTCTCAAACAAAAGCAGGCCAATACAAATTCAAGAAATTATGGTCAGTATAATGATCAGGATTGCCTAATAGATACATGCAAATCATTGGCCAGGCCAATACAAATTCAAGAAATTATGGTCAGTATAATGATCAGGATTGCCTAATAGATACATGCAAATCATTGGCGATCCCATTTCCGTTTTAGCGCTAAGAACATTGGCTATCTTGGTCATTAGTGTGCGGGCTTTCTCTTGATGATTAAGTGGACCGTTTAGTATATCTGCATGTTTAGTGAATATCGAGGCAACTGCCTCAAACGCAGTACATGTTTTGAGGGTGGGCTTCGTCACGTATTTAGTGACGTACAACAACACAGTCTTGATGGCCGTCCCAGAGCGGAGGCTCGTTACGTCGGTATTGCATCGAAACAGGTAAGTGAGAGGACTTGTAAATGTATTGAGCCACGGTTCCGTCTTCCGCATGTTCAAAGCACCAGTCATCGGATCAACTTCTGTGTGAGCGTACAAAGGACGAGGGAATCTTGCTCTACATTTACCCCATGGGTTATCAAGACATCCTTTGTGTTCCTTGTTTTTTTTCTGTATGCCATTTTTGTCCTTAGTGGAAGTACATGTATGTATGTTTGATTGGTACAGCAGATCGTCCACCGTATGACAAAAGCAATCCCACCATCCTGCTGCATTATCACACGCTGCGCACAATGAGCATTCTTCTTTGCAAGGAAGGGACGGCTGTTCCGGAAGCGACCTAGTAGGATCCGTATATCCCGAGGTAGCTTTATTTAACAATATCTGCTTTTCGACGTCTTCCAGTGTTCCAGTCAAGAAATCGCCTCCGTATATCCCGAGGTAGCTTTATTTAACAATATCTGCTTTTCGACGTCTTCCAGTGTTCCAGTCAAGAAATCGCCTCAATGTACTGATTCTAGATATTCCACGATAGCCTTTTGAAACCCCGATGACGGGTCCATGATTTTTTCTCTTACTTCATCTGGAGTGAACCCTCCTCGAATCCACAGAAGCATGTGTAAATGTAGGGTAAGCCTACCTTGTTGTTCCACGGTACCGTAGTATGCCGAAGTATGACCATACAATCCTGGGGTATCTGAGTTGGCTCCTAACACGTGTATTATGAACGTGTTTATCATAAAATGAAAGAAACGTGCGCCGGCAACAGGATTATTGGATATAAGTCGGTAAGCATCGTCTGAAGTATAGGGGACAGACGGCGTGAAGGACATCTTGCTATCTGCGTAATAAAGACATATAGGATGTTTTACATTGGCAGGCGATAAGGTGATATACCAAGAAGGAGCACCTTTGCTTATGACCAGGGACCATATCTCATTCTGCATGTGTTTTTTGGAAACAGCACACCCTTTGACACCGCCAGAAATCACATCCAAGTCATCTATTACACGGAAACAACTTTTTTCATCCTTGGTAACCGGCTTAACTATATCTCCAGCTGCCATTCTTTGTGAAAGGTCATAAAACACTGTTGGATTGACAGTTGTAAGACGGTCAGAAATGTCGTTAAAGTTTGCACGTTCTGTTGTTAGATAGCCTCCACTAGTAGCAGCCTTTACCTGTTCATGGCTGAAGGCAGCGAATGGGAATCCAGTATCTGTTTGAAAGTGTTTATCATGATATATAAGCAAATTGGCTTTATGCGTGCGCACTGATACGCCACACTTGTTACTGCCTATGCCACCTAGACCATAGGGGAACAGCCAAGGAAACATTTGCGGATACAAATCCGGGTTGCCCACTTGTTACTGCCTATGCCACCTAGACCATAGGGGAACAGCCAAGGAAACATTTGCGGATACAAATCCGGGTTGCCGAATGTATTCTTGGGGTACGTAGAATGACCAATACGCAGAGCTTTTCCGTTAGACATCCAATGCTGCATTGCAAGTCCTTTAAGTTTGTCTGTAGTCTTGGCTGATAAAGCATCCCCGGTGAGGCTGTGGACAACAAAGGGGCAGTCGCCCATGTGGACACCAGAATCTTTATTATCTTCATGTACCGGCGGGTCTATTGTACCAGCCTCGTCAGCACTTTGGCAATGAACAACAGACACAGGAGGAACATCTTCAGGATATCCCTCTAAATTGCTGTATGATATTTCCAAATCGCTATATGAAGAATGGTTAAGTTTAAGCCATTCTAATGCACGCTGAACATTCCTTCTGCTCACAAGCAGAGGTAGCCTCTGTAACTCCTTAGCAGATGGCTTGCAAGGACTAGAAAATAAAATAGTGATCACATCATCAAGGTCGGTTACAGGAGGTGGAAGTACTTGATATACCTTCTGAATAGACAATTCGAAAGCAATAAGATGCGCCTTCATCTTGCTCAGACTGGAGGCTGACACATGAGCGTAACACAAGGACTTTCTTACTCTAGCAACTAATATCTGTTCGATCCAATTAAGGCGTTTTAACACGTCAGGTATAGGGCCAATCCAAAAACCATTGGCTAGCGCGTTTTTTGGAACCATCCCATTGAATAATTGCTGTCTGCATGGTCGACAAACGTGTTTACACGAGTGATCAATTACTGGTCCTCTCAGCTCCCTGATACAATCCGTATTGGACAATCGTTCTATTCTGGTGACTCCTGGAACGCAGAGTACGTCTAGATAACCTTTCACACTCTTGAGAGTATTCATATCGGCTACAGGATGTAGGAGACCACATACCGCACAGCCTGCTTCCTCCATGTATCTATGTCCTGTACCAGAACAAAAATTTCCTACGACATCCATGGTTCGCGTTTTACTAAGAGGATGTGGCGGAAATACCACGCTTTCATCTGGATCTGGATATTCTTGTTCAAGAGGTACGGCGATGCCTTGTTCAATGCACGTTGATTTACAGGTATGTCTATGGGTACCGTGATGACAAGGATATGATCAGCTCTGTTTACGTGTGCAATGGGCAATTGCCCGCCTTGCTGCGACATTGTGTTCTGAATGCATGCAAGTTGCGGTTGAAACATTGTGTACCGCGTAGAGCGGTTCAACAGTCTTTTCATTGGTTAAAAAGTGTCTAATCGCATTCAGTTAAGTGTGTATATGAAACATCGAAGTACAGGGTATAACTGACCTGATATTATATGCATTTGCATATATAACAAGGGCGTATAAACCGCACGCGATGAGCAGATAGACTCTAGCCCATCGCTTGACAAAAAAAGTGGTGAAGCACATACCAATAATCATTGAAGCGTAGGAGGTTAGTATTTGTTACATAAGCATCAGTATAGACGACCCTTTGGTAAGACCCGTTATTAAGGGTTACATAAGCATACGGATAGACGACCGGTAAATATTCAGCCCACACGGCATTTAAGGTTTACGATGTTACATAGTGTTATATACCTACACAAAAAGACTGATTATGGAAATATCAACAGACATACGCCAGTGTACACTGCAAAACAATATATTTAACACCTATATAATACAATGATAAGGTTGAGTATATCAAATATACATAATACCAACGCCGAGCCAACAATATAGCAACGAGGAGAGATAAGTCAGCAGGAAATTTAAAGGCACATGTACATTGTATTTAAGCTAGGATACATCCACCTAATTACCGTATACTTAACTACCAGGCTTATGTAGTGAACATGCTTATCTATACATATAACAATAATAAATATATTAGTGCGACATTAAACGGGTAAGCTACAACAGCTCATATGTCAGTTTACACTATTCAAGGGTTGAGGGGACAATTATATTACTTTGTAGGTGCAATGCAGCAACGTAATATTGGACAAGACAAATACTTATATATTAATATATTATACACACATACATATTATATACTATGCCCTACAGCACAGTCGACAGGTCACAAGGGGCACATTACTTTTACGATAGCCGAGGCCTGCCGTTTCAGTATCCTGTGACAAAAGAGTGACGAACCTCAAATTGTCGCTGAGAAGGGACTCAATATTTTCTGCATATGCATATTTTTCTTCAGGTGAACCTCGTATATCTCACAATACAGAGTTCAGGATACATCACAACACATAATTCAGGAACAGCAAGATTTTACACGTGATAGGGCTATAATAGTTACTACATCAGGAATATTACGGTTTCAGGGGTTGGAAGATGCAATTCTAGGACGGACTACAATAGTTAAATGAGTAAGCACATGATAATATGGATGTGTTACTACAATAAATATGTACCTTGGCAACAAGTGTGTTCCAAAGCAGTCGAAGACGGATGACCTCGTTTGCAGATATTTCGATTAGATACTGTAGTCAAACAACGATCAGCTGGCAAAACAGTTTCCTCTGTCGAGGGTTTGTGGCCCAAATGCCGATGCGAATACGGTTCATCTATAGCGTCATTAAGAGGCTCGAAGTCATCATCAAAATCGTCTCCATCGCTGTATACAAGGGTTTTGTAAACATCATCGTCCTTAGGATTGTTCCGATATAGGCGAGGTGATATGTGCGATAAAGAGTACCTGAGTTCAGATGCCGTTTCCTTATCACCATAAACCAAACCGTCAAGATAAGGACAATCTATTATATATAACTGAATAAACCAGTAATAAGAGAGTAATGACAACCCTGTAGCGCACTGTATGCATCACAAGTAGACTTCTCTACAGTGTATGACGGGCCATTCCAATAAAACAATCGGTCAGAAGAACTGGCTGTCATGGTTTTGAAATAATCCCATGCAGGCCCGCTGCGTATACATTTGCAAACTGCCGTCCGAACCGAAGAGGTACCCAGCCCTTCAACCTCGCCTTGTATTCCCGACGCACGAGCGGCTCTCTTAAGTAGAACAAGCATATGAGCATGACGAGCCAAAAACACAGAGTAAATGGTCTGGAACACGTACGAGCAGCTCTCTTAAGTAGAACAAGCATATGAGCATGACGAGCCAAAAACACAGAGTAAATGGTCTGGAACACGTCGTAACCATTTAAAGAATCACCAGGCCTGCAAAAGATATGACAAAGGAAGTACCAGTACACGATTTTGCGGGCCCTCGAGCGGTTTTTAATAGACGACTCAAAGGCGCAAACATCTGTATTAAACGGGTAGTTCCAATTTATAAGAGCACTATGCAATTCAAAATAATTGCACATCGAGAAAATAGACAGTGCGCCTTCCCAGGTATCCCAATCCGGCACGTGCTGATACTCCTGGTCTACAAGAAATTAAATATTTTAAGAAATAAGTAATTAAATTAAATTGACTAAAAATTAGAAAGCAACATTGTGATGCTTACCTAGGTTGCCCTCAAAAAGTTTCTTTGTATACCGGTAGTAATGCACGAGCATCCGTGATCAGTGTTTGCAAGGGTTCAACTACCCACGAAATGATGATATATCCCAATAACGGAATCAGCGAGAGTGGTCGCAAGATAATAATGATCTCCAATACATATGGAAGGAACCGGTGTCACGACACAAAGTGGCACAATACTACAGGATCAGTCATATATTATATACAGCAACATAAGGGCACCACTCACAAAACATCACCAGGTTCCAATACAACCACTTCGGTATCCCACAAGTCAGTGTTCGCCTCATACATTACGTATTTCTCCGTAAAAATAGAGACGGTAGCAAAATCCTGAAAGACCCGGACTTGGTGCGCAATATACAGTAACTTGAAGCCCGTTTCCACCCGTAAGAAAGTACCATACCCGTTAGAACCAATGTGCCAGTAATGGTGGGCAGATCCGGTTGATGCTATTGCCCACCGCATGTCAGATATCGGATAATTGTCGGAGGAGTCGCAATACGAGTATTGCCCGTTTACTTGCGACCACGCGAACCAATCACCTGACACGGACAAGACGGGAAATGGATCTCGTACTGCAGGCATATCAAGAGCGCTCAGAGCCCGCGGTTCCGCAGACGAAACAGCAGCAAACACGTCAATTGGGGAACCTCTATGCGTACGTTGAGTATCTAGCGATGTGAAATCTATTATATGTAAGTATATGTAATGAAATGCAGGAACACACAAACAGGCGTACCATGAATAGTGGTAACACTGTATATGTTGCAGACGGATGCCAGTGTTGCACTGGTAAATCCGTTGTCTACATGGTCGACGCCTTTGAAATATGGCAGCATGGTCGGTCAGATATTTAGATATGCTGGTATTAGTGGGGTCCGTCAATTCATCCATAGAAGCAATCTTGACAAACGTCAGTCTAGTCGACCCCCTAACGACCGAGTTGTGAAGCGAGTAAAACCATTGTAAATCCTCTTTTAACTGTAGGGTGTCCAGCAGCAGTTATGGAAACAGATTACAGTACTTACGTGGAACTTGGGAGTAAACCAATATGCACGGTTCGTACCATGAATTTCATACTCAACAGGACGTTCACCAGTCACAAATACAACGTCGTCGGATACATCGACATCAGACTCGTCGAACTCCAAGTCCTGAAGTCATACGTCATACAGTGAAATAACATAGTAATCACATTCAACAGGTTACGTACAGTAACATCAAGAGTCAAATCAATGAGGACACGAGGAACGCGTTTGGTAGGCCGTGTCCTGTCAATACCGTCACCATGCGTACCTTTGACGGTTTTGGCAGTCTTGCACCCTCGTCTTTTCCTTTTGGGAGAAGGAATAGACAGCCAATTACTTGGTTTATCAGATTTTTGCAACCGCTTTTCCAATACGTTACTTTTGGGAACCGAAACCGCAGTTTCTTCATCCGATGGAGGATTAAGATTGTCGGAGGATGACGGATTGACGTCAGGGATATCGAGTACGATTTGCTCATCATTGATATCGTCACCTCTACCAAGCAAATATCTTCTATCAATACAGACATCGGTGGGCCCATCAGAAGGAGAATTATCCTGATCGTTTAAAGAATACGGAGGAGGAGACACGAAAGACGGACGTCTGTCTGCCGCATCACGCCCACCAGGTTGTCCAGTTTTGTTTGTCGACTTGCTCAGATTTTTACTGCCAGCATGGACATCGTCGTTGAACGGATCGTCAGTAGTATCTCGTAAAGGTGACATACGTGTCCTACGAGTATCGCAAGAATCGTCATCATCGATAGGTTGACGATACGGATCGCTACCAGCAGATTGAGAAGGATACACATTTTTATCACGAAGACCGTCGTTGTCGAACTCGTTATCATTCGTAATTCCAGATGAACGGGAAGAGAAGGATACACATTTTTATCACGAAGACCGTCGTTGTCGAACTCGTTATCATTCGTAATTCCAGATGAACGGGAATCGTTGAGCACAGTGATGTTGGTACCGTAGGCGCTTCCGGATGGTGAGGGCAGGGGTAAAGAATTGTCAGGAAAAGGCAAAACATCGGAATATACCACCATATCGAGCGCATCAATTACATCGGTTTGCGAAGATAGGATAGCAGGGACGCTCGAAGACCTGTTCACGAGGTTCAGCCAATGAGGCGCGGCATCCCTCACAACCCCCTCCAGATGTTGAAACGCGGATCTGAGTTCCTGTAGGAGGTTCCCCCCCAGAGCTGCAGAAAACAACACCTTCCACAACGCCCGATCCGCTTCCACTACAGCAGTAGGTCGTTCTAGCCCTCCTATGTGATTCCATAACTAACACATTAACAATACATTTAACTATCAATATGGCACGTGAAAGAACAATCACACCTTAAACACTGTATCCTTCATGCCAACTTCATTATACTCGTGAGGATTGAGTAACATGAGAGGCGATATGGCCAACGCAATATACAAAGAATTATGAAGAACAGTTGTGTGACCTTGAGGAGCTGAACCGTGAACTTGGCGAATATGCGCGAGCCCAGATTGGTCATTCTCTGATCTGCGGTATCAAGCTCTAAAACGTAAATAACAACTAAACCGAATGGTATCGTACCCGGAAACTATCATACTCTCGATGGACTCGATGTCCGTAGGCAGAAATAAATTTCCCTTATACGAGCACCAATATTTTCAGCATTAACAATACACGTACAATATAAATATCGACGTACCTTAAGAAGACATCCCAAATGCAGGGCTGCAGAGGTCAAGTTGATGAGTGTAGTGACAACATTTTTTTTGCCAACGTGCCGAGCGAGACTTGAGTACAAACAAATCAAGGGTCCGCGTTGATGAGTGTAGTGACAACATTTTTTTTGCCAACGTGCCGAGCGAGACTTGAGTACAAACAAATCAAGGGTCCGCCTTCTGACGAATAATACATGGAAGAGTCAAATTGTTTATCTCTACAAGCCTTGGATTGAAGTGCACGTATATGAGAGTTTAGGGCATTCTGGGATCTCTCCAGTAGAGCAGGAATATTATTAAGGCTTCCCATAGGCTAGGTAATACATAAAATATCGTACTTGGCCAATCGATAAAAGGCAATAGAAACAATGACACGTACTGCTTTGTAGTTGTCAACTACGGGACCAGATGAAGAGGGTCTCCGAATAGCCCCCCCATTCATCATCTCAAATACGTCCACAACATGATAGGCCATGAGAATCCAAAATCGAGCATCCGTCAGGTTCTTTTCAGCTATTGTGGGCACATCATCTCCCACCATAAGAGCGCAAAACAGAGAATACTGATCATCCTTGCAGGCAGGAGAAAATGTAGCTTCCTCTGTAATTATACAGCTAACAAGTTGCTACAAACACGATATCAGCATGTAATTATAGGATCATCAACAATAAACGAGTCGACAACGTTCACTCACGTGGATTGCCGTGTCTCGTCCATAGCAGGTAGCAAGATCTCCATCCGATAGCAGCGCATCAGTGAACCAGGAACAGGATGCGAAAGCCTCGTTTGATAAGCGAGGATGAGGGAAAGTCACAGACATATAACGAAAATATCAGAAAGTACGTGTGTGTGTGGAGAGGGCAGGAGGGAGTACAAGATGGAGGTTTGGAGGTGTTAACTCGCCACCTATATATATATGTATAAAATAAAAATCATAATTTTCAGTAAATAAAAATATATATGTAATAGCGGCCCATATTTAGTTTGACATCGGAGTAACTAGGTACAAATTCGAATAACAAAGATTAGTCATACAAACCAGACGACACAACCTTTAGCAAGTAAAATCATCAAACAGTAAGTACGCACTATAATATCAACAAATATGAAGGTCATACCGATTTAGTTTTATATGTCCATAACACCATCAAACAGTAAGTACGCACTATAATATCAACAAATATGAAGGTCATACCGATTTAGTTTTATATGTCCATAACACTCTTACATGAGTCTGCCGGCAAATTGAAAACAATATCAATTCGGTACATCACACCATATTTTGTAGTCAAACACAGTGATGTACACAGAAATAGTACGATGTAGTCCAGCAAAGCAAAAAAATCAAGATATCAGAACATGGCAAACAACAAAATCAAGCTTGTACTGACAGGCACGGAAAAATAAAGGAACTATACGCGGTCCACACAACAGCAATCAGATTACTTCTTTATTTTTACCTTTCCCCTTAGGTAGCCCAGCAGAACGAGTCAGCTTAGAGGTAGCACCACAAGTTGTGGCCGATGCCGATATACCAACACCAGATCAGGGAGAAGCAGTTGATCCAGCGACGCGAGACGTCTTGGCACTGGCACTACAGTGTTTGGAGGGTATACCACCCACAGAACCAGAAGAAGAAATAGCTTTCAACCCTCCCGGAGCACCAGATGCAGGCCCTTCAAGACCACCGGGTTTCATCAAGGATGCCATGCGCCTGGTGCCTGCACCACCAACCACAACAAGATCAGGGGTGTGAAGAACCATGACGAACTTGATGTTAGTAGAAAGGAACCTAAAAATAAGTAAATAAATAACCAATAAGAATATCGTAACAAATAGTGAACGTACACTGAAGAGGAACCTTCAAACCATCCAGCTGTGTAACCCACGGCAACAACGGACCCCTCGGGAACATCGGACGTGTTACCATTGTATGAGCGCCAACTAGTGATAGCATTGAAGTCGGCAGCCGAAAACCGAAAGGCAGGCCCAGTTTCCGAACGACCGTCGTATACAGGAACTGGAAAGAAAGAAATAAATAAGTAGTCAAATAATGACATGGAAGACACACCTGTCGATTCATAATTTATTACCGCCTCCATAGAATTCTTGAACTTTGGAGTCGGTACGATAGGAGCAGATTTGACAGAAAACATGGAATCGTCTGTAAGTACAGGAGGCTTCGAAAGAGCAGGCACTGAGTAGCCACCCACTACAAAGTGCAGTCAACACAAAGGTATGCTACACGCAAGTTGAAAATTTACAGTTTTTGAAGGACACGCTCTTCCCTTTGCCTCTGGTTACAAAGGCCATTCCATAGCTTGAGTAAGAGCCCATGGGATCAGAACGTAATCCCAACGTGTTTCCAACATTGGCCATAGAACGTCGAAATTCCTGCTGGAATGGCACAATCATCAATCGTTTCTGTTTATAGGGGGACAAGTAACTGCCGACTTCTATGCTGGAATCGAAGAGATGAGAAGCAGACACGACGCCGAACATGACATCGATGCAAAAAGCGTTAGCCCCATTATTTAATGCAAGGCAATGAGATTTGGCAGTAAGATTATCAGGATGTATGCAAGCTGAATGCACGTATAAGCCATGTTCGACCCACAAGAGGCCTCGAACCAAAGACCTATAAACATGTGTAACGATGATGCACATGAACAAGACAACATAATCACATACTCTGCATTTTCTCCGGACATCTTCGATGTCACGGCTGATATACGTGCAAATCGCACTGATCCATCACTGATTTGTTTATCATATCTATACGGTATGATATTGAACATGCGACTGTGCAAAAAATACATCAATAAATGGTAACAGAACGGTACTTATTGCAATGCGGATGCTATAAACAGACATGCGGAAGAGATGGGAGGGTATTATATGTAGCGGAGAACATAGGATCCTGTACATCTTGCTGCATAACCAGAGGATTAGTAACCATAACAGTTGGATCAGTAGCACCGTCAAATCTAATATATATATAAAAAAAACAAAAATCAGAATGCAGAAATCAATCAAGCAAATAATAAGACGCTACTCTTCAATATCATAGTGTTCACCAGCACCAACATTGACAGGATCATCGCGTTTAGTAGCGACACCATGCACAGATGTACTGGCATCTTCCATAACACAACAATCTTTGTTATCACCAGCACTCTCTTGCTTGTCGGTGGAGGCAGCAAACCCTAATGATTCGTCATTGGAATTGTCGCATGCAATCGGTGCACTGTCTGAGAAAACTAAGTCTGCCGCATCAGCTTCATCATCAGGTAATTCCAACGACTCAAAGCCACTCCCGTCGACCCCGTCGTCGGAGGCGTCTTTATCGACAATAGAGTCACTAATGGCGTAGAATTTTGTCGTCCAATGAATGGGCAGGCGGTTTACTCGGAGGTGTCTTTATCGACAATAGAGTCACTAATGGCGTAGAATTTTGTCGTCCAATGAATGGGCAGGCGGTTTACAAATGCAAGATGTACCGATACCACAAATAAGAATAAAAATAAAAGATATACTGCATGAGCAGTATTTACAATAAATTTAAATATAAAATACTGACACTTCCAGCAAATCGTTGCTTTCTGCAAGCGATATGATGCTATTTCTGTTATCCAGGGAATTTTCAGGCACCGAGTTATTGTCAGTCTTTATGTTGGAAAGGATATGTGTGGTCGATTTCATGACCCCTGCAACCTGAGGGTTATCTGAAAGGGTGCGACTGCGCCTGAAGATATATGAGAAACAACATTTTCAGGTGGATCATATTACAAATAGTGTAATCCGACTAACATAGTTTGCCCAGTTGGAGTGGACATTACATCATCTGTACTGGCCGAAAGCTTCTCCAAGGCACGTCTAAATGAACAGTATGCAGTCAACCGAAGGTCAAGAACATAACAGTAGTACGCACATGACCGGGGACTCAACGCTTGAAGGGCCACCCGCCCTCTTCTTTTTCGGCGAAGGCGTACAGGGCGTACTATCACTACAAACGATAAGCAATCATTGAAATCGACATGATATACAAGCATGTACACATCACGGGCGACACCAATTTTGCGCTTGGCTGAAGAGGAAGATGCAGAATCGGCATCAACAGGCGAGTTGCCGGCTAACACAGCTGCAAATATACTGGTCCAGTACGAGGGAGAAATGGTGGAGCTCACTTTCAAAAATGTGTTACAGGAGATACTGAGAGTTGACTGTAATGATGAACCTATAAACAAGAACACAAACAGTACAAACAGCATTGAAAAAACAGTGTTAGTAAACCTGGGAGTAACCAACAACATTCATCGCACTGCCATGACAGAACTGAGGAGATCAGCCTGTATTGCTGCCAAAACTGCCACCAACTCTGAAGTGAGAAGCAACGTGCCAATTGAAGAGAACTCATCTGACCCTGAAAGTAAAGAAGAGACTTTTTGAGCAGCTCCAGATGCATTAGCAACAGAAGTCCTTGAGTCAGATAACTTATGGATACCAAAGTCATATTCAGAGATGATGACAAGGCCCGACCTATGGAAAGGCCTGATGGATGAAGAGATGCAACACATGTATGATCAGAAAGTTTGGCGACTGATTGAATGTCTGGATGGAGCATGTACAATGAAAAACCGATGGACTTTTGCACTTAAATATGATGCAAATGGAAAGGTTATTGGATGGAAAGCACAACTGGTCGCAAAAGGGTTTTCACAATTTCCAGGAGTCAATTTCTTTGCCACATACACCTTGGTAGTAAGGTACGAGTTATTACGCATAAATCTTGCTGTCAGAACAGTTAAAGACTACAAAATATGGCAAATCAATTACATGAGCACATATCTTAACACACCTACACAAGTACCAATTCTAATGGAGCAACCAGAGGGATACAAAGTGAAACCAAGCGACGTGCTTAAAGTCGATATCAATTTGGGCATACAAGTTCAGGGGAGTACCAAAAGGCATGACGCAGATAGCAAGAAAAGTCTAGTGTCACTCTTAGATAAGGCGATATATGGAACAATGGATGGTGCTCACAACTGGTGGCATACTTTCAATGAAGACATGAAACGCTTATGCTATACACGATCCAAGGCAGATCAGTCTGTACGATCAAGAAATAGGAATGGTGAGATCACCATTACGAGCATGTACACAGATGACACCTCAGGAATGTCATCATCAAAAGAAGAAGCCATACATGCACAAAAGGAACTGGGGGAGAGATACAAGATCAAAGATCTGGGAGACATCAATTTCATACTGGGCATTTGAGTTACATGCAACCAGACAATGAAACTTATTGTTCTAGATCAAGAGGAGTACTTGAAACGAATCCTAGAAAAATATGGCATGGCAGAGTGTACCCCAAAGTATACACCACTACCACCAGGCATAATCCTTAGCCAATCCGAATCACCAGCTACAGAAGAAGAATGCCAATACATGGCCGATAAACCATACAATGAAGTGCTGGGGTCATTAATGTACGCACAAATAGGCACACAACCAGATATCGCATATGCCATCACATCGTTGAGCTGATTTATGTCGAACTCCAGGAAACAGCACTGGTTAGCACTGCAACACGTAATGCAATATGTAAAAGCCACCCTTCACTATAAGTTACAATATCAAGGGGCCAAGTACCAGGACTATGTACCCCAAGGTTATTATGACTCGGATTTTGCAGCAGACATAGACATGCACAAATCCATATTGGGAGGAGTGTACCTGCAAGCTGGAGGACCCACAAGTTGGAGTTCAAAGTTCCAGGACACGGTCTCCACATCAACTACCGAGGCCAAATATATAGCACTAGGGAGAGCTGCTGAGCAGATCAAGTGGATGTATGCAGCACTCTCCAAAATAGGAATGGCAGTTCCCAAGCTGGCTCAACTAAAGGGAGATAACAACGGATTGATCACGATCGCTGAGAACAAACAAAACCACAATTGAGTAAAACATATCGATGTTCAGCATCATTTTATACGACATTGCGTGGAAGAAGGAGACATCTCGATAACATATGTACCAAGTGCAGACAACATAGCTGACTTATTCACCAAACTGTTACCACAATCACAACACGCTAAGTTCTGTGCAGAACTCCGTTTATTTGAGAACTGATGCGTACCACAAATCTGGGGGAGTGTTTGAGAAAGAGTCATGAACACGTCATGAACACATGACCAGAGAGTAGTCGAATCAAAGAGGAACTTAATCATACCTCAGTCGTTATCACACCGACTGAGGTATGTTGTCTCATTGCACAAAAGTATTAAGAG
>JAMWFC010000126.1:226029-236422 GCA_027475525.1 Macrolepiota albuminosa
GTTCTCGTTGCCATTACTTCCTTCCGGTAAGCATGGGAATAATGTCTTTGATTTTTAACGTCATGTGATACTACCGTTCATCTGTACAGTTACTTAGTCAGCAGTAGTAGACTATGTACGCGTGGGAGTAATGTCTTCACTTTTTAACGTCATGTGATACTATACGTACGTATGTACAGTTACAGAGATGCGTGGGAATAATGTCTTCAATTTTTAACGTCATGTGATACTAGTACAGTTACTTAGTTAGCAGTAGACCATGTACGCGTGGGAGTAATGTCTTCATTTTTTAACGTCATGTGACACTACCGTACGTCTGTACAGTTACAGATATGCGTGGGAATAATGTCTTCAATTTTTAATGTCATGTGATACTACCGTTCGTCTGTACAGTTACAGAAATGCGTGGGAATAATGTCTTTGATTTTTAATGTCATGTGATACTACCGTTCGTCTGTACGGTTACTTAGTCAGCAGTAGACCATGTACGCATGGGAGTAATGTCTTCAGTCATGTGATACTACCGTTCGTCTGTACGGTTACTTAGTCAGCAGTAGACCATGTACGCATGGGAGTAATGTCTTCATTTTTTAACATCATGTGACACTACCATACGTCTGTACGGTTACAGAAATGCATGGAAATAATGTCTTCGATTTTTAATGTCATGTGATACTACCGTTCGTCTGTACGGTTACAGAGATGCGTGGGAATAATGTCTTCACTTTTTAACGTCATGTGATACTACTGTTCGTCTGTACGGTTACTTAGTCAGCAGTAGACCATGTATGCGTGGGAGTAATGTCTTCATTTTTTAACATCATGTGACACTACCATACGTCTGTACGGTTACAGAAATGCGTGGAAATAATGTCTTCAATTTTTAATGTCATGTGATACTACCATTCGTCTGTACGGTTACAGAGATGCGTGGGAATAATGTCTTCACTTTTTAACGTCATGTGATACTACTGTTCGTCTGTACGGTTACTTAGTCAGCAGTAGACCATGTACGCGTGGGAGTAATGTCTTCATTTTTTAACGTCATGTGATACTACCGTACGTCTGTACGGTTACAGAAATGCGTGGGAATAATGTCTTCGATTTTTAACATCATGTGATACTACCGTAAGTCTGTACGGTTACAGAGATGCGTGGGAATAATATATTCACTTTTTAACGTCATGTGATACTAGTACGGTTACATATATGTGTGGGAATAGTGTCTTCCCTTTTTAACGTCATTTGTTCTGTAGCTTTACTATATTAATATTTGATATCTACATACGCCAGGATGTAGCCATGGTTGGGTCTGTTTTAACACATTCTCTACACCCACTCGGTCCGTAATGTTCCAATTTTATTTGGCTGACGTTCTTTCCTTGCCAGATGTATTGGATGTCCAGTCGACCCATAGATCAAGCGGTCTCTGAAAAATAGGCCTATTTCAATGACTAATTGTGAGTCTTTCTATGTCCTGCCTGGTACAGGCATGACAGGACACGATATTAGATCGCAGATAATAGCCGCCACGCGAAAACCATATATCGGAGCAGACACATGCATTATGACTTATTTCCTTGGCTGCCTTCTGTGGAGAGCGATCCCTGAATACCAGTGCTGATATACCCCCCGAAAGATTTGGCATATCGCCACTATCTAATGAACACCTATTGTCACTTGAGAGGTCTGTTATCCAGCGCAATAGATATATGACAACAAATCATTGATTTACTAGATCATGGCACTTACTGATTTCGACAGTCTGCCATGCGACAAGCCGTCATTACGACCGATTATTAATGCGCCACGGCTTAACATGGAGCAACAATGGGCTATGCTCAAAGTTAAATATTCTTATTCAGACTCTTCCGACAGTTATTCGGATTCCCTCCCTACTTACTTCAGACTCTACTCCGAATCGTATGCGTTTTCTCGTGGTCGTTCACCGTCGCTGTTTCTATATCCCTTATTGATGTGTTCGTGATCTACTCCGAATCGTATGCGTTTTCTCGTGGTCGTTCACCGTCGCTGTTTCTATATCCCTTATTGATGTGTTCGTGAGGAATACAGGTCGCCGCCACCGTATCATTGACATCATAATTCTAAGTATCTCCTCACCTAAGCAGAGGTATTTATATGCTTCGTTTCCCAAAACCAAGGCGCGTACTACTCGATTTGATGTCTTCTCCAATCCGAGCTTCTCTACGTCGTCCCACTATTTTTTCCTTTATGTCTTTATCCGCTCCCTCGTGTGCCCCTTGGTGGTGCTCCTCCCTCTAAGTATGATGGCAGAGACGACTCGGCACGCTACGACCCTTACCAGCGAGACATTCGCTGTTTAAGCGGCCGTTGTGCGTCGACGAGCCATAATCTATAGTGCTCCCGGGATGCTCGTATAATGATGTTACGGACTTCAGCATTTTCAAATGCTGTTACGGACTGGGGTTTTGTTGTTTGCACTAGCAAGACATATGGTCAAAGACATCCAACACATTCTTTCATCCTCAATTTACTACCACATGGAGCACTACCGCGATATCCTATTGTGGCGCCCTCACACATCCTCCCATTGCCCCTCTGGTATCAAGATGCGTGCCATGTCTTGTCAGGGAATTCTCCAGGTGACGGAGAGGTATTCAGATGTGCTGTATCACATTAGACCCGCTCATCTCGTTTTTCTGTATGTTTTGACTTCTTGGTTCGCTCGTTAATTGACCTTGAGTCAGGAGCTATACGCATCGTGACAAACGGACCCATCTCACAACGAAAGCTTTTGATGGACGAGGAATTCTCGTTGCCGCATTCCATACTCACGAAAATCAACGGCTTGATGAAGTTTGGACTTACTCGGATGCTTCGAAAGAGGTCGAGTGGAACGCAAAGCTCATCGTCGCCAAACATATAGTACGCCGCGAGCCTAACGAGCCTGATTTCACTTCATGTGGAAAGGATTTGGTACGTGAAGTGTTCTTGACGATCAAACTTGCTTAATGTTATGTGCAGTGTGGCAACGTAACGATACCTCATCAAGTAGATCTGGGCATAGTCAAGGCCAATATTTTCATGCTCGACTAGAGGTATGTTCGCTTTATGCATATCGAAACACTCATACTAAACATTCTGTTTCTAGTTATTTTTATTGTAGTTAGTAGAATATCTATATATACATTCTATACCCGTAGCTGGACGTCAAGACTAAACACACGCTGCTGGGTTTATGCGGTGTTCGGTGTCCACCGTCATTGGAGCAATTCTCATGAGGAACATTGAATGGTACGTCGTCTTTGCTCTATTGTCAGTAAAGCTCTTATAGATTAAACGTCTTTAGTGGAACGGTTTCATAATAATAGTAGAAGACCCTTTATTAATCATTTGTATCGGTGCAGCTAATAATTACATTAATACTTCACTACTGAGGCCATAATTTGTTTCTTATCAAAAAAAGGGCAAAGAAAACTGTTGCCTGTTTCGTAGCTAGGTTTTACAATAGAAACCGGCAAATTTCCTCTGTCTGAAGACTTTTTTAAAGAAAACTGTTGCCTGTTTCGTAGCTAGGTTTTAAAATAGAAACCGGCAAATTTCCTCTGTCTGAAGACTTTTTTTCTATCGGAAATTGATACATTGGAAATGGCATAACAGTTTACCTTTTTACATTTTTTTTTTAAATTTTATTATTATTATTATTATTTATTTTTATTTTTATTTTTTTTTATATATTTTATATATTTTTTATTTTTTTTTATTGACGTTAAACCGCCAGTTTTCAGAAGACCAATGTAAGGGCCTGATGAATCGCGACAATCACGTGAGCTAGCCTAGGAGAGGAGGCGCAAGTGAGACTGGGTTCTGTAGGGAACTTTCACTTCGACGTCCTCCTCCCTAGGTAAGAAAACACAATTGGGTGCCATTAGTGCTTACTACTAGTCAACCGTTCATATTTTCGTATATGATGTCTTTATGCCAACCTGGATCGTCAACGTTCAGCTAACTGAGCTTTATTGCCAGTAGGTAAAAAGATTACCGAAACACCTTAATCGGTATCATAGTATCATGATTTGTTATTCCCCTACACTGTTTAATACTTCAATTTTCTGATTGTGATACCGTAGGCTTGTTAAATACAATTGATTATTAGCATGTCCAAGTCATCCGATCACTTACAATGTCCGCAATGAAACATTGTCGGTGTCACACCGTCCTGATGTATAGCCCGTTAGTCCAATGTAGTACACTATCTACATCTGTAGTACACTATATACAACGTTCAACCATATACCATATACAGTACGACATATACAATGTACAATATTTAGGGTTGCGAGCAAGAAATTACGACAGGGGCCTCCTCCCAACCTCATCTTCCTCCTCCGTCTCTCCCACGGTCGTTGTCACTGCTGCTTCCGCTTTGACCATTGCTGCTGTTGCCACTGCCCCTCTGCCCGTCATTGCTGCCATCACTGCGGCTTCACCCGCCTCCGCTGTTGTCATTTCTTCTTCTAAAATCAATACCAACATTGCGATTATTTCATTCCGTGTTGGCATGGGCTGGCCAGCGTCCGCTGCCACTTCCATCCAAGTTCCCGGTGTCACTGCATTCCTGCGTCGGTGCGCTGCTAACAGACCTCCCAACTGATCGATTCCTTGCGTAATCTCTGGTGGGATCTGCTGGGGCAGCCCTTGCTGGATGAGGGCAACAGACCTTCCAACTGATCGATTCCTTGCGTAATCTCTGGTGGGATCTGCTGGGGCAGCCCTTGCTGGATGAGGGCGAACGCTGAGGAACTACCATCCAATAACAGTCGGTACTCGCGCACCATTCCTGGGCATGAAGATGTATCAGGTATATGGTATGGGACATAGGGTCACTTACACATAACATCTTCATGGGACAACGCCAACGCGTTCAACAGCCAGTTCCTCCTCCTTAAAATCTGTGGCTGTGCCACCTCCACTCGCCGTATTGCCTGTTGTACCTCCTCTAACTCTGACGCCCCGGGTGCCGCATTGTCTGACCCTCGATTCTCGATATTCTCTACTCGCGCTTGCAACCCAGCCAACTCATCTTCGATAGCCACACGTGCCACTAAAGCAGCATCCCTGTCTCCAAATGCTCTGTCCCTGTCACGAATAGCCGCATTCCTCTCTTTCTGCATGGCCTCCCAAGCGCGTCGTTCCCGCTGAAGATCCTCTCGCATGTGGTGCAGCTGTAATGTTACCCGGTACCCATTTGCCATGGCCTCTTGCAACTGCTGGCGCGTTTCCTCATCAATAGACGATTGGGCAGGTATCGGGGGGATTTCACGGATATCTGACATGTCCAAGCTTGGGGACCTCCGCGCACGCTTGTACCCTATTATCTCCACCAACTCGGTCGAAGCTCGGCGCTTCCCTTTGTCCTGTTGCGGAGACGACGCATCCACCCTTCCTCCTTGTGATGAACCCTCAGTCTGCGCCTCAACCGACCCCACATCCTTCGATGAACCATCAGGCTGTGCTCCACTTGACTACTCACCCTTTGACCTGGGCACATTACCCGCACTTGATGACTTTGTATTCGCATATCTGCACGTGCGATTAAATAATATCGAACCCGAATTCCTTGCCTCCCTGAAGTACGGCTCCGGCGATGCTCGGCGCTTTCCCTTATCATGCCAAGCCGTCGGCGCTTCCTCCGTCAACGCAGGTGAAGCTCTGCGCTTCCCCTTATCCTGCTGTGTAGTCGACGCCTTCGCCTTCCTTCCTCTCGATGAACTCCCAGCCTGTGCCCCACCCGACTCCTCGGCCCTCGATCTGGATGCACTAGCCAACTGGCTCAGCACCCAGGTCATGTCCCACCCCTGTTCTTTGCTCATGCAAGATGCCTTCCATGCCTGAGCCACGGAGCATTGCTCGTGCCGGGCTCGACAGGAAACACACACGGAATTATCCCTGCGAGATTTTGCCACTGGTGCCTCGAATTCGCATGGTTCACCTCGACGTGAGCATAACGAGCACTGGTGATGGTTAGGACGCACGACCAGGCCAGGAGAACACTCACAGGACCCTTGTTCTGACACCACTTGAGGGTGGGAGGGCCATGGTGCCGGTTTTGGGCCGCAGCAAATTGCTCCAGTGTCACATCGGCTTGAGGGATCCGCTTCGTTGCCGGGACTCGCCGTACCTGACCGGGCCTGAGAACAGGCTGTTCAGTACGCGTCGACGAGCTCGCAGCAGGTGCTGATTGGACTGAGCTGCTCGGACCGGCTGTCTGCGTGCTCCTCTCTGGTGCCAATGGGTCGGATGTCAGTGTCGATGAACTTGATCCCATAGACCGGCCTGCCATCTCTGGGGGGAGGAGGGCGTGCCTGGTGAGTACGCAGACATGCCGGGAAACTACTTACGCTGCTGGAAAAGGGCTGCTATCCGCTGCTCGTCTAGACGGCGCTCGTATATTTCTCGGCGCTCCTCGTAGCATAGCCATGAAGCAGTTGAGTTATCACCAGGCTGGGGTGGCGTAGGCGAACGGTTAGGGGTAGAGTGGCGCGACATAGTCAAAGAAGGATGGATGGTCGAAATGTTTTTCTTATCTACCCTTTCGTTATGATGGCATCAAGATTCTACTTCTATTACCGCTATGAATGCATAGCCACCGCCACATCGCTTAGATGAATAAATAAAAATAAACCCCGAGTTTGTACGTAAGTAACGATAAGAGCGTTGTGTCCATACAGATAGTTTTGAATCCTCTGCAAAGTTCATGTATTTTTAACTAAACTTTTCAAGTGCGTTTTCGTCATTTACTGTTTCATGTGTTGTGAATGTCATATGCAACGCTTATACAATATAAAGGTCGTAAAAATTGAACGTAAAGGATGGATGGGAATGTCATTACTCACTTAGACTCCTTGCCGGTTGCGTAAGACCTATGCAGTGTGTCGTTCCAAAGCCTCAAATGGTACAATATATCACCGATCACATACAGGGTCGATGCTAAGATGCTCGGCATTCAGCGGATCCCCATGGAATGTGATCGCCGAATACACTGCCGATCATCAGGTGCTTGGCATCAGCGGATTTGCATGGAACGTGATCGCCGAATAGACCGCCAATTATCGGCAAGCATGACTTTGGTTTCACTATCCTCAACGACAATACACGGCCGCCTTGACCCATATTTTGGGTACAGGTGCCCTGGGGTCAACGCAGGTAATATATAATACATCCAATGCCGATTTTGATACTGATTATGATTGGTTAGAGCATAACTATATTTTGACTGAATGAGGGGGAGGGGATGGGGGGGTAGGGGGGGAGAGGAGAGGAGAGAGAGAGAGATAGAGGGTTAATACAAATATCCAGTGATTCATAATATTGGATTATAATACCATTGTTCATTTACCGATGCATTTTAAGTCAGCTCTGTGGCTTGCCGGCTACATAAAATCAAAAGGGCATCTTAGGGTTTGTATGTATCATCACACCTGTGTGTGATATCATTTCTTCGTGAGTATGTTATTGCTGTCTGAAACCAGTACATTGTTTTGGTCCCAGGTATGCAGCCACCCGGGTGAAGAGGCACATAGGACGTCGGCCTCCTCCGAAGTATTCACTCGTTCGTAAATAAATAAATAAATAAATAAATATATGATCTATTTGTCGTTGTGGCTGTGTACCATTCGAATATGCGGCCGTTGCATAGCCACTATAATCATGAACATACATTTTATATTATATATTTAATTATTTGTTGTCAATATAGTAATAGCATGTAATTTCATGCATATAGTGGCTGTGTATCAATCGTATATTCGACTGATATACAGCCACCAGGGGTTGGGTCCAACGCTCGCTTGCTGGCTTAGTCGCATCCTAACAGGCCCTTTCTATCATAATAGCCTTATCCTTCAAACTCTTCCTTTATGTAAATAGTGGATTTCGCTTGCGGTGGTGGCAAGCTTGCTTCAGTGGGTTTTTGATGCTACCCCAATTGCACCCTTTTAGTTATGCCTATACTGTTCAGCTGTGGCTACCGAGGTGTTTCCTACCTGATATGTCCTTAGCTACCATGTAGCGGAAGTAGATAGCATTGTAGACGTACGGCTGTATTTAATTATTTATCCCAATCGTGTTATTGTGGCTGTGCATTGTTCGAGTATACTATTGCTGTACAGCCACGAGTTCTGTGCTTGCTACATGTATTCCGTATTATTACATTCTTTCGAGTGCGAAACAATCTAATTGAATCTAACACGTGTAATATTGCTTTTACCTTCACGTATCGTTTGAGGTGATATAACTATTTATCCGTCGATGTCGTATTTAATCTTTCTTGGTCCGCGGTTTATAAAGGTATCGTACCTAGATAATTCATTGATCAAGCATTCAGGGAGAAAAAATAATAATAATTATAATAATAATAATAATAACATATAATTCCCTTTGGTAGGTATTGCCAAACCTCAGGGAGAAAAAATAATAATAATTATAATAATAATAATAATAACATATAATTCCCTTTGGTAGGTATTGCCAAACCATTCGTCCATACGGTCAATTATATAATCGATGTATTATTTTGATGCGATGACACTTATTACGACATGTTGTTTTGATGATGATACTTATTTATTACTGTATTAACTAGGAAAAATACAAAAAAAAAACAAAAAAAAACAAAAAAAAAAAACAAAAAAAAACAAAAAAAAACGACACAACATGATGTGGGCGTTAGTACGTGGTATGTTAGCGCTATGGACGGTGGTATATGCGGTGCTCGGTACTGGGGTTAATATAGAAAGGTAATGAGGGAACGGCGAGGAGAGCTTGCGGAACAATTCAGCAGGGACGACCGATTGACCAGATGTGAGAAATAGGATAACTCGGTGAAAATATAACGGACCACGTTGGGTAAAAATGTCTCAAGAGGTAGTATCAAAGCCATCGTAAGATATCAGTCGTCAATGTTCATGTAATTCAACATTTGTTGCTCGAAATTGCCGGTACTGACCGCCTTGCCGGCCCTCTGTTGGGGTTCTCCATCGTCTTCATACGTAACATTTGTTGCTCGAAATTGCCGGTACTGACCGCCTTGCCGGCCCTCTGTTGGGGTTCTCCATCGTCTTCATACGTCCGGAGCTTCCTTTTCACCGGCTCATAGTCTTTGCATTTGAGCGGTTGCCCCTTCCTCTTCTTGGTAATTGTCAGAGTGAGAAGAATGCATTTATTGTTTATATGGCCGCTCACTAGTGCAAATGTTTCGTCCAGCAGCGTTATCGATCTCAAAACTGTTAACATCTTGTACTTCCCTCCCCTCAATGGAACGACTGCGAAGGATACCTGCGCCGCGACTATATCGCCGATTCGGAAGGACTGCGGTTTGATCCTCTTGAACCTTTGATTTGTGTGAGCATCTATGTTTTATGGTCGTTGTCCATGTATTCTTACGTTTTATCCCCTTCCAATGTTATCCTTGCTTGCGCATACTTGACGACATTGTCTGATGTTCTCTTGAACCCCACTCGTGCAATTTTTTCGAGCAATCCGTTGGGGTCAGTATCCTTTTTGAACAGAATGTGAACTTCTCGTTTGTCCGAGTCCTTTGCGGGTGTAAACACCCTATTGTTTGCGTACAATATCTTGTTTCCTTCGTCTGACATTTCTTCCGACCATTCTTCCAGTTCACCCTCTTTGAACTCCCGGTCAAATGCTTTGTATACTGTTTTCGCCGCAGCCATGGCGTTGTCAAACTGCTGCGTGCCAAGCCTGTCCAGTTTTATTGACTGTTTGAGGTATTTACACTTCCGATTGAATTCACTACATCCCTATCAGCCATCTTCAATATGTGTAGCATCATTGAACGCTCACTTTATAGATCCTCCTATCTTAAATGGGGGCAGATCTATGTCTGCTATTGCACCATACACCGTGAATGTTGCTTCCTCGTTCGTCACCTTGCCATCCTCATCTGCTAGCAGTAGTCTCCATATTTTTGGGCTCTCGTATTGCCGGACTATTACCGTATTTTTCCATTCCGGAATCTTCACGATCCATTAAATCTATGTGTGGACACCATACATATATATTTTCATTTCACCTGAAGAATGTCATGAAGTCGTGCTTCTCCCCGGTGCTCGTCATACTCAACATGTCGTTCCAAGGTACTTCCTATGTCAATGTCCATGTAAATATATATATTTTTCTTTTATAATTCTAAAAGGCTTCATTCAGTATGCACTTGCATTGCTTTTGTCGTACTCGTTGTTCATTTGTGTATACGTGTATGCGATGATAAGATGGGCTACGGAATGTCTGGTGAGCTGATGCTGTCTCGTGTCGTACGGCAGACGTCTATTATAAACATCTTTTCAGGGTCGACTATCTGCGTGGCTTCTTGTTCTCATGTCGCGTTGCA